>JAHFWJ010000645.1:0-528969 GCA_028555115.1 Himalopsyche japonica
AAAGAAAAGTTAATAAATTGCTTTTTACCTCCAGCAGTTGTTCTCAAATGGTTTCATATATTTTACAGCCTTAAAATTCTTACTCAAGCACTAGTACCCTTGTTCAGAAAAAAACTCCTCAGTCAAGTTGCGAGGTAGAAATTTCTGCCACAGAAAAGTGGAAAAGGATGGTTGATTTCGATTTAATATACGAAAACCGTATTGAAATGAATTTCCCTTTTCCGGTGTTAAGGGGAGGCTTTTCCACACACTAACACTTTTAAAAGCTAGCCATGCGCTCTCCACACAAATGCAATATCTAAGCGTTTGTTCCGGGTCATCAATATGTTTTACCAAGTTCTTAAACGAAATTCACAGTTGAATACAATATGTTTTGAAGAAAACACTTTCGATTATTTCATTTATATGGCGCGTTTAAATGATTTGTTTTTATACCAAATATATTTTTCGTACGCTTAAGCATAAGGAAATATTTTACAATTGAAGTCATCAATAAAAAACAGAAAATAATCATCGTGATCGGAGTTACATAGCACTTCAGTTCAGTCATGTTAAATACCAACAAAGTAAAATTCTTATTTAAAAATATATAAAGCAAGTGATATACTTTTAGTTAATTCGCCAATTATCGAGTGATAAATAATTGGATCAAATTAACGTTTAAATACACATTTTTTTACAACGTTTGCTTTTATTTCAGAAAACACACTTTGCAAATAAATATTTCACTATTTCGCTTCATAAAGAAATGACAGTCATTTGCAATCAAATCAGAAAAATGGTTCTGGAAAATTAGGTGAGCAACAAATCGCTATATTCTAGTAACGTTTATTTTGCTTGGATTTGGAAGGATTAAGTAATTAATATATATTACAGAAATCCATGTCCTTTCGTAAGAATCTATAAATCAATTAAATACAGCTAAAGGAATGTGTTTCAAGACGGTGAAAAAAATAGCAATGTACTTTAGTTCTGAATTTTGTAGAACTAAAATACATTGCTATTTTTTCACCGTGTTATAATGGAGTTCTACAAAGTGAATGCCAATTCAATCAATAGAATGTGTTTCATGTTGAATGTGAATTAAATGCCAATTTTTAACACTCGAAATTATATATTATTACAGCATACTGATATAAAATCGGTATGGTTCAATTTTTGATAGTCCAAAGCTACGACCCCTAAATGACAAAGAGCATTTCTATTTTTCCCACAAACTAAATGTGGTACATACATAAACAGAGTACAAATATATATTTGAAGTTTATAATACAGTAAAGATATGGCACACGATACAAAGTTATATTAAAAGACTTGAATGTTAATAATTTATTATATAATGTTATTTATGATATCGAATGAAAGTGTTTGACGGAATTCTAATATCAAATTTGATAGTTGATTGGTATTTTTTGTAGAATACTTACATCAAAGGCTCATTAACAGTAATGACATCAATAATATTGAAAGATATTTTGGTTATATGTTTCGAACCTTGCCTTAGGGTCTGTATTTTTCATGTCTTATTAATTCCTATTGTATATAATGATTACAACTGTTTATTTTGTGTCAGTTTGGTTACATCCGTGGTATAGGGTGACTGAAGAGACCGAAAGGCGAAACCCGTGTCGTTAGTGACAAAACATGTGGAATCGGACCATATTTAAACATTTAAAATTTAGAATTAACACTAAAAATTAGATCATAATGCTGGAGATGAGCGAAATCGGTCCTGATCATAAAATATATTGTGGAAATAAGTAGTTAAAAATATGGTTTTTATTATTTAAAATATCATGTCTTTCCATGAAGAAGTGATAGTTAACACCTTAAAGATGGCTTAAATTTATTATATAATGATTTTGTTTTTATTGTAATATTAAATTCCCTATTAATTATTTCTCAGAACTATTCTAACTTTACTTTTCAATAACCGATAATATCAGTATATCGATATTTAACGGATATGTTTCATCAAAAAACTATAAACTATAATTTATTTTCATTGTTACAAAAAAAAAAACAAACTAAAAAGATAAATAAATGTTGAATTGTTGAAATGTTGAAAATGTAGAATGTAACGATTCGGCAGTTAAAATTTTGATCGCAGGTTGTATTTTAAATATTTAGCTTAGAAAGTTTCCGAGTGAAGCGATTTTATTTTTTGCTAAAAAAACTATACCCAATACAGTTAACGTATCAAACATCAATACTTTGCTATAGATTGCCCTATCTACAACAATTCAAGCGACATTTTCTCAGAGTAAAAAGGGAGGGGGCTTATCCGCCTACGCGAAGACCCCCCCTACCAGCACGTCCGTTCGCCCGTTTTCCGAGACATTAACTTAATCAATTCTGAAGTTTTCACACCAGCCGTTGCGAACCCCCCTTTTCCAGTCCTCGCAACGGAAAGAACTTAGGTAGAGCATTTTAAGAAAATTTACAGTTTGTTAACTGTGCCTTTGTAGCATACATATTTGTACACTAGTAGTGAAATAGTCCATCGAAGTTAATTTGCCAATCATTTATTTGCGGCAATTGTCACGCTGTGTATATCGGTCATAAAATGCGTTAAAACAAAGTATGTATATATCTAATTTGATGATAATGTTTATTCGGATACTGAAATGAGAATTACAATATGCAGTTTGACATTAATTTAAATCGAGTTTTGTTTTTTGTATATTGTCAAATTAAAATAAATTTTCTTATTAAATTTACACCTATAGTTATTCGAATATTTTTTCTGCTGCTTGGTAGTAAATTTACTTTGGCTACATTCCTAATCAGTTGTGAGGTCACAAGTTTTTACCCCGAACGAGTGCGCTTAAACAATCATATTTTATAATTGTAAACATATTTATTCATTTTTTTATTTTAAAGAATTTAACTTTTAGTTACTTCTTGGTATGATATTTAAAAAAAAATAACAACGTATTTTAAAGTACCATTTACACAATAGATTTGATTATCAGGAACTGTTTCATTCGTTTAGGTTTCGGAGTATCATTGATTATTATCATCAGTTGATAATATTCGCGATGAGCGAAACCAGTCCTCATCATCAAATGTATTGTAAAAAAAGTACTATAAAATGTGTTATCATTTAAAATCAATAAATTTTTTCAATATACCTCTCGTCTTGCCTGTCGGTCACGCTTCAGCGAGGGCTAGCTCTAGCTAGTAAAAGACAATATACCATTGATGTTACATTTAACGTCTTGCACACAATTTTCTGTATAAATGAATACATTCTTGTATGAGCTCTCTTTATGTACACAAAATTTTCTAAATAAGCTAGAAACTGGCTGTCTTGAAATGGCATTTATCTCAGGTACGCTACATTTAGCACGCTAAATTAAGAATCTAACACGAAATCGTTTTATATGATAATTTTATGAAATTTGAATTCCATTAAGCACCTTCAGTCGATATCATTAATTAATAATTTTATGTTTGATTTACATGTCTGATTGAGCACCCATAAAAAGCACCACAAAAATGACATTGGTATTTAAATAAAAGGAATAAAAAATATTATAGATTACTTTAAAGTTATATGTAAGTATGTCAAATGAAAATTTGATCTTATTTTTTTATTTATCCAGATGTACCACTGAAAAAACTGATTTATGAATATTTATTTTATATTTTGATGACAAAAAACGTAAAAATGATTTATTTATCGTACAATTAAATGTTAATAAAAAAAAAACACACACACACACACCACCAGAAAACAGTCCATCACAATACTAATTAAAGAAAATATTTTAAGTTGATTTTACATATAATATATTCATTGTTGAAAGATCTACTGGTATTCTTAGCTTTAGCCACCCTTCCTTACACTCTCTAAAGAGGGAGATTGATAAACTAGCTTGTAACAAGCTCTCAATTGAAATGATGTCTCGTGATGCTTAATATAGGTAACATTTAGAGAGACTGTAAAAAAGTCGAATGATTATTGCTCTCATATTTCGAGATTTAAAATAACTCACGTTGGTTTTAGCAAAAACATGTTATATTATGTTTCAAAATGAAAAACAATTTTATACATTTTATTACAGCTAATTATAACCAACGAAGCAAATATTTCATGGCGTTTTAATGATATCAGATTGATAAGCAACATTTTTGAACAATTTATTACATAAATTATTCGCATGCATATAATACTGCTGAAATAACTGCTGGAATAATGAATTATATTCCATTAAATATAATCATTCACCACGCAGCTGTACGCTTAAAATTAGTGCAGTATTTTTAAAAGATAATTGATGAAACGAATAAAACGAGTGGGTATATGAATAATGCTCAAGATTAAAGTTTTTTAATGATACGTAATTGAAAAAAAAAAGATATTTTTCGAGGAGTTCATCTGTGGCACGTGTATTGTCTCTTTGAAGAACTTTTAAGGTTTTATGTTATTCATCATCATCATCATCAGCCGGGGTCGATCCACTGCTGGATGAAGGCCTCCAGTGGTTGGTGTGCGGTTTTCTGTCTGGGTTTTCCTTCTCATAGCCAAGAGAATACGGCACGCGGTGTTCCCAAGCGGTCACCAAGCACTATCCGCGTCCAATGCTGCTTAACTTCGGTGATCGGACGAGAACCGGTGCTTTCAACGTGGTATCGTCGTTGGCTGTTATGTTATTATAAGGTTTTTATAACTAAATTAAAAACGATCTTAATTATTTACTAAAAGATGAGAAAATTTCAACAATCACATTAGGATAACCTTCAAATGCCTTTAAGGTTGTGAAACCCTTAATTATGCAATTCTAGTAAATATAATTATATTAGTGGGTTGTGTTTTTTTAGTTACAAAGGAATTTTAGTTGTACAATACGTTATTAAATATTTTTTAGATATAAATTGCTGAAATTTTTCACAATTCGACATGCTTTGTTAGTACTGACCCGGGTTTTGTCTTTAGACATTTTCAGGTATTCTATCACACGGATATAAAAGATATGACTTTTGCTGCATTAGACTAAACTTGCAGCTCTATTGTATTCTGAAGATATTGAAAGGCGAAAAACGGGTCGTTAGTGAAAAAGCATGTGGAATCGTACAAAATTTATTGGTATTGTTATTATTCATAATGCACGTTCTGTCAATAAAATAATATTTTCAAGGTTTAGACACAACCGTTTCATAATTTACGTTTAAGGTGTTAACTGTAATTTCTTGATAAAGTTGATAAACACGGTGAAAAAAACAAAATGTTCCGGAAAATGTTACAATTGTTAGTTTTATTGCGAACAGGAATCAAGCTAGGTCGTTAAAACAGGGGAGAAGATGTATTGTGCACCTTTTCTACACAGCTATATATAGATAAGCAAATGTTAATTTAACCATAGTTCTGACGATGGCGTGAGCCGAAATAGCTATCGACTATATTTAAAAAAATATTTTTTTAGAACTGAAATACATTGCTGTTTTTTTCACCGTGCTATAATGGAGTTCTACCAAGTGAATGCCAATTCAATCAATAAAGTTGATAAAACTTGCTATGAGCAAAACCGTTTCAGACTTCAGATATATAATATATTGTGGAAAAAATATTAAAAATAGTTTTCATTATTTAAAATATTAGACCTTATCATTAAGAAGTGAAAATTAATACCTTAAAAGTGATAATATGTTTTATTAAGTTTATTTAATCAGAATGATTAAGTGTCAAATAAAAGCCAATCAATTTTAAAAGAGACGTACGTTATTTGAAAATATACATCAAACACAAAATTTTCTTTGGCACAAAACTGCAAACAGTTTATAAAAATGGTGCTATAATTGAAATGATCATATCGTTGCCGACGCGTTCATTTAATTTACCATATTGTAACATCGCTTGCGGAAGTATTGGACCGAATCCAAGACGAAAAAATACAACAGCCAACCGCTAAACTGTGTACAAACAGATTGTTTGTATATCCTTCCCGATGAGAAATTTCCTCAGTTGCGATTTTCGCAGTGGTAATTTACACCCCATTTATTCCTTACTCTTGGTTTAACAGCAATAAAATTCGCATGGAATATATATGGGGCGGTGCCTGCCCGTACCTTCACTACATCTCCATGTGAAATATTTCTGTTCGTCGGCAAGTGTGAGAAATTTCAGTGCCATTATGTGGTATCAAGGGTATTGGGTATAACTATTTCATTGATGTTTGTATTTGTTTGAATGTGAAATATTATCGGTAAACAGTGAAACGCAAGTACCAGAGCGTTTCTATAGGTGTGATTTAAGAGTTCATATTATATAATATTATGTCGAATTATTTAAATTGAATAGAAAATATCGCTGGCTTTAAAAACGGCGACTCTGGGCTCGATTTTCGTTTAAAGGTTTGAATGTGAATGAAAAAAATCTTTCTCAAGCAAACAATTTTCATCCACTGACTCATAATGTCTCAATTGTTCAAAAGGCAAATATCAGTTTATTAATAGTTGACAATGTTAACATGATGAATGATACAATTTTCGACTAAAAAATAATTTTAGTTTTTTGAATCTGATAGTCGAAACTTTGTACGATCCAGATATATTGTCACTAACGACCCGCCAGTTCTCTTGCGCCCGTGCGATAGAATGCCTGAAGATGCCGAAAGGTGAATCCGGGTCGTTTGTTACAAAATACGTGGAATCGTACAATGTTATAACAATTCAAATTCGATATTGAAATTCCAACAAGCACCTTCAGTCGATATCATAAATTAGATAATTTTAGTAGTAAAATATCACTTTTAAGGTGTTAACTCTCACTTCTTGATGGAAATGCATGATTTTATGATGGAAAAACCATTTCTTTATTATATTGATTGAATTGGCATTCACTTGGTAGAACTCCATTATAACACGGTGAAAAAATAGCAATGTATTTTAGTTTTTTTTTAATTTAATTAAAATTTAATTAAAATTTAATTTAAT
This sequence comes from Himalopsyche japonica, assembly GCA_028555115.1. Classification (NCBI taxonomy): domain Eukaryota; kingdom Metazoa; phylum Arthropoda; class Insecta; order Trichoptera; family Rhyacophilidae; genus Himalopsyche; species Himalopsyche japonica. The sequence goes on from JAHFWJ010000645.1 coordinate 6,940, forward strand.
TTAATTTCTTTATTAATTTTTTTTGCACAATATATTTTTGATCAGGACCGGTTTCGCTTGTCGCGAGCATTCTATATCAACTGATAGAATACAGTTTACAAGCAAATATATTTATACAAAATATTTGAGTTAAAGGTAGCAGCTTTACAATGGTGTGGGCTCAAGAACTAAGAAACAATTCACAGGATATCACTACCATATTAATACAAATAATTGAAATTAGTTTAAAAGTGAAATGTTAACAATCATTTTTCGATACCGGTCCTGGTGAAAAAATATGTTATGGAAATAAGTACAAAAAATGCGTTTTTATTATTTTATTTTAAAATGACACTTGACTTGTATTAATGCTTTCAAATAATCAGTAATACAAGCGTTAATGATTTTTTTGCGGAGAAACGGTTTAATTTAGGCTTAGCGAAAGCGATAACAGACTTCCTAGTACTGTTCATACTTCACTTCTATACTTGAATTCTCTAGTTGAATGATGAGTTAATGGTAAAACAGTTCGTATTTTGAAATATGCTACTTATGTCGTCTATATATTGAGTTTTGAAAAGTAGAAATAGTCCAAAAACGCAACTATTTATAAATATAATCTCAAAACAAAAATAGTAACGAAGTCTTAGCCAAGTTAAATGAAATATATTTTACAACTTTTAAATCAGAATATATATTATTAGTATTTGGAGTCAAACTTTTGAAGAGTGTTGATGTTTTTTCAAGCGGTTTTTATATTGATTAATTGTATCAACATTTTTGGAGAGAGTAAACAAATTTTTGCTTTTATTCTCAAATCATTTTAAAATTTGTTACTAACGAATAAAGTATGTGTTCTATGATATTTCTTACAATATGATTTTACTACAAATTAACATGATTTCGGATGAGTAATATAAAAACGGGTAAAGTCAGAGGTAAAAAAGCTCAAATAAATATTCTAAATCTGAACCAGTCAGTAGTGATCACCAAAACATCGGGTTTTTCACATTAAGGAAAATTTAAGGAGTAAAAGAAAAATATCACAATGTTGATATCATAAATGAAAATCCCTAAGCGTTTATTAGATGGGCGAAAAAATATAGAAAACGTTTTCCATTTCCAGCCGACATAAATAATCAAATCGGATACGATCCGCTCATTTCGTTTTTTTTTATTTGAAATGCAAATGTTTGATTTTCCCATATTGATATTTATTTCATTCAATCGCCAATAACAATGCGTGATTATGGAAGCCGGGAATAAACAAAACGAAACGAAGCAAAACAAAGCGGCGGCCATTTGCTTTTGTTACGCTAACCGAAAAGTTGCGAATGTTTTGTCATTTAATTTAGTTATTATTCAATCGGAAACTATTTTCGGAGATAAATGAAAATAAATGAAAATACATTTCAGTTGATTTTACGACGAGTGTTTACGCACTATAGCACTTGTTAAGGGTTTTATATAACCCTTTTTCCCTGTAGTTGTCAATTTTAAGACGTGAAAAATAAATATATAATTTAAATGAATTGTAAAACCAATCATAAATGTATCTCAATAAAGCTAACACATTTTAATCTTTTTTAAGGAACAAAATGTCACTTTCTATTGTAAACACGTGATATTTTAAACAATAAAAATACATTGGTGTACTGTTTCCACAATACATTCTATGGTCAGGATCGGTTTCGTTTATCTCGAGCGTTAAAAATTAATAATAATCTTGTTCTTGATTATTTTTGCTGAAAGTAATTTGGGTAAAAAATGCGCTTAAGAGATCATATTGTCAGATAATTAAGAGAAGAAGTACTTTAAATTTGGTATTTTTAGAAAATTCACAAATAGTATTATGCGTTCGTTCAATCATATTTGGCTATTTCGTGCTATTACATAATGAAGTGTATTAAATTTGAATAGTTGAAACTTCATACGATTTCACATCTTCAAAGACCCGAGTTACGAATTACCGACATATCATTAGAGACAAAATATGTGGAATCGTACATAATTTCCACAGTTAAAATTTGATATTGAAATTCCATCAAGCTTCAGTCGATGACATAAATCATTACAGTGAACTTTAAAAAAATGTTTTTTTTTGTGCTAGTATGTTTGTCAATAAACAAATTTAAGCTTGAAACGTTTCACATTTCCTATGCAACTTAAAATAATAAGATAATAAACATAATGTAAAACTTTTTATTTCATAAAAATAATATTCACTTAATGATACAATGTTTTTTGAACGTGTTGTATTTTGTTACATTGGAGATAAATATAAAGTTTATTTTTGGTGAATAATTTTGCATAATGTTTCGATAGAAAAACGAATCCCTAATTGGACGATGATAAACTGAACAGTTTGTATATTTGCAGCTAATTCAAACTACATTGGTATAATGTGTAATTTTAATGGAAATTTTTAAATTTAAAAGTTAGTCTAATAGTAATATTCTTCGCTAAAATTACCGCTTTCAAATGTATAAAATATTCATAAAAATCCACAAAGCTTTTCGCATTTAAGATTTTAAAGATTCCTAATTTTTCATTTGTCTTATTTTAAATGATAGTTTGGTACGTCTTTTAAATATAATTTTGTTCTATATTGTCTTGCAATGCTTTATTTAGCTTGGAAAATGTATTACGAATATTTCTCTATGCTCTTTGTTCCAATAAAAAAGCTCTGCTTTAACTTTTGAGATTTTTTTAAATTATACATTTCTTTTTAATAATTTGAAATAATACCATACTGACAATGGAAAATAGTCCAGAAATACTTGCTAATGAATGCCGATATATTTTATCATACTTTTGTTAAACAGATAGTTATGAAGACGTTTAATTTATTGATTGAATTGGCGTTTACTTGTTATAGCGAAAGAAAAGATAGCAATATATTTCAGTTCTACAAAGCTTAAAGGGTACATAGTTGAAAGCTATTTCAGCTTACGTCCTCATCAGAATTACGTTTGAATGCAAATTTACTTATCTATATATAAGTGTGTAGAAAAGTTACACAATACATCTTCTCTTCGGTTAAAAAACTCTGATTACATATTGTGCGAATATATGCTGAAAGGTGGAAAATTGATTTTTTATATATCTCGAAGTAAGAGTTAATCTAGGTGTTTTTTAATGTATAGTATAAATAATAAGGTAAACGTATGATATAAATAAAGTATCGCTATTTCGGCTTACGTCATCATCAAACTTTAAATACCTTTAAGATATATATTTGGATTATTATATTGGAGCTAATATATATTGCTTTTTTTCATCGTGTTGCGATATTTAATCTTTCTTTATTAAAGAACTGTCCAATGAATCTAGATATAGGTGCTTTAATAATAAATCAGAGGCCATTTCAGATACAAGTTATGTATCGTCTGTCGACATAGTTCACTCAGTAACTTAGGGTGACCTAATACACATCACATAGGATTGTGAATTTCTGTATGGCCGTCCACGTCGTGCATTTGCATTCCGTTGTATAGCAAACTCGTGCGCGTGATCTACCACTTTGATGTATTTTCATCCTTTAATGCCTTTCCTACTTTTCATAAAAAAATGGTTTTGCTTTCAACTATATAAATTCCTTATACATACATCATGGCTCATTCGTGAGACTTATCAAATTTTTCACAGCGATGTAGGCAAACATTATACCCTAAAATCTCTTATCTACATAATTATGATAAGACTGTACCGAGTAATTGGTTAAGGCCGAGAGAGGTTCCACTTGACGGCCCCCATAGATTTCTTGTTACAAGACTTAATCTCAAAATACACAACCTCGGCATCTGAAAATGACTTTTCTAGTCCGTATCCTTACGTATTGTATATGCATGCGTGTATCTGTGTTTGTATGCATGTGTAAATATAGTACGTGCGAATATAAATATAGTGCATATGTGAATTGCTCAGCTCTGCAACGACTTATATCTTTCAACAAAGACACAGTTGTACAATGTAACAAGCCTATATAAAAGTAATGAAGAAGACCTGAACAGCCCTGATGGTGACGTGTCATAGATTTTAGCGCTCCGTCAATTCAATATTTACATACAAATATATTATTTATAACACAATAAACAATCTCAACAAAAGTTTTAGTAATGTAGCTGGTTGTTATTTGTAACAGTGATTTTATTGCTCTCGCTTTATTTTGTTCTTGGAATAGGTTGCCTGGAAGGGATTGTGTTACTATTCTGGATATATGTATTGACATTTAAGAAAAATTTTAATTCATGAATGTAAAAAAAATATGCAACACTGCAATCTGACAAAAAAAAACGAATGAGTAAGAACAGCCTTATAAAGTCTTATAACGATGCAGAAATAATTTATCATTTAGATTTATAAAAGTGCTTGATGAAATTTAAACATCAAAAGTGAATTGTTGAAACTTTTTACAATTTCACATATTTTGTTCATTACGACCCGACAGATTGGTCTAACTCCAAGTCTGATAAGGTCGAAATAATTTTTTTAGGTGCTGACTGTCTTTCCTTTGTAAAAAAGTATTATATAATATTTTTAACAATAAAAACAAACTATGCCTAGTGTTATTTTAACCATATATTTGGTTTTAACGGCCGGTTTCGTTAATCGCCATTATTATGATTATAAAGAAAATATTATAAGCAAAGCGATTTATACATTTTTTTTTTGTTAAAAGTTAGTAGGTATAAAAAACTAAGGGCTTAATACCTAAGAGAATAATTGTAATGCAATTTGTTGTATTCTAACATGTGTATTTTACGAGTTTATAAGACTTGTGAAATAGGACTAAAAATGTTTTTTATCATTTCAAAAAAAGAAAACATATTATTCTTTTGCTATTCTATTGTCAATTTGAATTATTAACGGTAAATCAACGATAAAAAAATGACTTTCAGAGTGTGATATGTATTGCGATGTGTATGAAAAATCGTGAATTCATGGAAAATAAAAGAAAACAGATTTGATCAATTCAATAACTACTAACATATTCAAAAATGAGCGCAGCAAATAGCGCCAAGGCATAGATTGATCGTCCAGAAAATTTTTGAGTTTATCCGTCAAGTTTTCACGACCACAAATATAGTAGATTTACAGAGAACCACCGATTATCATGTTAATGTGTAGGCTTGCTCACTAATCAAATTTGGTTTTGGAAATGCATAATTTAAGTTGACAGTCGAATCATAAACAATATTTGCAAATATTGTATGTAGTCCGAAATATACGCCAAGAGGTACATCGTAGGACGTCGATAAATGCTAGTTGCCAGTACACTTCGTTGGGAGGGTGTTGAAATGGCAGTGTAGACAAAATAATGCATGTGAATCATTTATTTTATACTATAAATTATATCTACCAAAAGCACAAATTATTTTGTTTAATTCGTTTAAGAGTTGTTCTTACTGTTAGATATTTGATGATTAAATATAATAAAACAGAGGGTAGACTACAAATACAGGAAACAAAATCATGGTAGCCTGCAATATTGTTAGAAATAAGATCTGTTTCAATAATAAGAGACGAAATGTACAACTATTTTGTCTTAATTTTTACCAAAATTTTAATTGCCATGTTTGTTAATGTAACGTTTTGCACAAAACGAAAACAGTTTCTTGAAATATTATATTCAAGTGCATTTCAAAATGACTATCAAAATCTAAGAAATGTAGTTTTGAACTTTCAGTTCTTTAGATAATCTACTATTTACTGGATTATCTCTCGAACAAATTTGAGGTATTCAATAAATTTGAAACATCTTACGAGGACAGTGATAACTCTTTCATCACAACGGATTTTCCGCACACTGATACACAGGATACTTAATATCATTTAAGCTAAGAGGCTGAATAAGTAAAATTTTCTTTTTAGTTTTTTTTCCTTCTCTTTCAAGTACTATAGTGCATAGTTTCTCAACTAGTGGTCCACGGACCACTGGTAGTCCGCGGTTTATGTTGTGTTTTATTGATTTTTAAAAAATATTTTTTTTCTATTTGTTTTAATATACTAACATATTATTATATCAGCATACGGTGTTGCAAAAGCAAATGTTCTGAACAAAAATTTTATTACATAAATATTGATATTTTATTGCAAAGTTGATGGTCCGCAAAAATTTTTTGGACTTTTTGATGGTCCGTGGATGTAAAAAGGTTGAGAAACAATGCTATAGTTCATGGCTTAATGGTCAGTCTTTAAATTCGTCAGAAAAATCTTTTTTTTTATTAATATTGCGTTCTGGAAAGTGGCCGTGTAAAAGCAGCTGTATATACATAACGAGTGGAGCTGAGACAACTAGCTTGCATCTCTCTTAATTGAATTGTTTTGTTTGGCATTTTTAGGTTTATAGTCATTTAAAGGTAGCTTTTGGTTTTAGAACGATGAAATTTCAAGATTACTGAATGAGACCAAAGTATATTTAAATATACAGTGTGTATATCTGTCAAATGGAGTATTGTAATCGTCTGTTGGCCGATGTGTGAGAAGTTTGTTTTGTGAATTTCGGGATACGAGGAACTAATGCAATTTTGATGTGCACAATATGCAAACGGATGCAAATGCACTATGCATTTGTCACCGGACGGGCGGCTACGCGACACGACGAGTTTTGATGCGTATGTGCGTCAATAGTGGATATTGCATTCTATGTATCTATTCAGAATTTGCTACGCCAGGACTGTAAAGGTAAATTTTAAAAAAGTTGATAAATTTAACACAGTAAAATTTTTAATATTTCGAATGTTATTCGAATGCTCGTTTTGACGAATATAGTGGTTTAATTAAAAAAAAAAATTAAGTTTTGAATGATCCCACATGTTTTGTTCACCAACGTAAGGAGAAAAACCTCAAAAGGTTTATATAAATCACTCAAAAATCTATTTAATAAATGAACAAATGACATTGAATCAGTCGGCAAGTTACGCTCTGTCTGCAAATGCAGCATTTTTTAAAATAATTAAAACCATTATATATTGCATAGTCTGTCAAGCTTTTTTCATCCGTAGACCACCGAAAATTCAAAAATATTTTGCAGACCATCAACATTGGAATAAAAGAAAAAATATTAATATATTTGAAATTTTATTCAAAAAATCAATTTGAAATACCGCATGCATTTAAATAGATAGTAATAAACAATATAATTTTAAAAAACAATATAAAATTCGGTTGTTTCGGTTCACCCAAAAATCTCTTATTTGTCTTCGCGGACCACCGGTTGACAAACTATGATCTACTATGTTTTAATCCGTTAGTCCATTATTATATTTGACTTTCCTTAAACATTTCCGTCTGTTATGATAAAAATAATTACGATCAAATCTTAAAATCATTGAAGTATGTTATTCAAAATTTTTGAGATGTTAAATATAGCATATTATTTAAACTTTCTTAAAGCAAGTCATGGAACAACAACTTATAGAAAATCATTTTGGTAATAAAAGCCTGCAACACAAAATATTGAGCATGAAATAAATAAATTCATAAAAAAGCTTGACCTCGATGATTTAACGATAGCACTTTTTTATGGAGGCGTAGAGCAGGTGTTTTAACGACGTAATTTGAACTATTTTTTAAGAATAATATAATCCAAGCCAAAACTTTTTTAATCAATCAATCATACTTTCCTAAAACGTAGATATCCCATTATTTTAAAATGCTGTTGTAAAAAGTATTTAAGATTTCTAAAAACAGGTTATTGGTTGTTTTACCATAATAGAAAGTACTGCTGGTTATTTGAGATCATTTTTAATAAGAATTGAAAAAAAGCTCAACTGAAATAAATTATACGTAGAGAATTTATGTGGCATAGATGTTTATATAAGAGGCAGCTTTTGTGACAAAATATGGAAATGATTTTCAATTGTATGAATGAGATACAATATTAGGAAGGTCCTGAATAAAAACAAAATCTTGATTAAATTGTGTTTGGTTATTAAAAGCGTATAATAACAAATAGTATTATTGATTCATTTGAAAATATAATGGTACTTTTAGTTCAGTTTATCGAAATTTTTCCGAAACTCCGCGATATCCTCATATAGTATAATTAATTTAAATGCCATTTGATTATTTATTTAAGCAAATATTTCAAAGCTTTCAAAGTTTCATTCAAACATAAGTTTTCTGGAAGTATCATGAAAGCACTTTTTTTTTTTTTTGGGATATCAAATTCATGGAGCGTTAAGATCTATGACGCGTCAGCATCAGAGCTCTTCAGGTCTCCTCCATCTCTCATATATAGATTTAATTTTGTTATAATTGTTGTGTCATTGTTGACAACATTAGGTCGCAGCTGAGCCGTGGAACCCACAATGAGTGCAGCTCATGCGGCCACCATACGCATTATATTCACTCACGCATACGTGTGCATACAGGCACACACACAGCCACACGCATGCATATACAATACGTAAGGAAATAAAATAGGAAAGTCATTTTCAGATGCCGAGGTTGTCCATGTTGGGATTAAGATCTGTAACAACAAACCTATGGCGGGTCATCGAGCAGAACCGCTCTCGGCCTTAGACGATTACTCGGTACTGTCTCATCATAATTATGTAGATACGAAATTGTAGGGTTATAATGTTTGCCTATATCGCTGTGAAAGTTTCGAGACATTTCACGAACGAACTCTCGAATTGTAGGCATTTTCAAGTCTCTCTGTAACAGCGAATTGCGAACGTACCACGGGGCATTACAAATTTGTCGCAATGATTTATTTTGAACAACAGTTTCATAAGCTAAACAGTCATATTTCTCTTTCGACATTTTTCAATTCGATTACTCTTTTGACCATACATACTTTAGAATTATTTACATCATCATTGATCGAAGTTGCTTTCACAAAAAAGTATAGACTCCTTCATAAACTAAATGAAGAATGTTAATTGAAAAATAATCTTGTTTTAAAAATCCATCGACATTAAATTTTGAATGCAGTTGTTTTTTTAGCCTGGAATATAAATTAAATAGCTTCTTGATATTGCAGACGTCTTTTTTAGTATTATTATTTATCCCTTACAATATTATGTCCATTTAATCTTCAATTAAACTAAAAGCTGCGAGATATCTATCACGACCAAGTCTTCTCGGTTCAATTTTTACAAAACGTCCTCGACTTGGTAAATTTATAGAGATGGGCAATTTTTCAGTATTTTAATACTCCATTATTTGTTACAATGACGTAATGGATAGTAAAAATGCTTTGCATGGTTTTGACATCTATAAATGAAAAAAATGTTTAGTTTACTGTTTATATCCATAGAAATGTAGTTAATCTTAAATTAAAAATATTAAATTGAAAAATCTTCGAAAAATTTAACTTTTTTCGTAAATTACTGATGTATGTAACGTCCGTCAAGTATCTTTATTTTATAAAGTTTCATTGTAAAATCATGTTTTTCTCAGTCGATTTAAGTTGTGTGCTACTAAAGATTGCAATAATGTTCAGTACGCGCTACTTTTAATCAATACTTATTAGAATAACAATAAATAATTTAGAATCACTGGCAATGATTGAATATCTTATTAGAAAACGTGTTTTTGCATACAGAATCACATAGCAGAAACACTTATCATCCCCATAGTTTCATAATCCCTTATATTTGATTTATCTCGTTATATTTCGTGAGGAATTAACTCACTCATTCTATTAGCCAGAGGACTGAAAGAGAGATGGGAAATGTGTTAAGCATGTAAGAAGTGATTGTTTTTTTAACCGCTCGCATCAAACGTATTGAGCGAATTTAAGCGGAACTATCAATTGGTCAAATTTTTCAGTCATATTATATGATAAATACTGTTATGGCATATGAGTACGTAAAACTTCAAAGCAACGAATACTTTCTTTGACAATGTAACACCCCTATTTAAAAAGACTTACGTTGAACTTTTATGAGAAAATATTTTACTGGCCGCTTTTCAATGGATGACTTTTCTAAGAATATTTCTGAGTTTTTAAAGTGATTGCAAAGACTTGAACCTTACTAATAGTTTTACGGTTAAGTGCGCTATGAAAAACATATTTTCAAAGCAATCTTATACAACAGAGATGTAAATAACATTTCTTAGAATTTGTGAGACGCTAATTCGTCGTGGAACTATTAAAAATAAAAATATTTAAAAAGGAAACCATTGCATCGAATAATCGTTATGAAATAAAATAAATAATTTTGCAAGCATTAAAATGTTAATCAAACAACAAAATAGAGCAAAATACTAAAAGAAAGTTATGGTTATACGATCAAAACGTTAAACTATTTAGTGGGAAAATCAAAAGCTCATAAGCACATTAGAAAAATAATGTCATTGTTAAAATATAATATATAATATGATTGTAAGATAACAAACGTATATTTAATTATGTTTTAATGATCAATTGAGCTACAAGGTACAAATCAAATAAGGAAAAGTGACTGCAATAAATATAATTCAATAACTCACTCAATATAAAATTATGCTGGGAAATTCTAGATTCAGTTGACCTTATAAAAGATAATCAATTTAAAATGAAGTAAATAATAATTAGAAAAGATACAAATGTAAATATGAAGATTGAAACTAGAACAATATTTAAAATAAATATAACAAAAAGCTACAAACTTTCCATCATACGTTGTTTTAGTTGTACAAAATTTATAAGATTTCGAAGAGTTTATTGATATTTTTGCTTACGACTTCCTCAGAACTACGTTGACTTGTATCTTATTCACATTAATGGGGGACCAAAGTATGTTGCTTTCTTTTTGAATTCATCTTGAATATATTTGTGTTTGGTAAAATATACAAAAAATAAATGAATACTAGTAGAAAGGTTTTGTGGAGTTGAAGTCACACACACACAGTGTCACAGACGTTCTGAAGTTCTCTTGGAGTCGTGATGTCTTCTACTTTTCTTCTGCTGCCCAAAACCAAAGACGAATACCATACAGAACTATGTTTAAACGTATATTTATTTATCTATATATATAGCTGTGTAGAAAATGTGAACAATACACTTTCTCTTATGTTCTAAAATCGTAGTTTTATATAGTGCTAATAAATTATAAAATGAGTTTAATTGATTTCATGTATTTCTCGAAATGAAAGTTAATTTGTTTTTTTTTTTGAATAAATACAAATAGTGAATAATTTTTATACTAGGATGATTTAATTTAATAGTCTGAAAAGCGATGATAATTTTATATTTATTTGTTCATTAACAATATAAACATTCAACTACTAATGATTATACAGCATTCAACAAATCTCATTTTATGTTGTGTTTATTGACAATTATTACAGTTTTATTTACGACGTATATCAACTCTTGGTTTCCTTGGAAACGATGACGTCAAACAAATTACAAAGTCATTAAACCTTGGTGCAAAGAAATAAAATTTCAACTAGCAATATGTGTAACATAATTACAGAAATTCTTGTTCCTTAGATAATGGGTTTTTTTATTATTTGATATTGTTTATTCTCATTATTCTTGATTTCTATAGTGAAAGTTAAGTTTCAAATAACAAATAAACACTTGGTTCTCATATAGTTTATGTTTTTTTATATTATATTTCATATCAAGCTATTCTTAATATGCAAATAAATGCAGAATACTCATGTCTATCTAAGAAACATATCATAAATAAACTATTTTAATTCTTACTAATTTATACTATTTGGCAGCTCAACTAATAGTAGCCAGAGCTTTGATAAATGTTTTACTAAAATATTTCTAAATAAGGCTAACATCATATTCAATCAAATGTTGACTTTTAATGATACGTAAGATTATTTAAAGCTTTTATAAATATAATCGGCGATGTTTTATAGTGAATAATATCAATTGATAAACCGTGTATTAAGATAATATTAAGAAATGTTTTTTTAAGAATTATGACATAATATCAAATATACCCTGATTATGTTATTGTTCACTTAGCGATTTTGAAACTGTTTTAAGCCCTAGTTGCAGAAGCTTCTGATTATTTTAAAATTTTAATTAAAAATGTTAGACGAACTGAAATCTGGTATAACTATTAAACTAGGTTGTTAAAACAGAAGAGACGATGTATTGTATACCTTTTCTATACAGTTATATTATATGTTGATAGGTAGAAATACGTTCAAATATAGTACTGATGAAGACGTAAGCTGAAATAACTATCAACTGTATATTTCATTATAAATTGTGTAGAGCTAAAATACATTGCTATTTTTTCACCGTGTAAATGACGTGGCTATTCAATTGAACTACTTGAGATCAGTGACATGATGTATGTTTGTAGCCCTCGTTCGCTTTTGAATGGTTTTATTCTGTTTACGTTCTTGGATTGATATTAATTAATCTCGATAAATAATATTCCGGCGTAGATTGGTAGGCTGGATGCAAACACGCTATCGTTCAAGTGGTAAGTACCCCACTAACGCAATTAATGATATGATTTGTTGCATTGTTAGCGCAATTGGAGTACCGTACTGACAGTGGCGTGCCAAGAGATATCGACGCTGTTTGTTTGGTACATAATTTAATCTTTAAATAAAATTGATTAACTGATACTGTACCATTTTGACTAGTTATAGTATTTAAACGTAGATATCTTTTTAATAAATCAAACGAAACTAATTGTTAACTGTCAGTTAGAGTTCATCTAAACCAACCATATTCAACCTTTTTTCCTTACGGCCGCATTCTAATTTTTGCCTCCTTACATGAGCCACAACCTTTTAAAGAAAACTGTTAATATAACACCTGCTTTACTGCAAGAAATTTTTTATTACATATAAATATATTCATACTTACACATTTATTTATTCATCTACTTTTCAAAGTAACAAATAAAAATGAATAAAAGATAAAAATAATGCGTAATCCAAAATATTAAATTAATTTGGGCAACACATAAGAGTTGATTGAGTCAAAAGTTGAGTATGGCTAATCTATACTTGATGAAGATAGTGAAAGACGAAAATAATTTCGTTATTGGCCATAAAAAAACGACTTTTCAAATCCTCCAATGAAATTCCATTAAGTACTCTCGGTCTATATCTTAATATGATTTTGTATATTGTGTCCACTTAAAAAAATAAGCTGTATTGTTTTCATACAAAGACATTTTTGTATGATTTAATTTTTTGTTCGAGTATCGTTCCTGACGCTGACGCCGCTGGAGCACGTATGCAATTATGAAGGTGTCTACGATTTAATTGCTTGCCAAGCTACCAGTGACTACTCGCCCAGCTATCCATTGTGTTGCTGTGACTACACTGCTAGACACTTGTCAGCTATGTTAATGATGCCCAGGTCCATTACCACAGAAATCACTAAAGTGCCGGGGGTTCCCCTTAGCAGCGAATGCGTGACGAAACAGATTTCGACGGGTAGTCGAGTGGTAAAATTTTATTTTATTTATTTGGCCTATTGCTTTTGCAACGTAGACAAGATTTGTATAAGTTAACGTTAAATTTGAATTGTTTGTCTGGGTTTCGCCTTTCGGCATCGTCAGGCATTCTATCACACGGATGCAACAAAACTGTCCGTTCTATTGCATCCGTGTGATAGAATGCCTGAAGATGCCGAAAGGCGAAACCCGGGCCGTTAGTGACGAAACATGTGGGGTCGCACAAAATTGTAACAATTCAAATTTGATATTGAAATTCCATCAAGCACCTTCAGTCGATATCATAAATTAGTTAAGGTTAAGTTCAACGGCGAACTATTTGGGCTGGGCAAGTTGGTTAAATGGCCGGATTGCACTTGTGGACACAACCATCAAGACGGTAATCACGTACTGTGGGACTGCCCCGAGATGAATCCCGAACGAACAGAGCTGTTTGCTGTGGTCTGTCCTCATACGGGCCCAATAGGCCACGCTGACTTAGTATCAACCGACGCCAACTTCGAGGCATTCGATACATTTGCAAGATCATACGGAGAACAAGATATTCTTGATTCGTTTTCAGATTCAACGCGTTGCTCATTAAACTCTTCCGCCACGGCGGATTTTCAGTAAACAGATACACAGGATATCTAATATCACGTAAACTAAGTGGCTGAGCAAGTCACATTTTCTTCATTCAAGGAATTCGGCTCAGTGAACATAATGTAAAATTTTGTAAACTCCTTCCGTCCACGTGGAATATGTCAACAACCAAAGCAATGCTATTGAATATTGTTTATGATTTTACCATTAGCATCCCCATTGTCACCGCACCAGTCTGACAATGGGGATGCTATTGTCAGACCGGTGTGGTGAGTAAACAATTCATGACAACGGTTTCTCAAAAAAATATCTGGAACACACAATTTGATAATATCAACGACGGCAGAATTCTCATTTTGGCCTTGTATACGTCGAAAGAAATATTTAGCGAAATGAATTTTTCCGGGGAGTCCGACATCGACATTGACGAATAACACGAATTCGGCTAAAAAGGTTATTTTGTTTTAGGATTTTTCCTACCTTTCCTATTTGAGTATTGAATTAAAAATTAACCAACCAATCCAGTAATTGTACATTGAAATATTCTTCAAATCGTCAAACCGAAAGAGAAGTCGGAGTCAGTCTTTTATCACGGCTCCGACTCCGAGATTGACCAAAAGTTTTTTTTTTTTTTTTGATTCTGTCCGTAACACAGAGACTTCAAAGCCCAAGTTTTGTTAGTCAAATATTTTTTTAATTTCTTTGATATGCATGGTTGTAGGCTAGATTTGCTTTCCTTACATGATCAAATGCTAGTCGATCGATTAACTTGACCCCTGCTTTATCAGAACATGTTTGTTTATACTATTATCAAAAACATTTTTTTTTGAAAATTAGTTCGAGTAGAGGAGAGTCGTGCAGAACCATTAGAAAAAATACATTAAGGGATAAACGATGAAAAAATACCGTTCGATACCATAAATGTGCCTACAATGTCATAATACAATAGTTGTGAATATATATCGACATTTGTGTATGAAGATTGAGATGCTGGGAATGGTACACTTGTGACATACTGCGTTGATTAATTCCATACAATTAAGATGACCGCATTGCGAATATCTTTGTATGTGGATACTAGGGCAAGATTGGATACATTAATCATATAACATGTCCCATTATAGTACACCGAACGCATGTGATTAAATTTAATATAATATCAAGCAAGCCGTACAAATACGTTAATGCCTGAAAAGGTTTTATTGAGATACGAACACAATAGTTTTATATTACTGACTGCTTTGAGGTAAAAGATTATTAAAAAAGTACTTTTACAACAAAAAATATAGTCAAGGAAGGTGCTTGGAATGGAATTTCTATATCAAATTGTTAAAGCATTGTACGATTCAAAATTTTTTGTCACTAGACCCGGGTTTCGTCTTTCGGTATCTTCAGGCATTCTATCACAAGGATGTAACAGAACTGACAGATGCCGAAAGTTAGTAGTGGTTAATTTCATTTATTTCTTGTGTAGTAAGCAGGGTTGTGAAGTCGGAAACGGAGTCGTAGAGTCTCAGTGTTATGGAGTTGTAAAAAGCGAGCGATTCCAACAACTTTTTCGATTAGACGACTTTGACAAATATCGCAATGAACAAGAGGAAATAAATCGTCCTCGCTACACTCCTAGTATAGTAGACGAAGGAGATTCTATGTAAAAATTTAGAAATCAATTTTATGATCTATTGAAAAGAGTGAAAAAATTGACCTAGCCTATAATTTAAATGTTGAAATGTCAAAATAACGGTCTCCAGAAATGGTAAAAGATTCAGCATTGACCTTTATAGCATTACCGCCAACACAAATATCTATTATTTAGTTATTTTCCAGTCCTAAAATTCTTAATTTTGATTTGAATTTAAGCAATGCTATTTTGAGGAAAAAAATCAAATAAATATTTAAATTGTTGGAAATGATTGGTTCCTTGCCAAATTAGTTGAATGATCTTTAATTCAATTCACATAAATAGGAAAGAAATGAAAAAAAACTTGATAATATAACGTTTTTTAGTCGCAGTCGTGTTATTAGCCAATGCTAGTGTTTTTTAAACGATTTCATAGCCTTGGAAGTAAATCATATTTTTAATAGAAATCTGAGATTTGACGCGTTATTTCAATAAAGAAATTGAACGTTTAAGCCTACAAATGAGTAGAACGAAAGCCCATCAGTTTTTTTACTCGGTATGAAAACGGAAAAAAATAAAATATATATACATTTAGATCAAAACAAGGGTTTAATAAATATTGAAGTTTGACACTTTTTGAGTATAGTGTATGTTTGTTTAATAAATATATCATACTTTTGTTATTAGTAGCACCAGGTTGGTGTTTATTGCTCGATTAGTGAACGGAATTTTCCTTCCCACTGAAACACTGCTTGCTTGCTCACTTTTTTTTAATTGTATACAATGTGTCTTTGTAAATATTCCATATAAACTGGAGTAAAATCGTTACGTAAATATTTCGTGCATCAAACGATTATTTTGATTAAACGTGGCCAATTAACTTTAATTTTGTCATGTCATATGGAGTAATTTTTTACTATGTACGTAATATGTAAATTTTACGAGACCATTAAATAAAAATCATTTGAGAGAAAACAAGAAACTGTTTTTCATTGATTCCGAGTGATACTTTATATCAGTGGCTCGCAACTAGTGTGCCGCGGCACATTGATGTGCCGTCAGACGACACTTTTTTGATTTTAACTGTCAGTTTTTTTCCGCATGAGAATGCTGAAAGACGACACCCGGATCGTTAGTGACAATACATATGGAATCGTCCAAAGTTTCAAAAATTCAAATTTGATATTGAGATTCCATCATGCACCTTCAGCCGATATCGTAAATTATTTAAAACATCATTCAATAAGTTCGTAAGATGACATAAAGATGGCGCCACTATTGACAGATGCATATGATTACCAACCTTTTAAATGACATATTATAGATTAAATTGGAATTTTCTTGATAGAATTCCATAACAACACCGTGATTTACATATTGCTCTGAATGAGCAGTAGGCATGGTAAAAGCACAAGGATATTGCAATGACATCGTAATTAGTTCTTGGAAAACTATATGTAAAATATTTTATCATAAATTTAAATTTACCACAAATATTTTTTTGACACAACAAGTTACAATCAAAACATTTTAATGACGTCAATACTTCAAAATATTATCTAACAGTTTTAATTAACTTGATGAATAGTTTCACAGTATAATTTAACTACCTTTTAAATATATTGTCATAAAATTGACCGTAAAACAACAAGACCTTGAGATTGTTACGAAGTAAACATTTATTTAACACTTAAAGAACCGCGCAAGAAGTTCTTCGCTTTGGTGCTTCATTTTAAGAAGCAAATTTGAAAAATGTTAACAATAATTTTAACAGCAAAAAATAGTCGCTTTCTAGGTGGAAAATATTATTTTCTCGAAGAAAAGTATTACACTTAAAAACGCTGCTTCAAGATTACCGCTTCTTTCATATGTTTTATTATATTGATCGATGCCGGTTTCGCTCATTGCAAGCATTATCATTAATAACGTAAAATATCATTCTATCGATTTATATTCAATCAATTTTATATTAATATTTAAAAAAAAAATGGATAAGGATACCGCTTTTATGAATGAAAATATTTGTAAAATTTATCAAATATCGTTTTTACGGTGTTTTAAAAGACTTTTAAAAGTAAATCTGATTTCGAAGATAATAAATTTCTAAATAATCTATCAATTAGGAATATTTCACAGGAAGATACCGCCAAACAAATCTCCTCATTTATAATGATTGTTGGTATTCAGTAAACAAAAGTGTACAATTGCCATATTCTTCAAGAGTGTAAACGATATTTTCGTATGTATATTTCTATCTGATCCATTTTGGAGCATTTTAAAATTTTTTAATGTCGAGAATGTGTTTCGTTTTTGCTTTCAATATGGCGCAAACAAACTCTTTATGAAGCATTACAATAAAAGATTTTACTTGACATCAAGATTTTCCCATCAATAGATAGAAGCTTCTATAGTTCTTTACTTATTATCGTCAGTTTCTGGGCAACGAGAAACAGATTTTACGTTAGGCGATAAAAGCTTTGTTCAAATTTAAAAATCTATAGCATATTTTCTCCACAATTTTTTTTACCAATAATATTTTCTTGATGTAAATATTTGTTAATATTGTTTCAAGTATTTTATCTATTCTTGTAGAAAGTGTAGTGTACCTCTGTCTTAATATATAATTATTTTTTAATGAAATTTGAAGAAGAATTATTTACAGAACCGGGCATGAAAGTGTTTTTACACACACGTACTATAATATTATTAACATTGGCAGTTTCGGAGCTCAGTGTTTCTGTATATATTTGAATAATTTTGGAATTAACTGTTTAATGTGATTTATTAAATGGTCTACATAAAGTAGTTTAATTAATTAAACTGAATAGTGTTTTGCAAATCCAAAAAAGTGGTCAACAAATCAATCCTACGCCAATATCTTATTTTGTAATGTTGATTAGATTTCTAAGAAATGTTTTTTACTTTTTTTCTACGTATATATTAAAAGCACGTGTACTATATAAATTCAACGGTTAAGTACACAACATCTTAGAACTGGTTTATAAGTGCGTCAGATTTAAGACATTCAAATAGATATGTTATCGAATTAAAATTCTCTCAATTAAGTAAGAGAATAGTCGAGCCTTTAGTTATGTTTATATTGGTATTGAGAAAATAAATTAAGTATCGTCGACATAATGATTATATGATATTGTACTATCTAAGGTGATACGTTTTAGTTAATAGGATTTTTGGTAAGACTTAGTTAAGTAATGAAACTACAACTTTCTAATCAGTTAGTTAATATTTTTCAACGGAGCTATGTTATTTTATAATTTATTAGGAATAAGCGAGTACTTGGCATCCTTCGTTGCAATCCCACTCAAAACAAGTGAACTACCAAAATTGTTCTACTCGCTACATTAAAAAAAATCATTCAGTTAAAGAATTTTTTCGATCAAAAATCGATGGTTTGCAAAATGTCATTAAAAAATCATTTTTTCGCAAATGTGATACCTAGGTATATTGATTGAATTGGTTGAATTTAACTTCAATATAAAACGGTGAAAAATTGCTATGTATTTACGTTATACAGAAAAAAAAACCAAAAAACCCAGATTACCTCGCACTTAGCACTCGAGAAATACGTAAAATCAAAGTGCCGTTTTTGAAAATTTATTAGAACAATATGAAGTTAAGGTATTAATAAATATAATACATTGCTATTTTGTCATCATATGGTACTTAGGTACATTTTTAAAATACCAATAGTTATTGATAAGATTCAAAGTAAACAATTTGGGTGAGTACTTTTTAAAAAATCTTTTTATTCAGTAAAAAAATTGTTTTAAAATCAAATTTATTTTATGAACAATTGATAGTATGCAAAATGTCACTTTCTAAGAGTGACATGGTTGACAGTTTCGTAAGAATTTTTTTAATGGTTAAAAGACTTTTCAGATGTGTTGTCACGTGGTTGAAGTAATCCAGAAACTTTGCGAGGGTGGGAAGAGGATATTTTGAAAGTATCAAACATTTTCTATCTTTAACATAACAATACAAAAAGATCATTTGTATGTACAAACAAACATACAAAAAATAGTTTTTAAATATATAGGTAAATCCTTGATTATTATATGTCAAGGAAGGCAAACTGTTTTATAAAGAATACACGAGCATATATAAGATATACAGTGATAGCGGTGGGTTTTAGTAAAATGTTCATTTGTCTCTTGGTTCTTCGTTTTAACCTTGTTTGATAGATTTGTTGATATAATATTGTTTTATTAATATTATGTTAGTAAAGGCAAAACAGTGAACCTTAATTGTTTTAAAATTGAAATAAACATATGACTTATCGAACATTTTTTTTATAATTTTAGGTTTTTAACAATAATATAGGTATAATTTATGATATCGACTGAAGGTGCTTGATGGAATTTCAATATCAAATTTAAATTGTTGTAATTTTGTACGATTCCACATGTTTTGTCACAAGTCACAGTCAGTTCTGTTGCATCCGTGTGATGGAATGCCTGAGGATGCCGAAGGCCGAAACCCGGGTCGTTTGTGACAAAACATGTGGAATCGTTCAAAATTACAACAATTCAAATTTGAATTATATAGGTATTTGAAAAAAAAACCTTAGCCATATAACTGTGCCTACTTTCTTTGATGATACTACCTTGATAAAAGAAACCTTGACCTCGGATAAACATAAGAAAAACAGAAGGTGAACAAGAAACAGTATACGTGGAGTGACATAAAATAGAAAACTGGTTATAAGAAATTGAATAGTAAATTTCGAATTTATTAGAGCTTTGTCGACTCATAATATGACTTCACAGTATACACTCACTCGATTTTTATCTTAGAAAAGATGTTATATTGTAGTATGCTTACTAAATTGTATTCATGATAATATAATCTGCTCTTATGATGTCATTAAAATATTTTCTACAACACAGGATATTTCTGATGAATTTAAAAAATATATATTTTTCATTTAATAAGATTTTAATCTCAAATGATTAAATGAATACACGTACGAACTATTTTAAGTGTTTGACCTTTGGTATGACGAATCATGACACCTTTTAATATTCTGAAATACCGAGTCCTCCTGCAGCCATCAAGTTGAAACAATGTTGTCGGTCATTAATTATCATAGCAATATTTTGCATTGCAATTTCCAAATTAAGACAAGCTTTTATCAACTGCTCAAGTATCTGGAATATATCCTTTTACACGAAAAGCTTCGTTTCATTCAATTTATGGATTTCTGTTCAAAATCGTGGTTGTTTGTGACGTTTCAAAGTTCCCTTCCATCTGTCCAATTAATTCACACTACTTTTGACGACTACCTCAATGAAAAAATGACATACGTGTTCTAAAAATTGAATACCATAAGAAAATTTAATTATTGAAACTTTGTGAGATGTCACATGTTTTGTTACTAACCACTCGGCTTTGACCATTCAGCATCTACAGACATTCTATCAAACAAATGCAACTGTGCTGTCACTTCTTCTAGACCGTCAATGACAAAAATGTGGGATCAAAGAAATTTTCATCAATTCAGTACGATATATTAGAAAAAATACTTTTATCCGACTGTCTACCGGCTGTGTTTCTGTTTTTATAATTTAATCGAATGATAAAGCGTAAAAAATATGGTATCACTTAATGTATCCAAATAGTAGAAAACCAACGTTTTTGATTGAATTTACGATATCGACTGCGGGTGGTTGATGGGATTTTAATTTTAATTTATTTCCAGTTCTGTTTCATCCGTGTAATATGCATGAAGATGTCAAAAGGTGAAACCCGGGTCGTTCTTGACAAAAAATTGTTAACAATTCAGATGTAAAATTTAGACAGTATCTGAAATGGTTGACCAAATTTAGTAGGCAGTGTAAGTTTTGAATTTATATATATATATGATTTCTCGTCTTAATTGAATTATCTATCTATAAATATTTCACGTATAATCCAACAATAGTTCCGACTGTACTGTTATACATTGTCGCTTTTCATTAAAAAGCTCATAAAACCGAAGCAATTTATTGATAATAAAATTTTGATCTATAATGTGAAGATTGTGTCTGTTTTTTTGAAACACACTATAAAAGCAACGAAAGACTTGGAGAAACGAGAAATGAGTCCACGAATAATTGTTATCTATTATTAAAACAAACAAATTAATCAACTATCACGTTGATGTATTTTGTGATATGAAATAATTTCACCAGTAAAATTCGGTGTAACGAAACAGTTAGAAGTTACATCGAGTGAAAGATAGACATAACTTACCGCAATCAAATTGACATTGCGAGACTTTGTCTGAGATAAAAAGTGAAAAAGTCACATCTATTTGAATAATAACCTAGCTTTAGGGTACGTGTGATTTGAAAAAACTATTTTGTGTTTCGTTTACTGTCGAAAGTGTCTGGAATAATCGATATATTTATTTTATCCTTTGTTCATAAAATCGCTTATTAAAGTGAAAATATTTACAATCACATTTTACCTCAGAATCAAAACGTAGACGTGAATAATACGGCAGTTTCGAAAAATGGACTGATAAATGCTAGTCAACGGGAATACTTATTACGATTATTACAGTTAAAGACTTCGACTGATTTGAAGTATAAACAATAGATTTCTTATTTAGTAAACATGACTGCTGATAAAATATCTACGTTCCTGACCTGATAAATCTGTACAAAGTCATACTGATAATAAAAGTAGCAGAATCATTGTTATTGCTAAACTGTGATAGATTACTTATTTTAAAGTTATATAAATATATCTATAATTGGCATTTACTTGGTAAAGTTCCATTACAACACGGTGAAAAAATTGCAATGTATTTTAGTTCTACAAAATTTATAAGGTATAGAGTTGATAGCTATTTCGGCTTGCAACTTTATGAGAACTATGTTTAATCGTATATTTACTAATTTATTATGTATATAGCTGTGTATAAAAGGTAGAAAATGCATCTTCTCTTCTGTTTTAACATCCTAGTTTCATATTGTGCTAATAAATTTAAAATTGTGGCAAATTGAATTCATACATTTCTCGAAGTGAGAGTGAATCTGGGCCTTTTTGGGGAATGAACGTAAAAAGTGAATAAGTATTGTATTAAGATAATATATTAAAAAAAATATTAACCTTCCGTAATCGTCTGAGAAGCGGAGTATATTTTATTAGATTTACACTGTTCTGATGAAGACGTAAGCGGAAATAGCTGTTAATTATATATCTTACAAATTTTGTAAAATTAAAAAACATTGCCATTTTTCACCGTGGTAGTAATAATGTGCTATTGAATTTTATCACTTTAAAAAAAATATTAACGATAAAATAGTGCATTTCTATATCACCTTTATAATGAGATATCAACTAACGTAACATTAATATAATTTAAAATGCTGCGTGGACTGTCATATTGGAAGCTTATAATTTGAAAGATTTGAAAGTCAAAAGAATAATGAATGATTTCGAAAGAAATCGATGAAAATATGGATTTATTCTCTAAACTGAAACTTTACAATATTTGTGTACAATTTCAAATTGTTTTAAATGATTATTTCTACAGTTTTCCACAGATTTAAAGATTTTGCAAAAAAAATTGATAAGATAACCAAGTAATATACTTTAACATTTTTTTAAATAAATACTTTCAAATTATCTGTTCTTTACAGATGACAAACATATGTGCAAATCAGTGTATTCTTTATTTTTGTTGTTAACTGCATTAAATATAAAATGAAAATTACAGATTAAAACTCCGTGCTACAGTTTGAAAACATTTTATCTAATTCTTATCAAAGATTGTTTACTTTCAGCAAACATATGATAACAAATATTAAAACACAGTTTGTTATAATTTGATGATGAGAATCGTCACTCAAACAAATTTCTGTCATACTGTGTAATCATACTTAACGATTGTTTGATACCAAGCTAAATAATATTATAGGTAGCACTCTCTCGACTATTAATTAGTATTATGATAATTGGAGCGATTATTATTCCAACACAGTAGATTCTCCGAACTGTACACATTTATGTATTTATATTTTGTTTTGAATAAATTAACTTACAGCCACGTGTTGGGTATAACTAACATCCAGTTGCTATTGCATCTTTATACACGTATAGTCGCTCTGCTAGAGTAGTGAATAAACAAATTATTGCCGGATAATATCGTCAGTTGAGAGATGTTTAATAGAAGTGAAAGTTTCTACAAGAAGTGTAATGTTAAAAAATTAAAATTTTAAGTGAATAATTATTTAATTTAAAAATAACCCTAGAAACATATTTCCACTTTACTAAGGTTATGATTGAGAAAAAAAATAAAAATACAATTCATAATTAAAAATAAATCACAAACCAAAAGTGCTGTAAATTTTAGGTAATAATGTATACTTTAATTTATGATATCGACTGAAAGTGTTTGATGGAATTTCAATAAAAAATTTGAATTGTCCCAATTTTATGACATCGAATGAAGGTGTTTGATGGAATTACAATATCAAATTTGAATTGTTACGATTTTGTGTGATAGAATGTCTGAAGATACGAAAGGTGAAACACGGACCGTTTGTGACAAAACATGTGGATTTGTACAAAGTTGTAACTATTCAAATTTAATAATAAATTAATTTTATATTTGAATTGTTGCAACTTTGTACGATTCTATATGTCTTGTCACAAACGACCCGGGTTTCGCCCTTCGGCATCTTTAGGTATTCCATCGCACGGATGCAACAGAACTGACGCAAAATAAAACAGTTCTTATATATAATATATTAATATCATTACTTACAGGAATCTACTTACCAATAGGCATGCAAAAATTTGCAGCTGAAAAGAATGTAACAATATTTATCCAATAATAATTAGCTATAACAACTTTCATTAACGATCTTGCTAATGAGTAGTCGTTATTGAAACGGGGTTTTCAACAAATTTACATCAAATAACATTAAACTATAAATGTGTCTTCTTTTATTTAAATATTACCTAATATCAAACATCTAGTGATGAGACATAAGAATTATCGTCATAAGATTGTCGATTCATTGAACCGATCTCACGTAAAGGGTACAACAAGGGGGAGTTGGGAAAATTGTGTTGATCGTTAAGAATGAAGTTTGAATTTAATAAATGGCCTCTATTAATTTCTAAAATCTCCTGATAAAACAATTTATGGTCCCCCGTGTTATGATGCAACAATTGAACTCCCTCATCCGCGTCAAACGAATGTCGCTCCGACAGCAAATGGTTTTCAAACGTAGAAGTATCCTTCTTCAATCTATTGTATAAGCAGCTAAGTGTTCTGAAACTCTAATTTTTATGGTGCGCGTGGTTTTACCTACATAAAAGTGTTGGTAATCCAGACATTGTTGCAACAATTCAAATTTAATATTGAAGTTCCATCAAGCACCTTCAGTCGATATCATAAATTGTTTTTAAAACATTAAAACAATCGCAGACTAAAAATTCAATTTGACTATCTGTTTTGTAGATTAGTAATTGACATGTAACAGTTAAATAATTAGCTAATTAATGTGAATTGTATTTGATTATATTATATTTCAGCAGTATTTGAGATCAATGAGAGAATACGTTATTGTAAGTACATTAAATAATGGAGATTAAATTATTTATTTGAGTCAAAATTGAGTAATTACTAATTACTAATTACTGTAAACGTGAGTGATATATGTGAAAGTTTAACATTCAAAATGTGTCGAAGTATATGGAGAACTGTGATATGCCTCGCAGTACTTGTCCCAATATTGCAATGCGTCTCGTATAAAATTTTGGCAATTTTCCCTCATACGGGAAAAAGTCATCATATAATGTTCGAGCCCTTGCTTCGTGAGTTGGCCTCGAAGGGGCACGATCTGACAGTCATCAGCCATTATCCAATGAAAAGTGCGCCGAGGAATTACAAAGATATAAGCCTCGCAGGAACTATGCACTTAAACCTACACATCTGTGACTTCGACGACTTTATGTTTTTAAGCGGAGCCGGAAGTATAGTTAGGCACGTGATGGCGACGTACGAATTGTTCGATTTAGGGAATTTAAACTGTAACGCAATGACAACACACAGTGGGGTGAGAAGCTTAATGGAATCAAATGAAACATTCGACTTGATTATAACTGAGCAATTTAACAGTGATTGTGCTTTTGGGATAATTAACAAATTTAAAGCTCCCGTGGTAGCTATAGCGACTCACGTGCCAATGCCGTGGACTTGGGAAAGATTCGGCATGGCAGAAAACCCAGCATATGTTTCGAGCCATTTCTTGAAACACTGTAGACATCCGAGCTTTTTTGAATCCGTTGCTTCGGCGTTAGTAAACACATATTATAAGCTTGCGTACTTTATCAATACACATATTTTAGAGTACCGATTTTTGGGAAATGGTTTTCTTAAGTCTCGGTGGGACTTGGATAATATTGCGAAGAACATGAGTCTACTGATGATAACAACATACTATCCTCTTCATGGAGCTTTGCCTTATGGACCAAATGTCATCGAAATCGGAGGAGTACATTTGCCGCAGACCTTACAGCCGCTAAGTCCTGTAAGTATTTTTATTTGAAAATTAGGCTTTGCACTGAAAAAGCTCTTTAATATGTAGATAAAATAATTTTCTTAAATTGTATCGTAAGTTCCGTGACACACTAAGTGAAGCTGTTATATTGTATGTCGTAAGGATTCTGAAGGCTTAGAGTTTTAAATTCCACACCATTCACAGCTTTTGATAAGTTTCGGGATTTTTCTGGACTCGACATTTTATTTATTCACTTTTAAGGTGTTAACTGTCACTTCTTGATGGAAAGGCATTATATTTTAAATAATAAAAACACATTTTTTTAGTACTTATTTCCACAATATAAATTTTCCACTCCTTACTGATTGTTTAGAGCTCCTAATGGATTATTGCTTTACCATAATTGTAATTGTAATTCTTATAAAGTGATTGTGAACATTTAATTTTTATACTAATTTACTTTATTTCTATCAATATTGTATGATTTTATGTAAATTGTTTCCTATTTCTTGTACCCATGGTTTTGTACACCTGCTACCATTAACTCAAATTATTTTTTTGTTTTGTATAAATAGACTTGTTTGTAAATTGTATTCTATCAGTTGATAATGCTCGCGATGAGCGAAACCGGTCCTGATCAAAAAATATATTGTGGAAATAAGTACTAAAAAATGTGTTTTTATTATTAAAAAAAAAAAAAAAATATTTATTACTTTTCCTTTGAATTATGTATTATTGAAAAAAAATATTACATTTATATAAAATTTTAAATTATTTTATGTGTGTTAATATAGAATTATGGGTTTATTATATACTATT
The DNA here is from genome assembly GCA_028555115.1 of Himalopsyche japonica. Taxonomy (NCBI): domain Eukaryota; kingdom Metazoa; phylum Arthropoda; class Insecta; order Trichoptera; family Rhyacophilidae; genus Himalopsyche; species Himalopsyche japonica. Next base: position 33,846 of record JAHFWJ010000645.1, read on the forward strand.
AATGGGTTGATCTTCTATTTAATGATTTTAATTCCAAAAACTTTTTCTTGAATTTTTTTCGTTTAAATGACATCTTACTAGTAACAATGAAAGCCTACATCGCAAATATGATAATAAATCATTATCCTTTATGTCCACGGAATTTACAGTAGATCTGTTAATATGAAGTATATTTTTTCTTTATTATTAGACACAAGTCAGATAAGGCAGTCGTTCTACCGACCATTTAACTATCTGCTTGCTACCAGTTTGTATATTATACAAACCGGGGAAATAGGTTGATTTCGATTACAAAGATTTTTTAACAACATATTGTTACCTATTAAATATCACATATCCTTACGCTACTTTCACTAGTGAATAAAATATATTTAATAAAAAATTTACAATAATTTATGATATTGACTGAAGGTACTTGACAGGATCTCAATATCAGATTTGAAGTGTTATAGCTTTGTACGATTCCACATGTTTTGTCACTAAAGACTTGGGCTTCGTTTTTCGACATCTTCGGGAATTATGTTGCATCCGTGTGATCCGCGTGAGTATCTGAAGATGCTGAAAGGTGAAACCCGGGTCGTTAGTGACAAAACGTGTGGAATCGTACAAAATTTTAATAATTCAAAAAAAAATACAATTTCAATAAAATATAGTCATTCATTAAACGGTTACATCAGGCATGAACATGTCTTGAATGATATTATTTGAAACTATGAAATTATCATAGTATACATTCTCCGTTGCAGACTTGAACCTATGGAACCAATGAAAAATCTGTCAGTGTATACAGTTACTGTTTATTTTCCGAGAAAAGTAAATAACTATTTCCTGCATTAATTAATCCCATTCGATCGCTGACCTAATTAATGCTTTTTACAATACGTGTTGTTGTAGCCTTCAATAATAGTGTGTTATTGTAGATTTTTCCTCGTATTTTAATTTTATGTTACATATTCTAAAAAATCATGTATAAGAAGAATTGCAGCTTTTAGCAGTTGTGAGCGCTTGATTTTATAAATCAATATTTATTAAGAAATAAAATCAAAAAAGGTTATGTAATTGTAGCCAAGTGGCGAAATTTCAAGTTAAGCTAGAAGGTTTCGTTTATTAGAAAATATAAATATTTTTTTCCTTTACCGTTTCATTTCAAGACAACTATAAAATTATTAACTATAAAAGTATTCGCTCATCTTTTGTCATTTTACTTGCAATAACCTACGATCAAATAGTACAACAACTGTACTTTGGCGATGCACAATGTTATGGATCAAATACTTAAATGATTTCCTTAACAGGTTTCATTGATGTTAACTCCAGTTTTCCGCTATAGCTCGTTGATTGAATTTTTTCTTAAGTATTTGATAAATATGCTAATTAAAATTATTCCCTTTCGCTGAAAACGCTTTATAGAGCTATTAATTAGTAAATCAGTTTCAACATAGAAAAAAGAATTATATTACAAAAAAATGTATATTATATTTAGTTTAGCAGTAAGAGATCATTTTCGAGATCAGATTGTTTGTCTTAAATCCATAAAGGCCAAATTATTTGTATCATGTGTTAGTTGAATCTGGTTTTTTAATGATTTTAATATTTTTTCTTGCAGTTGATTGAGTTATATCACCATACACTTAAATTGAGTTATAATCCACTTATTTTTTGTTCAATGAAATGTTTATGTGCTTATTTCTATTAAAACTTGAACGTACAAATAGATCGCAAAATTACGCTTTCACTATTAACAGACACTAAATTTATTTTTAATTTAAAATAATTTAAAGGCTAATATAAGAAATAATATTATTCTTAAAAATATATCACTTTGTTCTGCTTCCAAGGTATTTGTATAGAGTGAACAAAATCGTAAAAGTGTTTCGTAAAATGCCAATATGTTTAGATACTGTACTCACAAATCTATTACTATTCTAGAATTAAAAAAATAGGGGATACTTTTGATCATATTTTTTGACATAATAACCAAATCATGTAGTTCAATAAAAAAGCACTTTTTTGCAAATGAATTTTCTCATAGATGACTTTCGAGTTGACTAGACGAATGTGTCACACTATACGTGCCAATGTCATTACATACGAGCAATGTCAATGTTAAACTAATTTATTCGTAACATGGTCAATGTATCGTTTTATATAAAGATCATTCTAATTAGGTAATTGTAATTTAATAAGTAACTGCGTGTGATGGTGTTATATGGCAATCAATGTGTTAATTACGCATCGTGTTCAGTCAAGTTCAGAAATATTGAGCGTAAGGTAAAATTTCACAAGAATCACGGAAACAGTAGATACGAAAACGTATAATTTTTATCTTTGCGTTTGTAATGGAATTCTTCTCAAAAAGGTGATTCTAAACTACTTGTTACCAGGCCGTTTAGTCATTTATGTTATTAGAGTGTGATGATAAGGCAGGACTTATTCGTCGATACGAGAAAATTTTAAGGTCTGGATGTATTGACATTATTATTATATATAAAATTAAACATGCTGGGACTAAAAATCAACTTGAATCAACACATAACCGGGGAAATATTTTATAATTGCCAATAGTAAAATAAGATTCGTAAGTGAAACTGTTCTCTTCCTTGGAAAATTTAATTTTTTCTTTTTCAATAAAACCAATGTTTTATTGCATACTTTATCAAAGAATATCTTTTTATTATTAGCTATAATTTCTCAACAGTGGCTTTCAATGTCTTGAAAGTGCATTAGATATTTGCACTGTACACAGGCAGTATTCGTAAGTTCTCTGGGTATCGCATTTAATGGAAGTAATACCATGGAAATGAATATCAGTCAGCATATGTATTGATGTGCCACTCATGTCATGCCCCACCCTGTGTTTTTATTGCAGAACCAAGTAACTCATAGTTTATGCAATTAAAATTTGATTTGATTTTTAACTGAAAATTGTTGGTAATTTTGTTTTAAAAATTTTACTATTCAGATGATAATTTTTGAGACTTTTTCAAATGATAACAATAAGATCAAATTTCGAGTTAGAAAGAAGAATGTGACAATGAGTTTTTTTTGAGTTTCATGAATTTTTTTTAAATTATTTCAGGACATAGAAAAATTTCTCAACGAATCACAAGGCTTTATATACTTCAGTATGGGATCAATGATACGAGGAAAATCACTACCACTTGAGAAATTGAAAGCTTTCCAGGAAGCTTTTGCGACTTTTCCTGAGTACAAAGTCTTGTGGAAATGGGAGAACGATACGATGCCAGGAAAAACTGACCAAATCATGATACAGCAATGGATGCCTCAATATGAGATATTGAGTAAGTTTTATTGATTAAATTGGCACTTATTTTGTAAAACTCCAATAGAAAACGTTGAAAATGGAAATGTATTTACAAACTGGAAATAAAAAGATCTAGTAGATGATTTGAGTCATTGAGCATGTTTTATTTAGCTAAATGAGGTATGCATCTCTACTTAATTGAATGCTTTCATATTATATATTGTTTGTTATAAACAGTCGAATGTATGAAATAATAACACTTGTATCGTTTATTATAATTGAAAGTGTTTGATGTGATACAAATTGTCAATGCGCCAGCTATTTTAAGTAAAATATAAAAGACATCAAATAACGGCGTTTTTTTCAAACATGTATTTGATTTACTTAATAACTTTTTGTGACGTTTCGTAATTGTGATTTTCCTCCAAAAGTGACAATCACTACTTTAACCGGATCTCTGCCAGAGACATGTAAATGCGGCCTGTAATTTGGTGAGCGTAGTGTCGGCCATACAAAATCCGCGTATATATACGGTCCACTTAAGACATATTAAAACTCAACAAGGGCGAAAATTTTAATAATTTGAATATTTCAACTACACGGCGACATCTTTTAGGATCATAGTGTTATACTTAAAGTTGAAATATTTATATGTAATATATTGCCGAAAATATATATTCATCAGTTTTTATTGTTTGAAATAAAATCGCGGCCCGATACGGAATCTGGCCATACTTAAACTTGAGGCATAGAAAAGGTTAATAGTGATTTTTTATAATAATAATAATAAACAGTTTTTAGTATTTTTTTCCACAATATATTTTATGATCAAGAAAGACCACTAAAATGTGTTTTCTTATTTAAAATATCAAATTACTTAAAAGACCAAAAAGTGACAGTTAAGACCTTAAAAGTGGTAAGTATTGGTTATTATTTTCTGTGATATTTTTCCCAGGTCATCCCAAAGCAAAGGCATTTGTATGTCACGGTGGATTGCTTGGAGTAACGGAGGCTGTAAATCGAGGAGTTCCTGTAATGGTTGTACCACTATTTGGAGACCAGTTTGTGAACGGAGCTGCAGCAGAAGAAAGTGGATTAGGAAGAGTAATGTCGTATGAAGATATGACAGTGAAAAGCATCAGAGAGGCTCTTACAGAGCTTTTATCGCCAAAGTAAGGAAACGATATAGCATGCAGATATCGAACATTTTTTGTTTTCATGATTGTTATAAATTCAAAATTTACCATCGTTGACACTAGTACCAAAATATTTACGAGTTTTTAAATTATTGTTAAGGAATAGTGTAAAAAAATGCTTTTGTTTTCTGCAGAACTTTTCAATATTAACACTTTAATTGCCAATGCCTCAATTATTGGGACGGTTGTTTTCTGTGTATTGATTAATAAAACTCTAAAATATTAGAGTGTTATCAAATTTTAAAACTTGTTCAAACCAGAATATTTTTGTGTTTATATATAGCCTAGTTTATAATGATAATCCATAGAGATAAGTTGGCTTAACACCAATATAACTGAATTTATTTTTGAAATCTTCTGTGTTAAGATATCTTTTATGTAGCTCAGTGGGAGTAGGCTAAAAACAAAGGTAAATTGTTTACTTTAATCGAATTTTTTAGGATTCAGGCCAGTGCCAAAAAACTTTCTGAAGTATGGAGGGATAGGCCACGTTCACCATTGGATACAGCAGTGTTTTGGGTGGAGCATGTGGCAAAGCATGGAGGAAAGCATCTGAGGCCTGCATCTGCCGATTTGCCACTTTACCGCTATTTGCTGCTGGACGTCTTCGGATTTTTGGCTCTTGTTGGAATTGTTCTTGGCTTCATCATGGTCAAGACCTTCAAATTTACTTCCCTAATTGTTTCTAAGCGTAATATATCAAAAAAGAAATGTGAATAATAGTTCTAAGCTACGTAATTTATAAATTTTGCTTTAGAGTAGGCAAAAGGCAAATTTTTGTTTGGAATCAGGAAGTTGCTAAAAACTGTAAGTGAACGGTCAGCCGAATGGAAAATACTACTTTTATATATTTTTAAAATATTTATATCATTGCAAAAAAATATTTCAGTTTATTTTATTTTACCCGTTGGCTGCCAAGCTTTTTGGAAAAAAATTGTGAAAGATGTCGCGTTTCGGACATAAAAGTGCAAATATAATATTATTTGTAAACATTTATGCGATTATTAATGATATATTTTTGCGATGCAATATGTTGTATAACACTGACCCAATATACTACAGACTGCTTAAAATATGCCAGACGCATTATTTATGTGACGATACTGAGCCGACGGCTCCGTCATGTCTCCGATATTTGGCGAGAGACGATATACGGGCTTCCGGCAACCAAAGGATTAAAAACAAAAAACTTATTGATAGTTATATTACTCGCACTAAAAAAAGATGTCAGTTTGTTGCCTATATCTGCTTCAAAGTGGAGGAAAATATCTCATTGAAAAACCATTATCTAAAAATCATAATTGCAAATTTAAATAAAACAAATAGGCAATCTTTTCTTAACAAAATAATTGGAAATTATTCGGTCAATAATGCCATATTTCACCACCTATTTGAATAGTTGTAGAGGTTTTATAAAAAAAACCTATATAATTTTTTTTGAAATAAAATCTGAAAGTATATATAATATTTATTCGTTATTTAATTGCTCAGTATTTTAATTAAAATATGTAAGAAGTTTTTCTGTGACAACGCGATTCCAAAATATTATGTATTATGCATATTTTTATTGATATAGATTTATAAAATACCTCAGTAGTTATAGTTGAATATTAAAAGTCACGAACAGCTTGAATTATATTAATGAATAATTTTCAAGCTGAATGTAGACAGGAGCTTTCTTTTATGGCAGTAAGCTTTCTTGAATATTCACTTATCGGTATGCGTATAACATGTGTTATACATTATATTTTTTTTAAATACCAAAGTATTTATTATGTAATTAAACTGTTGTAATGAATTATGAGACCTCAAAAAAATAATTTTAGTTATCCACTAAGTAATAAACTTACCGAATCCAGAGTTATATATATAAAACTACTCAGTGATCAAACAGTAACGTTTTCATGCGTTAACCATTTTTGTGGTTTCGTATCAAAATTCTAAGCAATCAAATAACACCGATTTTAAGGAAATACGTAGTGAAAGCCATTAGATAACTTTTAAGCTTTCTAAGTAAAAGCTTACATCCTAAAGATTGGAAGCGGATATGGTTTAATGAGGATCTTTATCTTAAACAGTACAATGTTCCATAATTTTTTGTATTTATATTATATATGGTTAGGTCTAAGCTGTTTGAACATTTTTTTAATATTACTATACATACGTATACCAAATAATGAAAAATATATGTTTATTTATTAAGTTGATTTTGTTTTTTTTCTGAATCCTTTTTGACTCTTATCATTGTTTGTAAATATGTTCCACTAGCAACAGAGGCTTGTCCTTATATAAGTTTGAACAATTCGACTTAAGTTTTATTTGATTTTTGGCAAGGACACCACATTATTGATTCTTTTTGAAGAAGCTTGTAACGAAAACTTTAAGCCCTAACATCTCTTAACTAGGTTTTACTTTCACGTATTGATATATTAATTTTAGATATACCATAAGGAACCATACGGCTTAATTCGACCGTAAAATGAAGTCTTTTTTTAATTTTTAACAAAGAACCAATCAAAATATACAAATGTCATTATACATTATGTTACTGCTTGATGAAAACGCAGGATACTCGCGATAAGCGAAACTGCTCTTGATCATAAAATATATTGTGGAAAAAAGTACTAAAAATGTGTTTTAATTATTTAAAATATCATGCATTTCAATCAAGAAATGACGTTTATTATCTTAAACTAACTGAATTTATTTAAGTAAGTAAAAAAAAAAAAATGTTAAATTTCCAAAATGTATGTATGTTTAAAAAAAACGTATTTTTACCAACACATAAAACTTAAAGCATTTATTTCAGAAGAAGATTTTTGTGAATTGATTCCTTCTTGTATAAAACAGCTCGATTTTGCCCTCTAATCTTGTAACAAAATATGAGAATAGTGTTTCACTGATATATTATATTATATATTGTAATATAACATATTTTCCCGGTGGAGTATCTCACAAATATTAGTGACATTGCTAAATTATATTCGCTAAGATTACTTATATATAACTAATGACCTGTTCCACTGAACTATGATGATCATAATAATAAGGCATTAAATGATAAGCAATATGATTGCAAAAAAAAAATATTTTGAATAAGTTTTATCAGTAACCTAGAAATGGCGATAACGTTAGTTACTATCTTAATTGGCAATATGTTCTAATAAATTTGAATTTGTTGCTTAGGCTTCGTTTTTTTTACCACTGAAGTGATCATATACGTAGATATGTGATAATAATTATTGTTTCATTCAAATCACACATTTTCATTAACGCTTTCACCGCTAATGTAAAATCGCATGTTGAAGTGTCTGAATATATTTGAACTATAAAAATGTATTTCAGATTAACACGGTGAAAAAATAGCAATGTATTTTAGTTCTACAAAATTTTGTAGAACTAAAATACATTGCTATTTTTTCACCGTGTTATAATGGAGTTCTACCAAGTGAATGCCAATTCAATCAATATATTTCAGATTATTACTAATATGCACTTTTTCAACGAAAATACATGCGAGTGTCGGTAAGTATAAATAACTGGTCGCCAGTATTTTTGCGGCTCATATTACACTGATAAATCGGCGGCAAGTTCATACTGTAATGGTTGTTCCATATTTGTATTTATTTTCAAATATATTTTGATTTATGATTATAAATATATATTATACACACAAATTTCTTTATTATATTATTCAAAGCACTTATCTTTGCTTAAAGTTCCCTAAATCACTCAAACCGAAAATTACCATAATCAAAATCTAAGTAAGATCGATAGGTGACGAAATCAAAAATTTATATTTTCGGCTAATAAAAATACAAACAATATCAACAGTCTTAAATTATTTTTTTACGTCTCGAGCATGAACTCGCTACGCGGGTCCTGAGCACGTACTGGATATACGTGTTGGACACGCTAGGCGTGCTCTTAGCACGGAATGAGTTAAACAATCATAGCTCTTATCAGTCTTTAAAAGCTCATATTATATACATCAGATGAGTACATATTATTTATTTTTTTGGGATATCAAATTGATGAATAACAAATATTTAATAATTCATGAGAGAAATGAATGGATTTCCTTATAAGAAACATTTTTTTTTTTGATTATATAATACAATGTATTTTATTGAAATACAGATATAAAAGTGCTTATGTTTTCCCCTCATATCTTTTGGTATATCTACGATATAAATCATATTAATACATATGTAGTGGTTGATCGGTTAACGAACAGTTCGGACTGCGAATAAATAGGACACTGAAAACATATTCAGGTAACGATCTTAAATAACCTTTAAAATCCACGTATTATATTTGTATTATAATAATGATCGGTTTAAGAACAGTTAGGACTGCGAAAAAATCGGACAATGAACACATATTCGGGTAACGAACTAAAACGATCTTTCTAATCCACTTATTTTATTTGAATTGAAGTAATGATCGGCCAACAAACATAGTCTTGGAATAGATTATGTTCATTAACCGATCACCCACTGTATATAGATATTTTTTTAAGTATTGAGAGCAAAAAATTGTTCATCTGCAGTGTTGCTGTAAGTATAACTTGAAAAATAAACACAATAATTTGATATGTTAATGGTCATTATTTAAGTGAAAAAAATATTATTTACTACTTCTAAACAAAAAAAAAAATAACATTGTTGTTGTTTACCAATATCCTACTAGTATCAACAAAATTTAGCAGAAACGTATTCGATGACCATTCTCGAAAACATTGTTGTGCCATAGTGACCATTAACCTTCCAATAATATTTTTTACCCGGTATTTATTTTTTATACACTGAATTAATTATTTTAGCACCGCCATCTACGAATTAAAAAAAGCAATTTAAAAAATAAAATAGTACGCGACTATTTAAAGATAAAATTATATGTAAATTAATTTATTTAATTTGCGTCTTCTGAGCAACTTTGTGCGCAAGTGTGAAGCGATTTGATTTATCAGCGAATATTTCGCGTATTCGTACTGCAGCTCTTAAGCCTTGACATCCTAAAAGTGGACAATGATACCCACTAATTTTTTTTGAATATTAATAGTGTACATAAATATATATTTAGTCAAGTTATAAAACATTTATAAGGCGCGGACGTGTAGTGTAAAATCGAATGAATTTAATTAACATTTTAGTCTGTTCAAACTCTATAAATTGTTAACACTAAATTGTACAATATTTAAACAGTAAAGTAAACGAAATGAAACATGTTTAAATGTGAAAATACAGTGAAAAATTCGATCTCTTTCTAAGATAAAAAAAAGGAAAAATACAGTATTTAATGATCTGTAATAAATTAATTGTGTCGTTTGTGAAAATTATGGGTTAAAATTGTTAAAGTGTATCGGCATGAACATACTATAAAATAAAGTTCAATGCGTGATTAAAAAACAATCTGATATATATTTTCAAATATAACTGAGGACTTGAGAATTTTCCTAAAAATGTATTTCAAACTCGGTTTGAGTGTTCTTCTGCTGATGATATTGGAAACAACTTCCGGATATAGAATACTTGCAGTATTTCCTCATATAGGAAAAAGTCATCATAATATGTTTATGCCACTAATGGAAGGGTTGGCTGAAAAAGGTCATAACGTTACAGTTATCAGCCATTTTCCTGCAGAGAAATCGATAAAAAACTACAATGATATAAGCCTTAAGGGTTCAGTGCCAATATGGTTTTCAGCATTCAGTCTAGTGGATGTAAGCAACACTCCAGGAATTCACAGAATCACAAGGCACATAATAGCAATGGAAGAGTTGTTGGATATAGGATACACAACCTGTCAAGCCTTGTTGGAAAACAGAGAAGTACAAGGTATTAAAAAAGGTGATTACGATTTGGTAATCCTGGAACAATTCAATAGCGATTGTGGACTGGGTATTGCTTATAAAGTTGAGGCTCCTTTCATAGGTCTAGCTTCTCATTTAATGATGTCATGGACTCCTAATCGTCTCGGTCTATTTGATAATCCTTCGTATATTCCAAGTCATTATCTATACCACGGTAGCACGCCAAACTTTCTTCAAACTCTGGAAGCATTTATTGTGAATAATTGTTACAGACTTGCGTATTATTTTTACTCTCAAATTCCTGAGCATGCGTTGATGAAGCGATATTATGGAAAAGATTTACCGGCTCTAGAGGATATTGCCAAGAATATGAGTATGATTATGGTGAACACTTATTATTCATTGACAGCAGCAGTGCCAAGATCTCCTAATCATATCGAGATTGGTGGAATACATATTCAAGAGAAAAACAGTACACTACGAGGGGTAATTAAAACATTTTATTTTTAGCATTATTAAGCTCAATGAACTAACAAATGCCTTCGTCCTGCACCCTTATGTAATCAAACCTTCAAATGGAAAGTTGCAAAAAATGATTTGATTATCATTTCGTTTCCAAAAGGATTGCCTTGTTTACATCCTTTCACACTATCCAACGAATAATTTTTCTATTTTTCTACAAACATCCAATGTTGAAGTAAACAATTAAAAGTCTATTCAATTCACAATCACGGATACGATAAAAAAATAATTTGCAGACATACTGATTTGAAAAAAAAAACAATATACGTCACACCTCCTTATTTGTTATGTTTACTAATTAGTTTATTATGCAGAACTATTTTCTGTTTTGTTTTCAGTGAATAACTTAATTTCTGATTCCACTATATTCAAACAGATTTCTTTCTGTTACTGCCGTAAAAAACATGGTAGATTATATTATGTTGAAGAATTTTAATGATGTGAGGTCCTTAAAAGCAAAACCTAATAAATATGTCTATTTTTCAATACGAGTTTGTTTGCTGTGGGCCAAAAAATATTTATCAGGTTTTGGAAGTAATACATCTATCATATTGTATGAAATAGTTTATTTTTGTTGATTGAAGATTATGCAGAAGCTTTTTGTTATTTTTTGACAAAATATCGACAGTTTGTAAATTTGTTTTTGTTAAACTTTTTAAGTATATTTTTGCCATGATCAAACACTAATAAATTTAATTGAGCACTTCAGTAATTGTGACTATAATATTTATATAAAATCAAGTATTAACTAAAAGCTTTACTGTTGAATTTTTCCATAATTAAAATATACTTTTCCACTGTCAAATCTCAAAGGAACTTATCATTCTAACTAGATTAGATGTGCAATTAAAATATCTTTTAAATAACACGACTGTTTTCAAAAAACATTTTCAATGGAGACAAATTGAATTTTAAATATATATTTTTTAAGAAATGGTGAAAATAAACGATGAAGTAAAGGAAGAATTATGAAGCATAATTAAGATAAAGATGTTTTTAATATATATAAATAATAAAAAGCACTTAAAGATATTACTTATGATTACTATAAAATGATCTTATAAATGAAATGTATTTTAAATGATAAACAAAGCAAATACTAAGGAGGATACAATTAACGTACTTCTATGGGTTAAAGAGTGCTTATTCATTTTGTTTAGTTTGTCTTTTCATTTTATTGTGAACAACGTTAAGTTTATTTTCAAATAAGATAACATAAAATGATACATTTTTATAGGTAAACGAAAAAATATTTTTACATATGAAAATACTGATTTATAGCTGAATGCATTCAAAAGAAAGTGAATACAATGAATGATGTAATAAATAATGGATGTAATATAAAAATGAATAGAATCGGTGGCAACCTTTATTATTTTATATAATGTAATTCAATGCTCATAAAACGTTTTCTGTATAAATATGCGATTTATTATAAGTGTGAAATATATTATCGCTTGATATCACATTAAAAAAATGTTCTTATACAAGAATTATTTTATGATTTTTGTAAAACATTTTTGAATAAACTAAACCCAAAAAATCATGTATTCAAATCGGACTATTTTCAGTTTATTCATATTATAGATTGCCTGAAGGTGCCGAAAAGCGAAACCTGGGCCGTCAGCGACAAATCGTGTGGTAACATAAAAAGTTTCAAAAATTCAAATTTGACTCATATTTTATTACAAAAATTATTTCAGGAATTGAAGAATTACCTGGACAACTCTCATAACGGAGTAATATTATTTACAATGGGATCTATGCTGATAAGCTCTTCTTGGCCAGACGACAAATTGACAGCTTTCAAAGAAGCTTTTGCGGAGATTCCTCAAAACATTCTCTGGAAATGGGACAGTGAAAATATGACAGGGGCACCGTTAAATGTCAAACTGATGAAATGGATTCCACAATACGATATACTGCGTAAGCTTTCAAATTTATCACTTTTTTGAACTAACCATATCTATTTTGGCTCAAAAGCTTTTTAATGATACAATGTTTTTTAAAATGTAACTCTGTGTCTCAAAATCATGGAAGATAGTAACGATGTTATCAGATAAAGAAATTTGATTAGCTACCCGGTACTGCCCTCATACTGGGTACAGGACATTTTTCTTATACAGATATTCATATAAAATATTATTACTTATTTCATTTCCTTACGTATTTTACATACATGCATGAGTCTGTATGCATATGTATGCGTGTGTAGGTATAGTGTGTGGGGGTATAAATATAATGCGTGTGTTGTCCATGTGAACCGGATTCACTGATGATTGCTCAGCTCTACAGCGAATTACGTATGTCAAAAACGACATAGCAATTATACTCCTAATAAGTCTATAAATAAGAGATGAAGAAGACGTCTGATAAACTCAAATAAGAAAACCAATCAGAAGTATTATTGTTTATATTACCCGTAGTCATTATCTCATGAGAGAGGGCAAAAGTTATTATTTGACAACAAAGGCATTGCTTAGCAACCAAAAGTATTTATATTATAGGGTGAAATTTGTTAAAATTATTTGTTATATGTCCGTAAAAATATTTCTTCCTCACTATAAACATAAAACATACTAAAAACCGCACAGAGAAAATAATAAAAATATATGTGTAACGCAAATTTTCAATATTTAGTTCAAAATTACTGTAATCTTGATGATGTAAGATGACGAATAAATACTGCTGGGTTGAGATGTCGAAAATGACCATTTTTAAGAAGTGATTGTTGGAAAAAGTTACCAAGATTATTGCTAGAAGTATACATGACTTTTTCCTGTTTCTGTATCCATTTCTCGACGCAACTTTTTTGTGGTTGGTATGGTCAGCATTAGAGTCGAGATGCATTTTTTCATGTCACATCATGAGCTTCATGACAGCTTGTTATTTACTGAGTCATTTAAAATGTCAGTGTAATTGATATGTGTAAAGTTCTACTTTAGTCAGTAGCTGCCATCTACAATAGTTGACGTTTAAGAAAAAAAAGGTTATTCGCGGACTTGTCTCAGTAACGTCACTATTATCAAGAATTGACTTAATTATTCATATCAATTATGCAGAAGCAACCATAAAAATATTAATAAACGTTGTAATAGAAGAAATACTTTTATCACCTCATCATTAAAAAATGCATTTAATAGTTATCATTATAAATATATAAATAAATTTACATTGATGTGTTCCTTTTTTTTCTACCTGTCATAGGGTTTAGACAGGCATTGAAAGTTGAACTGTGATTTGTATCTCTGAAAGTTAAATTTAACGATCTTGTTCAATGCGAATTTTGCGAAGATAAAAAAAATCACCAAGCCGGGTTGCATATTTAAAAATACTACTTAATCGAATATGGTTGTTGGAAGTTTAAATTTTGCATACAATCTCGACAAAACGTCTGTTCCTAAGCCTTCAGAGATTAAAATTTGTTAGTTTGTGTTTCGTAATTCGTTCATATTAAAACAAAATTGCGTTCGAATTTTAAATATGCTCTTTTTTTTAAATAAATATTTAGATCATCATCATATTCTTGCTTCTTTTATTTTTGAATAGTTCTTTTATTTCCCGCCTTAGAAAATTTATAAAATTGATTTTTTTAAATACGACAGTAAGCTTAGCCGTAACCGCTTCGTTAATCACTTTTAAGATGATAACTGTCACTTCTTGATGGAAAGCCGTGATATTTTATACAGTAAAAACACATTTTTTGTAATTTATGATACCGACTTGCTTGATGCTTGATGGAATTTCAATATCAAATTTGAATTGTTACAGCTTTGTACGATTCCATAAGTTTTGTCACTAACGACCCGGGTTTCGCCTTTCGGCATCTTCAGGCATTCTATCACACGCATGCAACAGAACTCGGGACCCGGGTCGTTAGTGAAAAAACATGTGGAATCTAACAAAGTTGTAACAATTCAAATTTGACATTTTTTTGTACTTCCACAATATATTTTTTGATCAGGACCAGTTTCGCTCGTCGCGAGCAAAATCAACTGATTATCAGTATATTATAAATTGTAGAAATGAGTACTATAAAATGGATTTTTGTTATTTAAAATATCATGCCTTTCCATCAAGAAGTGACAGTTAACACCTTAAAACTTATAAAATTGCTACTCGTTTAAATTCGAATATTTCATTATTTCTTTATTCGATATTTGAAAAATATTTAGATGCAAATATTGATAATACTTATAATATTGAATAAAATATTTTTTAGGCCACAAGAACGTGAAAGCCTTCATTACGCATGCTGGCATGCTAGGAACAGTGGAAGCTGTTAACTGCGGTGTTCCCGTTGTGACGATACCAATGTTTGGTGACCAGTTTGCCAATGCAGCCGCTGCTAAGGATAGTGGAATCGGAGTACATCTGGACTATTTTTCAATCACAAAGAAAACAGTCCTTCGCGCAGTAAAGGAAGCTCTGAGCCCCAGGTGAGATAAAGCTTATTTACAGACCATCTTATCGGTAGTTAATAGTCAATTAGTCCTTCAATAAATCCATTCCGTCCGCACTTGGCAAAACAAAGTTTAAATCATATTATTTGTATTTGAATTTGAAACTCTCTTTTTATTTTGCAAATTTTCAGGACATTCACGCCAAATCAAGTTTGTGCATTCCGTTGAAAGCTTTTAGCTTTAACTTTAAATTTGACTGTTATCAAATCAAAAATGTTATGAATAATCACATTTAAAAAAGGCTCTGTAACATTTTTTCCATAACTCATGTTTCAAATCAGTATCATCTTCAAGATACAAATTGTTTCTTCATGTTGCCTTTATTGAAGCTTGGAATTGAAACATGTGGTATTTGAGGGTTAAGCTTTTCAATTGAATATTTAATTTATGAGTTCTAATTAAGTGCGTTTACATGTGGCTTTTCCCACTTTTAGCTCAGGATTTACCTTTAGAGATCGTTATAAATTCTTCACTTTTAAGGTGTTAACTGTCACTTCTTGATGGAAAGGCATGATATTTTAAATATGTTATATAATAAAAACACATTTTTAGTACTTATTTCCTCAACATATTTTTTGATCTCCGGTTTCGCTCATCGTGAGCATTATCAACTGATACAATTTACAAACAGACCTCCTTATACGTAATATTTGAGTTAAGGGTAGCAGGTATACAAAACTATGGGTTCAAGAACTAAGATACAATTTAAAGGAAATAATATTATATTAAAAAAAAAATTGCATTATATCAGTTGATAATATTCGCGATGAGCGAAGCCGGTCCTGATCAAAAAATGTGTCGTGAAATAAGTACAAAAAATGTGTTTTTATTATTTAAAATGTTATACATTCTATCGCACGTAAGAATTTGTGCCAATAATATTTTATTGTATTAATATATGGAAAATAATTATTATAAACAATTTGAATACATACAATCTTGAGCATATGTACTTGCAATATATTTCCTACTGGAGTAGATTTTAATCAAAAAGTCCTATTGAGATTGGCGTTTTATCTCTATGTTTTACATTTATAATAGCAGTATGAATTAAATGCTTGAAAAAATATTTTTTTTTCGTTTTTTATGCCATTTTTCTTAAATTCTTGAATAAAATTATCCAGCATGTCCAATTAAATTTTCAATTCAGATTCAAAAACTCGGTTTAATTAATTCAATGGAAAATTTTTGAGCATTATCGAGTGACTTCCTGGAGATCCGAGATTAAAAATGACTCAAAACATTGAAATTTATTTTAGCATCTTGCTATATCTTTAATATTTTACATACATATATATATAAAATACTTTAAAATCGGATTTCAAAGTGTTTAAATGTAGAGAGTTTCTTTGGTTTTTATATTCTCACACAATTGTAAAATAACGACAAGAAGAAAAATAAATATCTAATAAGGATTTCTTTTGTGTTTTATAAACAAATAATTGCCTTATAAGTTGTATTTAGCCACTGACTTTAGTTGGACATGTTTTGAATAATGTATGCACGATGTTATTCGAGTATTGGAATAATTGTAATATTATTTTTGATGATTATGAAAAAAAGCACCTTCTCACACAATATTATGCAACGCGTTTTTTTAAACATGGCATAAACAACTGATAAAACTATAAATATATTTTATTATTATTTAAAATATCATGCTTTTTCATCAAAAAGAGACAGTTGACCTCGTAAAAGTAATTTATAATTTGGAGTGGTTGAATACAAAAATGTGGCATCAATATGTTACTAAATTTTCAAGTACGGATTTTTGACTGCATTTAAAAACCAGATTGTTTTACATGCATTTGAGATTGACGTAGCACAATAAATGAAAGATTCTTTTATTTAAGAACGCTATATTCAAATAATCTTGCCTTTTAAAGTTCTCGAAAAGAAAGTTGAATACTGAAAAATGTATTTAAACTTTTTTTAATGAATGAAATGACTCATTCGGATCACTAGAAAAATCTACAAGGTTGCTAGTTCCCAATACGTATTTGAGTTATTAAAAAATACCAGTTAGGTATTGAGAAAGTTATCGTAAAACATAAATGCATAATACCACGAAACAAGCAATTCTAGACGAAGAAACCGTGGAAGGTTTTCCTTATTCAATACGTTTTGTATGCCGGCATATTTTTAAATTCATTACTAAGCATTTAATCAGGGTTGTAGAGTTATGAATAAAAAACACAACCCCGACTTAAAACAAGTTTGTTTTTGTCAGGTTATTTACTAACTTTCCTTTTAATATGCATACAATCAAAGATAAGCTAACCAATCTGGCAAATTGTTCATTGAGATATTTTTCAAAATCATCTTATAGCGAAAGTAGTCACCTGTTTTTTACGACCATAGCTGCGACTCTAAGCCCTGTTTTTTTTTTAAATTTAATTAAAGAAAACAATTAACAGTTTGTCTGTACACATTTCTCTCGATTTACGCGGAACTTGTTTTAAACGTTTTCGCTTTCACACGGATTGAGAAAGAATTTGAACCGGTTACATTTACAGAAAAAATTATCCACGAAGAACTCGAATTAGGAAAAAAATTAAGTAATCATTTCGTACAAAATGATTTAAATGTTGAATGGGCCCTTCAATTCCAATGTGATATGAATCAATGCTTGGCTCAATATGATGAGGTCCATAAAGATCTTACAAGAAATTCGAAGCAAATATTAACAAAGGATTATATTAGTAAATCTTCTTCAGGTTTAAATGTTAAAAGAGTGATGAAAGTCACTTTGATCCTGTCACGAAGAAGAGATTGACAGTGATCTGTGATAGTGATAATTTTTTAATGATTTTTTCTGATAATCTTTTTTTGTTCCTCTATATATGCTTTATGTGTATTTAATTAATGACAGAAAATGTATATTTATATTTTTTATTAATTTTGTTTTATTAATGTATTTTAGAAAACAACCAAATGCTGCGTTTTTGTGCACTTTATTTTTATGATTTACACGGTTTTACAATAAATAGTGTACAATTCAGATTCACAAGTTTTTCTCAGGAACCTATCTACCGTGTTTCGAAGTACACCAATCGAAGGATTGGTGTAGTTCCTTCAAAAGAAATTTAGATTAAATATAGTGGAATAGATGAAAAAATTGATGATAAAGACTTGTTTCCTTGTTATTTATTAAATTTGTTTGGTTATAATAGAATTAATTAAGTCTCTAAATTCATTTCAGAATGCAAAAAAGCGCCAAAAAGGCGTCAGATCTATGGAAAGACCGACCGTCTACACCGCTAGAAACAGCTATCTATTGGGTGGAACATGTAGCACGTCATGGTGGAGCACATTTACGACCCGCATCAGCTGATCTGCCACTTTATCGATATCTACTTTTGGATGTTATAAGTTTCCTCGCAATATTTGGGTTAATTTTATCATATATAATTTATAAAACCTTAAATTTATTGTGTCAAAGAATATTTTCTTCCACAAAATCAAAATCAAAAATTGACTGAAACAACTATGATTTTTTTTCAGTTGTTTTTGTTAATTATTTGGTTTATTATCAGTACAAACGTTACTTAAGTTTTATAGAACAATTAAAATTATTTTAGTACATCAAATATGATTTGAGTAAGTTCTTATAATGTATTTATTAAAATGTGTGAGAATAGTCCTTCAAATGTGACAAAAAAAAGGAAGTGTACCGATTGGTTTTATAAAAATGACACATTAAAAAGCTGTGTATTGTTAATGACTGATCATAATCTATTTAGATGGTTAATAAAACAGGAACATTTTTCTGTTTGTCGATAATCTCTTTTTCATAAAACGAATGAAATCTTTACGCAAATAAAATAAAAATGTATATATTAAGTAATATTTGATCATATGGTAAAATAAAACTTTCCTGGCAAAATTTTTTGTAGTATAAAATATTTTTTATGTCTTAGTTAAATAATGTATATTTTAATTGACTTTAATAAGTATATTTTTACTAATGTATTTATTATAAAATGTTGATTGTAAATAAAATAATTCATTTTTAATCCAATTTTAATAATGATATGAATAGCTAGAATAGAATAGCAATAATGTATCAATAAACATTTGAATACTAACAAAATATTTTTTTAGTTCTATTTATACATTAAATGGGATGATGAGGACCGGTTTCATTAATCGTGGATATTACCAAATCACAGACAAGCCTATGATAATGCTCGCGATGAGCGAAACCAGCCCTGATCATTAAATATATTGTGAAAATAGTACAAAAAAACTGTTTTGTTGGTATTCAAAACAGCATGCCTCTGACAAGAAGTAACAGGTAATACTTTAAAAGTATTAATGAAGGATTGATTTCTTATTTTTTGCCATCTCTGCCATCTATTGAGTAAATATAACATTGCTAACTTATCTTTTTATAACTGTCCTTGTTATTTCGTTAGACATATGAATACATAACTTATCCTAAAGATTTAATTTTAAGAAATAACTATGTAATGTCTTATCATACGAAATCAATTGAAATAATACTCGTCAAAACAATCACCTATTGTTTTTTTTTATATACTTTATGATCCAATCAACGATACTCCTCGCCGAACATATGCGAAAAATCACTATGACGATTCCAAATCAAGCTGCGATAACTTATCTGATGTGCTATCTCAAGAGATAATTTATTTTCAAATGAGTTAAAAAACGATGGAAGATACCAGCTGTTAGATTTCATGTCAATAGTCCGCTCACATTCGGTCACGCTAGCATACGCTCACGTAATTGACGTAATATTTATGGTGGATTTAAAAAGTAGTTTTTGAGCATGGATATTATGTTCTGTTAAATTATTTAAAAGTATTAAGATTGTTAACGTTGTTCTGTAACTTAATTGGTGTATTTTTTTACAGTTTTTTAAGTAGAAATATATACGATAATGTGATTTAGTGCGAGAAGTGGATGGATTCCTAGTTACATTAGGTATTTCACGAAGACAAAATACGATTTTTTGTCAGTGTAATGCGGCTCTGTGCAGTGTTCTAGAATTGTTTTTGTTTATAAACAGAAAAAGGATATTGTAAGGACATTTTAATAAAGTAAAACAATACAGTTAAAATGATTTACTCTCAGAAAATATTAACTGTCATCAGTATACTGTTGTGTGGTTTAGTAGATTTTTCTTTAGAATACAAAGTATTAGGTGTATTTCCGCATATAGGGAGAAGCCATCATTACGCATTTGAACCACTTTTGAAAGGTTTAGCAGAAAAGGGACACGAAGTAACTGTCATAAGTCACTTTCCTAGTGAAACTCCAATTAAAAATATAAAAGATATAAGTCTAAAAGGTACTTTACCAATTTGGTTATCTGGGTTTAATTTCGAATATTTCGAAGGACCTCCCGGATTGATACGAGTTATAAGGCATATTTCTTCTTCTACAATACTATTTTCAATTGGTTATGACACTTGTAAAGCAATGTTGGATAATAAACAAGTCCAGGAAATCAAACAAGGCGAATACGATGTCGTTATTCTTGAGCAATTCAACAGTGACTGCGGCCTCGGTATAGTCCACAAATTAAAAGTTCCGTTTATCGGACTTACATCTCATATTTTGATGGCTTGGACAAATGATAGATTGGGTCTAATAGATAACCCTTCATATGTTCCGTCGCATTATCTTCACTATGGAACAAACCCTAGTTTCTTGGGAACATTGGAAGGGTTTATTGTTAATAACTGCTACAAATTGGCTTATTATTTTTTTTCGCAAATACCTGAGCATAAAATGATGAAAGAGTATTATGGAGATGACTTGCCAGCATTAGAAACTATTGCGCAAAATATGAGTTTGGTTTTGACTAATACGTATTTTTCGTTGACGTCTGCCACACCTCGATCGCCGAACCACGTGGAGATTGGTGGAATACACCTTAAGAAAAAAAACAACATAAGTCCCGTAAGTATAAATTATTCCTCATACAAAAATTAAACAACTCTCATATACAACAGAATATTTATAACACGGTGAAAAAATAACAATGTATTTTAGTTCTACAAAATTTATAAAATAATAGCTGACCCGCCGCGCGTTGCTACGATTTCAAAGTAAGGAAATTCAAGGAAACTAGTTATGATAACAAACAATTTAATTGTTAAATGTGTTAACAATTGTTAAAAGTAATAATGTAGATTAGACGATAAATTGATTTTTTGGAAGGTGGTATGCCAGAAATCTTTGCAGGAGTGTACTCAAGAAATTTGTAAATTTTCATATCGATCGGATGAATGGGGTAGTAATGCATATAGGACAAACATTCACATACACATTGATTCATATATATGTATATAGATATATTTGACAGCTATTTCGGACAACTATCTAGTTCTGACGAGGGCGTAAGCCGAAATAGTTATCAGCTATTTACTTTAAAAATTTTGTAGAACTAAAATACATTACTATTTTTTCACCGTGTTATAATTAACTTATATCAAGTAAATGACAATTCAATCAATAATGTCATTAATGTCTACAAGCTTTCTACTAGTTCTAACTAGAATAAGTCTGACGAAGGCGTAAGCCGAAATACCCATCAAGTATATGCCTTATAAAATCTGTAGAACTAAAATACATTGTAACACGGTGAAAAAATAGCAATGTATTTTAGTTCTACAAAATTATTTTTAACAAATATAGTTGATAGCTATTTCGTGAGCCGAAATAGCTATCAACTATATATGTTAAAAATAATTTTGTAGAACTAAAATACATTGCTATTTTTTCACCGTGTTATAATGGAGTTCTACCAAGTGAATGCCAATTCAATCAATAAAATACATTGTTATTTTTTCACCATCTTATAACGGAGTTCTTACAAGTAAACGTTAATTAAATCAATACAATATTTATAAATGGTAAAAATATTCGTTTAAATTTAAACTAAAATCCATTCTGTATAAAAAGCAGAATTTACGAGCTCAATCTCAAGCTCAAAAATACGAGATCATATTTCTGGAGACGTATTGCCAAATATTTGTTACGACACATGTCATTATTAGTTAGTAATTTGTAAGCACGTGAAAAAAATACTTTGACCTTTGAATCTCACAACATAAATGGTTCATAATACACATTATATAATATATATGAGTAGGAATTATAATCATATCATTCAATACTGTATGGTTTTCAAAAATCTTCAAAATACACTGCTTGTTACAATTATTAAAAATGTGACTTTATTGGTATTGAGTATTTTATAGATAACTTTGAAACTGAAAAAAAATCAAAATTGATACAATCATCAATAATCTTTGTCTACTTAATTCGTCAAATCAATTAAAAAATATTTTTCTAAATTTGGCTAGAAATACGTCAATCAAATTTTGTTCAGTTTTTTCCCATTTTATTTGCGAATTTGATAAAACAATAATGTAGAGTTTAAATCATGCGGTTAAAATATTGACATTAAAAACAATGTATTTTTAAAAAAACTCATTCAAATGAAACCGCACAAATAGTCGGGGCTTAGTTGTTAATAATTTTAACTAAGAAGCTTCAAGAATGTGTCACATCAATCAGAATAAAATGTCAATGAGAATAGTCATTGTAAATTTTATCAGATAATTTTTTTTTTTAAATAAACTAAGAATTTAGATTCATACTTCAAAAATCTGACTGTTATTCGAGCTTGTTTATCAGTTCCTATATTTTGTTTTTGAATGTCTGTGAAGGTCGAAGCAGGTGAAATATTTTTTTATTATTGCCTATTCTGAAAAATAAATAAATGTATATTAATATACTTTTCACAATATATATCGAACTTTTTAATGTAAATAGTCATTTGATATTAATATACTGAAGTATTTTGTAAATGTAAAGTTTGGCGAGAATACTGAGTTATTAACTTCTCTGCGTCATTGTATCAGAGGCCCTCTGCATTAAAGTTCAAATGTTTGAAATATATGCATACAATATAATTGCATTTACTTCTCGTGAAACGTGTTTACGTCGTGAAACGACGTGTATCTTAAACAAAATATTTATCATATCGATAATTGCAACCCGTTTTTATTTTAGCTTAATTAAATAGAGCAAACACATATTTTTTGTTCTTGTTGTTTTACCTTTAATGCTAAACACGTGGTTGATAATATCAGTTTACACGAGTGTTTTTTTATTTATCTTGAATAATACAAACGTGATTTAGTTTCACCAATCGGAATTTGTTGAAATACTATTTAACATATCTATCTTTTTCTAGGAACTGATGAATTATCTTGATAGTTCGAACAATGGAGTCGTCTTGTTCAGTATGGGATCTATGCTAATTGCATCCTCGTGGCCTTCAGCAAAGTTGAAAGCATTCCAGGAAGCTTTTGCGGAGATATCTGAAAATGTTTTGTGGAAGTGGGATAATGATACAATGCCAGGCGCACCCAAAAATGTAAAATTAACAAAGTGGCTATCACAGTACGATGTATTATGTAAGTTTTTTTGAAACTAAAACAACTCGTGCGGCAAGACACTTTTAATTCGTTTACTGTCAGAAGACATCATATTTTAAGTACTATTTTCATGATGTATTATATTTATAATCAGATAATGGCGCTTGCAACGAGCGAAACCGGTTATGATTATAAATGCAAATAAGAATTAATATAAATAAGTATTTCATTCAACACCAGAATTTTAACTGATTCCTATTTCGTATTAGCAATTTAACAATATATCTTCGATCTTTGTATGTGTGATAGATTGACAATATTTCATAAATCAGAGAAGTATATTTGGATTGACTAGATCTTATAATTAT
This sequence comes from Himalopsyche japonica, assembly GCA_028555115.1. NCBI lineage: Eukaryota > Metazoa > Arthropoda > Insecta > Trichoptera > Rhyacophilidae > Himalopsyche > Himalopsyche japonica. The sequence continues at coordinate 57,895 of JAHFWJ010000645.1, forward strand.
TATAATTATTAGTGAGAAAGTGAATAGAATATATGATAAAATGCAGCTCTAAGTATAATAATAACAAATTTTGTTTTGAGGGGAAATTCCCATTTGCAATTAATTAAGAAATGTCTAGCCACACGTTATATAAAATAATTATTTGCGGACAGTTGATTCTAATATATTATGTTTTATAGTAAAATGTATTTATGATTTAGTAATACTTATCATAATGTAGAGTAACTCACTGTAATTTACAATAAACACATTTTACGTCGCCACAAAAATTCAATGAGCATACTGTTTCTTAACTAGTGGCTAAACATTTTCCTCTTTTTATTTTGGCATCAAAAGAAAAAAATGCATCAAAGAGTAAATATATAATACATCAGCCTCAAAAAATTACAATAATAAATTAAATAAAAAAGATTCTGTAATAGATTGAAAAAGATTTAAAATTTACAGGTCATAAAAATGTGAAAGCATTCATCACGCACTCTGGTATGTTAGGAACTATTGAGGCTGTAAACTGTGGAGTACCAATGATAAACATACCGATATTTGGAGACCAATTTTCCAATGCTGCATCAGCTAAGGATTCTGGAATTGGAACCACAATCGATTACTACCATATTACCAAAGACGTTGTGCTGAAAGCCCTCAGAGAAGTGCTTGACCCAAAGTAAGTATTCAATAACCTAATTGCATTTAACGTCATAATTTTAAGTTTTAACATCATAGTTATGATTTAATTATTATGTCACAAGCCCTATTTTAATTATATGTAACATTTAAACAGGATGCAAGAGAAAGCCAAAAAAATGTCAGATATATGGAATGACAGACCTCAGAAACCACTGGACACAGCAGTTTTTTGGATAGAGCATGTTGCTCGATATGGTGGGAAACATCTAAGGCCATCTTCAGCGGATTTATCATTATATAGATACGCATTACTAGATGTAGGAGCTTTCTTGGTTATTATTTCCCTTATAGTTTTATATATTTCACTTACATGTATGAAGTGTTTATATAAAAAAATCTTCCCTACTCAGCCGCGTTCGAATAAAACGAAAAAGAATTAATATTTTTTTGTTTAAAATATTTTGATATCAACCGATTCCTATATTGTTTCAATCATTATTACCACGTAAGGGTAAGTCAATTATTCATTAATAAATATATTTTATAGCGTAATTACGCCAATATAATATCTTTTTACTTTAAATTGCAATATTGTCGAACTTTATTTTTAAATGAGTTTTTAGGTGTTATTTGTCAATTCTCGGTGGAAAGGCAAAATATTAAAAATATTAAAAACAAATTTTTAGTACTATTTCCATAATATTTTTTAACACTTGGAATATGTGAGACCGGGACCGGTTTCACATATTTCAAGTATCATCAACTGATGGAATATAAAATTTTATACTATTATACTTACACAAAGATTTCAGTTCAAAAAAACAGCAGGTAAACGAAACCAAAGGTAGAAGAAAAACGAAAACAAATTGAGAGACTATTTTACTTGTCGTTTCACAATTTATTAAAAAAAATCAATTCTTATGCATTTCATTTAATTTACTTGATAATTAATAATTCATTTTTTTATATAAATATATTTGCTTGTAATTTGTATTCTATCAGTTAATAATGCTTTCGGTGAAACCGGTCCTGACCACAAAATATCCTGTGGGAATACTACTACAGATTTCTTTTTATTATTAAATTTTAAATTTTTTTAATGAATTTTTAGATTTGTAACCTAAGAAATATGTCATAATTTTATTTATCCAATAAGTGTTTTGATAACGATTAAAATGATGATTTTTAACCCGTTAACTATCATTTCTTGGTGGAAAGGCATGATATTTTAAATAATAAAAACACATTTCTTAGTACATATTTCCACAATATGTTTTATGATGTGTATTGGCCGTAGAAATAAGTAATTTTTTGAAGCTATTTAATGGCTGTCATAAAGAAAATTTGTTGGTTATCAAAGAGCGATGTTTTCAAGTGTTGTCAAGGTCCAATACGGTAAGTTGTTTTGTTTTAAATAAGCAAATATGATAATTGCTATACATGTTTGTGATAAATTTGACCTTATGTTGATTGCGCATAGTCAATATTCCTATGAAAACTGAAGATAGAATTTTTTTAATAATTTACACACAATTTAGTTTCTCAGTACTGCCAAAATTGCGCACAAGCGCAGCCTCCGGTCTTTAGCGAGAAATTTTAATCATCACATAAATCTTTATTTAATCATACATTTAAATCGGACGGCGCATTTTGTGTTTTACGTAACGTCACAGAGTTGTTTTTATTTTCTCTGTAAGAGTTCGACCGTGAATTTTAGTTAATTGTGACATTTAAAAAAATAACTTTAGTTGCCATGGCATATTTAAAATTGGCGTTTTTTTTTGTTATTTGTGATAAAATCTATAAAAAGGACAGTTGAGAGAAGGAGAGTGGCTTAGATGTTAATAAATTTAAACAAGACTAACACTTTTTACCAATGCACCTATCCTTCGATTTACACGGACTTAAAAAAAATGTTGACTCGAATTGTAAAGAAAATTAGGTAATCATTTTGTAAAGAATGACTTAAATGTTAGGCGAGCCTTTCAATTCCAAAGTGATATTAAACCATGCTTGGCTCAATATGATGAGGTCCATAAAGATCCTATAAGAAATTCGAAGCAAATATTAATTAATAAGGGATTTTATTACCAAATCTCCTCGAGGTGTAAACGTTTCTACTTTAAACATCGAATTGGCACAAATAATTTCGAGTGATGAAAGTAATTTTGAACCAGTCACGAAGAAAATATTGACAATGATTTGTGACAGTGACAGACAATTTTTTTATCTTGAATCTTTTGTATTTAATTTTATTGTTCCTCTACATATGCTTTATGTGTATTTAATTAATAAGAGAATATGTGTATTTATACATTTTAATAATTTTGTTTTATTTATGTATTTTAGAAAACAACCAAATTATGCGTTTTTTGTGTATTTTTTGATTTACACTGCTTTAAATTATAAATTCTCAAATTTCGATTTACACGTTTTTCTCAGGAACCTATCTACCGTGTAAATCGAGAAATATGTGTTGTTTAATCTGTGTGTCATCTGGCAGTTATCTTCAAAATTAATTTACACATTTATACTTTGATACGCCGTATCATTTAAGTAGGCAAAGAAATAGAACGACGTACAATGTTTTTAGAGTGTATTATATTTTCAGGTAATGGGTAGCTACTTGTATTATAGTAATGCTTCGTGATCCCAAGAGGGAGCAACACCGGAAACTATTGAATACTTGAGCATCAAATTAGTGTTTAGTTCTAATACTTATGTAGTCTGCTACGGCGGATTTTCAGGACACAGATACACAGGATACTTAATATCACTTAAGCTAAGTGGCTCAAAAGTCTTCTATTTTAAGCACAGTCGTGCATGGCTTAAACATCTCATCCATGCAGCTCTGTATCAGGCCAAAAAAATCAGAAGTAGAATCGATTTTTTATTATCAGTATTGCGTTATATAAGGCGGCTACAAAAACATAACAGGTGAAGGTTGGCAACCAGTTTGAATTATTTTTGTAGAAGGGTTCTACCAATTTGGTATCTCTATGTTTAAAATTGACCAATTGCATTTTTATATTAATTGACTATTATTTGTAATAGAAGTCTTTATTATATTATTAATTGTATTTAGTGTTAATAAAACTTTTCACAGGCAATTGATTGTCATTAATAATAAATGAATAATCACTTTTAAGGTGTTAATTGTCACTTCTTGGTGGAAAGGCATGATATTTTAAATTAATAGTTTTGAAAGTTATTTGAGTTGTTTGTTTGGATCTTAGCTTTAGAGTTTGTATTAATCCTTTTTAAATCGTTTGTTGTCTGTCAGTTCTGTTGCATCCGTGTGGTAGAATGTCTGAAGATGTCGAATGGTGAAACCCAGGTCGTTAGTGACAAAACATGTGGAATCGTACAGAGTCTTAACAATTCAATTGTTTGTTTAAATGAATTAAATTTTGCTTGACGCTGGCCCTGGGTATTCAAGCTTCAAGAGTAGATATTATAAAGTGCTTGCAAGGTTGACTTCAATTGTCTACGGTCAATAGCCAATAAACAAAAGTTTGATTGGTGATATTACTTCATTGGATAATCTATATGTAGGTACTTTTGAACGAATTTATATTGAGTGTGATCATCTCATAATAGGAGTGAATATAAATGTTATAAAGTATAATAAAAAGATTGATTTTTTCAAGTTATTGATCTAAACATGATTCTCTTGAAATATCATAAGTCGGTCCGATATAAAACAATTCACACGCTGAATAAATAGCAATGTATTTTACTTCTACAAAATTAAAGAATTATAGAAAATTATAGAACTACAGTTCTGACGATGGCGTCAGCCGAAATAGCTATCAACTATATCTTGTAAAAAAAATTGTAGAACTAAAATACATTGCTATTTTTTCATCGTGTTATAATGGAGTTCTACCAAGTAAATGCCAATTCAATCAATAAAACAATTCAAGTGATTCGAATCGATTTATGCATTCGTAAAGTAATTATTTTTTGTTCTTAATAAAATGAAGTAAGTCCAGTTTAATGAAATGAATATTTTTTTAAGAAATCTAACAAAATAATTGGGAAGTTCCATGATATGTTTAGCATATGATAATATCACGAATGACCCTAACAATTATAATATATTTAATACAACGTGTGAGATAGAAACATCGATATCGTAATAAAATTATGTATATTGAAAACGCTACGTTAACTACACAAATATAATACAAAAATATCCTATGTATGTATATTATTAAAGCATTTTATAGTATTTTAAAATATGCATGTATTACGAAAACGTATTGAGTCAACGTCAGAGAATGTGGATTTAATCAAAATATAATATAATAAAATGACACAAAAGAAAAAAATCGTGACGTTTTCGTAAATACACGATTCAAATAATATATATATATTTCACAAAATATTGCTGTAATTTAGAACTTCAACAATGCGATATGTAAAGAATGTATGTAATTGCAACATTTTTCTCCAATTCGTATTTGAAACATTGTTTTAAATATTATTTTATATACTAGCGAGTACCAGGCATGTGTTGACATGCCATTCGAACAAAGTAAACAACTAAAACTGTTATTACTCGCTAAAATCGATGGTTTGCAAAATGTCATTATAAATTCATAACCTCAATGCGTGACAGTTTCGCAAAGGAGGTTTCTAGGTGCCTATATAAAATAACAATAGTTCTTGGTTAGATTCAAAGTAATCCAATTGGGTGAGTACTATTTTAAAAAAAGTTTTCACTCCAAGTGAAAAGTTTATTCCAAAATCAAATTTATCTTATGAATAATTGAAAGTCTACAAAATGCCATTCTCAAAGTGTGATATGGTTGAGAGGTTTGGCAGAATTTTTGTAATGGTTAAAAAACTTTTCAGATGTGTTGTCATGTGATTGCAGTAATCCAAAAACCTTTACATTGCGAGGATGAAAAGAAGATGTTTTAAAAGTTTCAAATCTTTACAATAAATAAAGGACGTACATACAAACAAACATAAATTTTTGTACATGTAGATTTCATTTGGCTTGTATCATTGAGCAAAACCTGTTGTAACTAAGTGATAAACGTCGTAATCTTTTGTTGTAGTTTGGATTCAAATCACAAAAAGACAATACACGATTAACTCGTTCCTTACTGAGCCGTTTATGGGATATTCCAACACCTAGACTTCAAAAATTTATTGAGTAATATTGGCTTGAAACAATTTTATTGAGTTTGTCAAGTCAAAGCAAGCAATGCACTAACTCAAAAATTAGCGAGTACAGGAAGGTTTTAATCACTGTTAATTCATATATTTTCGGGTATCAACTATCAACACAATAAAATCAGCCGTCTCAACAGTTGAGACCATATCAATCAGAGGGTTTCAGATTGCATTATTTTCCCAGGTATGGATGTCTTAAATATTGCAAAAAAGCTGTAATTAAAAATATACCGTAACGTGTGCTGGTAGCTTACCTAAAGTAAGCATATTTTTATATTATCAGAAAAAAGAGAGGAAAAAATGAGGGATTGAAAAACTGAATTACAAGGCTCCGCGCATAGGGAGCAAATATGGTAAACAAGTACACAATTAAAAAGTTTGCCAAGTGGTCTGCCGAAATATACGTTTTTTTTTTGACCCCTCTGAGAGACTTTTTTAAGTGGTAAAATACATCAAAATAAATTTCTTCCTTCTTATGTCAAGAATGAAAATTTCTTTTATACAAGATTTTGCAACAGGACGAAAATATTATTGCATTCAAAATTATTGATTTTATTCTGAAAATACAACGTTATTTTAGAATATTTGAGAAAGTTACCTGCGGTGAACTATTTTGCATATTTATAAACGATTTATGATATCGACTGAAGGTGATTGATGGAATATTACTATTAGATCAATATTATTGAATTTCTTTTGTGTTTTCCCTCAATTAATACCGTTGGTATATATTAACTGCTAACTGTTTATTGTGCATCAGTTCTGTTTCATCTATTTATCACAGCATACTGACATAAAATCGGTATGGTTCAATTTTTGATAGTCCAAATACTACGACCCCTAAATGACAAACAGCATTCCTATTTTTCCCCCAAACTATATGTAGTACATACATAAATAAAGAGTGCAAACAAATATTTATAGTTATAATAATGTAAAGATATGGCTCACGATACAAAGTTATGTTAAAAGATTTGAATATAAATAAATTATTATATAATGTTATTTATGATATCGAGCGAAGGTGTTTGACGGAATTCTAATATCAAATTTGATTGTTGATTATTGTTTGTTGCAGAATGCTTACATTAAAGACTCATTAACGGTAATGAAATCAATAGTATATTATATGTATCGATTCTTGCCTTAGGGTCTGCGTTTTTCATAAGTAATTAATTCCTTTTGTATAAAATGATATAAACTGTTTATTTTGTGTCAGTTGTGTTGCACCCGTGTGATAGAACGCCTGAAGATGCCAAAAGGCGAAACCCTGGTCGTGCGTGATAAAACATGTTGAATCGTACAACGTTGTAGTAATTCAAATTTATCAACGAGTTTGCAGTATCGTTAGATATAATATACAATTTAAAAAATATTTTTAACTGCGGAATATGAATATATGTATATCAACTTCATGCTTGTTATATTGTAAATTGTGCTCGGAATATTTCATGAAACGGATATTGTCGTAAAAAAAGGTCGTTAAACTCATTCTACTTTATTCAGCGTAGCAAAATTAAAAATAACCAACGACTTCAGCAGACAAAACTCAGTACATTTTTCGTAGGCTCTTATTTACACAGTCATAGATTCATAAATGATAATTTTTTTAAAAAAAAAATTTGAGCCAATATTAAGCTTTCAAATTCAAATCTCATCTTTCCCATATCTTAATTATATATGAAAGTGTACAGTAACCCAGAAAACTTTTAGCGTATTTTGAATCGTATTTTATTTATAGTGAAATTATGACTATTAGATTGAAAAATATTCCACCCCTGATATAACATAGTCATACATGAAATGCATAATATGTTAGTGGATATTGTTTAAAATTTAATAAAAATAACTTTCTATTTTGTATATTTGCTTATTGATTATTATCAAAAATGTATATTTCCCAAAGAATGAGCACACGAGAGAAAGAGAAGACAAAAAGAGAAGAAAATCATAATAAAATGTTTTAAAGCAATTTTAAAGAATACCTTTATTTACGATGTAAATATGATATTAAACAAAAAACTGACATGAATAATTTATAATTTATGATATCGATTGAAGATGCTTGATGGAGTTTCAATATCAAATTTGAATTGTTTGAGTTCTGTTGCATTCGTGTGATAGAATGACTTAATATATACCGAAAGGCGAAACCCGGGTCGTTAGTGACAAAAAATGTGGAACCGTACAAAGTTGCAACAATTCAACAATTTGAAAAATTTATATTTAGTCAAAAACCATTTTTATTCCACAAATCGGTAGTATATCCTCATGGTGTATAATTGTTGTAAACAGGAACAGTAAAAACAATTGTTCTTTTTATTAAAAACATTTTTTGTTAAAACACGATAGTTCAGCATTGACATTATTGTATCAGTGGTGCGATATGCTGATATGTGTAATGCTTGGGTGTAGATTAGTGTGGATTAGAGAAAACTATTCCCTAGCGATCGTCTAGTGTTGGCAGACACAGTCTAGTTATATTCTACATGGCCAAGATATAATTTATTTTTAGCGGTATATCTATGCGCACGAGATCGCTTCTTTCTTATTTTGATAGAGTAGACACACATACGTAATCGCCGAAAAACTAAAAGCTTTAAAGTTACCGTGTAAATATTAATATCTGTGAAGAAAACGTATGTAAATGGAAGTGTCTAGTTATTGTTAACAGTGTGAAATAATAAAAAGTTACTAGAAATATTGAATTAAACATGCCATACAACTTTAATTTTACCAACATAATGGTGCTTAAATGCTTTTTGTTGTTTATGTCTAAGTATTGACATTTTATAATATTCGCTCTAGCTGAAGATTTATTTTCTTAAAAACGGTTTTTTATTTAAAAAAAAAACGGAGATTTGAAATATTATCTTAACATAATTAAGTAACAATTGATAACTAGAAGCAATGGATTTGGTGAATTATGCATTTTTTATTTGAATAACAAAGGAAAATTAAAGTTATATAATTCTGCATAAGATAAAGATTAAGTATTATATAAAAAAAGCTTTCAAAAATTTCTCTTATAATAGAAAGCCTTAGATGTGTTTTTGTAATAAAAATTTTCATCACGTACCTTTAATAAATTATGTAAAAATAAACATAATTTTCACCTATGAAATAGTACATAATAATATAATTATGTATACATGTAAATGACAAAAACTTTGTTCTACATTTAATGATTCAGCGAAAACATTCATTGATTTTATAAGCAGTCAAAACTTAGTTATAAAATTTAAAAGTAAAAGTCTGATAAAGTTCGTTCTGTCAATATTATTAGAAAGTTGTAATAATAGAAAAAAATACATTTTTATGTTATAACAATTAGTAAAGCTCAAACAGCATTCCGTGAGTTAAATAATATAAGAAAAAATGCGCTGCGACTTTTTTTAAATTTCGCTAAACTGTTTCTGATGTTCTTAACGTTTTCATTGTTCAATAAAAATTAAGTGTTAAAACAACTGATTCAAAGAATGTTATATAAAGTGTTTTGAAGTTTATGTTTTATAACGATAAAAATTGAGAGAAAAGTATTTTTCGTTATTGATATATTATATATTGAAGATTGAAAAGTTATTTATATTGTATAAATTATACGGTATACCGGAAATATACCAAAGATGGAGTTCTCATTAAGACTTATATTATCGATTTTATTTGTGATATCACTGGAGACGACTTCCGGATATAAAATTCTTGGTGTATTTCCTCATATAGGAAAAAGCCACCATTACGCTTTTGAACCATTAATGAGAGGATTGGCAGAAAAGGGTCACGAAGTCACGATGATCACTCATTTTCCGACGAAAACTCCAATAAAAAACTATAAAGATATCAGTCTGGAAGGATCGTTACCAATCTGGTTTTCTGGCTTTCGGCTCGATTTTTTTGAAGGACCTTATGGCATCAGAAGAATAACGCGTTTTTACCATGGATTGAACGAACTGTTTTCAGCCGGATTTACGACGTGTAAAGCAATGTTGGAAAACAAAGAAGTACAAAATATCAAAGAAAACGACTTCGATGTTATAATAATCGAACAGTTTAACACCGATTGTGGACTTGGATTGGCCCAAAAGCTTAAAGCTCCTTTCATAGGTGTGACTTCACATTTGCTTATGTCTTGGACTATTAATCGAGTTGCTTTGATTGATAACCCTGCATATGTGCCGAATACTCATCTGGAGCACGGACGGGATCCGAGTTTCTTAGGAAAGGTTGAAGGTTTTATAACAAATACATATTGTAATGTAGTATATCGTTTGTTTGCACAAAATAAAGAACATACGTTAATGAAGGAATACTACGGAGCTGATTTGCCCGAGTTAGAAGATATTGCAAAGAACATGAGTCTTATTTTAGTGAATTCGTATTTTTCACTGACAGGGTCTGTTCCAAGAACACCAAATCATATAGAAATGGCCGGTATTCATTTGGTGGAGAAAAAAACTATGAGTCTGGTAAGAAAAACGAATTAAAAAAAATAAAATCTAATTATTGTATAATATAGAAAATTATCATATACAATAGATAATATTTTGAACACATAAGCCTATTATTTCTTTATGTCCTTAAGCATTAAAAATATGTTTTGGAACACTTAAAATTGGTTTTGAATTTAAAATAAAAATTGATGATATTATGAGGCGTGTCACTAAGATACCATATCGTAAAAAGCCAGTTAAATTGATTGACAGTCATTAATGACTCACGATCAACAAATAATTACAATCACTTTTAAAGTTTTAATTGTCAATTCCTAATGAAAAGGAATGATATTTTAAATAATATAAAAAACATTGAGCACTTTATGATATCGGCTGAAGGTGCTTGATGGAATTTTGATATCAAATTTGAATTGTTACAATTTTGTACGATTCCACATATTTTGTCACTAACGACAAGTTCGTCATTTCTGTCATCCGTGTGATAGAATGCCCGAAGATGCCGAAAGGCGAAACCCGGGTCGTTAGTGACAAACCATGTAAAAATTATAACAATTCAAATTTGGTAGTGTATTTTATTCAAAATGTATATCATGACTTTTTGTTAGTCATTATAATATGATTAAATATAAACTATTTTTAGGAATTATCAAAATATTTAGCCGAATCTACTAATGGAGTGATACTATTCAGCATGGGATCAATGCTAATTTCATCATCTTGGCCTGATGAAAAGCTAAGAGCTTTCCAACAAGCTTTTGCAGAGCTTCCATATAATGTGTTGTGGAAATGGGACAATGAAACAATGACAGGAACATCGAAAAATGTTAAATTAATGAAATGGATTCCGCAATTTGAAACATTAAGTAAGGATTAAATATTTATATATAATATTTTGAATTACTATTAGATAAACACAATTATACAGATCAAAATGCTGCAAAATAATCACGTATACACATTATACAAAGTATTATATATTTTTCTTAATGAGAACCTTAGAGTTCTTAGAAAATACCAAAAACTTTTAACAGTCATCAATCATTAAAAATAATATTTTATATGTAACAAGTGGATCAATATTGTTAAATTTGTTTCTTTACGGAATGTTGAATATTATTGTTTGTTATTAAATTGCAATTAATAATGTTTTGATTGTAAGTACCAAGATTGTATAAATTGCCTCCCTTTTACGACAATTTCGAATGACTGATCAACAGTTATAAAACATATTTTTATAGAATTCAATTATTTAACCGTTGGAATCACAACTTTAAGTAAATAAAATTCACATATTAAAGCAGATTCTGATTGAAAAAAAAGTAAGCACTGGCTATATTGATATAATATTAGTATAGTAAAATTTCAATAGGGATGCTTGAAATTTGTTAGGTTATAGCTGCCATCTTGTTAAAGTGACATCTGTTAAATTTGTTGTCAAATGCTTAATAGACTACGGCAAATCACTATGGAAAGTTAAAGCGTTGAACAACATACGCAAATCATCAATTTTGGATGAAAATTCTGCATGAGGAACTAGCCATTGACACCGTTAGATTTAACACCTTTAGATTTTTTCCTTTGGGACTATTTTAAGTTGCAATTCTTGTTAAATAAACCACTAACATTTGACATCCTCAAAGTCAACATAAAAAACTCTATCCAACAAATTTAGCCAGATTAAAGCGACAAATTCATAAAAAATTTCACCTCCCAAATAAATGCCACTAAGCATAGCCATTTCGCGCATTCGCATGGTTTTGTATTCCAAATTTAACATCATAAAGCATACTTTGAAATGAACAACAAAATGAGCGGATATTTCACACACAACTTGTTTTATTTGCATTTTAACAAATTTCGAACATCCTATTGAAAGACTTTTTAGTACACTGGGTAGAAATGTAGCTTATGAATATTCATTTATACTTTCGAACACAAAATATAGTACTTCATATCTAATTCGTTGTACCGTGCATTTTGTGCACGCGTATTACAGTGGTGTACACGATAAACGAATAAATATATCAAGACTTTTCTTTTACATATACATATGTTATACTAACGGATTCTGATTATTTTTATAGTTTAAGATCAATTAACTATACCAAAGACTTTGGTATGAGAAACTATAAAAATGATAAATAAAGTTGTCAAATTGAATAAAAAAATCGTTTTATAGGTCACAAAAATATAAAAGCGTTTATTACGCACACGGGAATGCTAGGAACTATTGAAGCGGTGCATTGTGGGGTACCAATGGTGAACATACCAATTTATGGAGATCAGTTCGCGAATGCTGCTGCAGTTAAGGATACTGGAATGGGCGAAACCCTAGACTATTACGGGATAACGAAGGAATCTGTTCTGGCTGCGCTTGCGAAAGTTCTTGATCCTAAGTAAGTACGTTAGTTAGTATGATAAAGTTATACTTAGTGTAATTGAAGATAATATATATATATATATATTCATCATTCATTCATTATCAGCCGGGGTCGATCCACTGCTGGATGAAGGCCTCCCCCTGCTTTTTTTTTTTTTCAGGGGGGGTTTGGACATAGCAACACCACGCTGCCCAGGCGGGTTGGTGTTCGGTTTTCTGTCTGGGTTTTCCTATACGGTATATATATATATATACTGTAGATGATCGATTAACGAAAAGTTCGGACTGTGAAAAAATCTGACAATGAAAGATTTTTGTGTTTGTACAGCGAACACAAATTCGGATAACGAATTAAAACGATCTTTATAATTCTTTTCTTCTATGTGTGAAACTCAGTTGATCGATCAAAAAGCAGTTCATACAAATTGGACAACGAATACTATCATGAAAGATTTTGTGTTCGGAAAACGAACACATATTTGGATAACAAACTAAAACGATCTTTTTAATCCACTTATTCTATTTGTAAAACTTTGTTGATTGGTTAACGAACAATTCGGATAGCGAGCATAACCTTGAACAGATAATGTTAGTTAGATTAAAAAAACGTTTTGCTTACATAATATATGTATCGTTTGTATTGTATAGTATTGACTGCAACAGAACAATTGAGAAAACATTTTTTGAGTAATTATATAGTAAAAAATCGTATGTCAGTTATATATGAGTATTTTTAAAAAACTTAAATATAAATAGGCATTTTGTTAAAGGAATTTATGTCATACGATTGTTGCTTTATATAATGGATTTCATGTAAAAGATAAACGAATTAGGAAGAGTCGAATATTTGTTCGATTTCTTTATTGAGAATCTTGAGATAAAATAATTTACAATCTCCCGTGTGTTGACAAAATAGTTGAGCATGTCTATTCGTAATGAGCTATTGATTATCTTAATCGATGTTGTATAAATGATTTGAAAATATCGGTGTGTTTGAAAATGTCAATGACTTAAAACCAAAATTATATGAACAGACTAACAAAAATTACTATTTTTTCAAAATGGATAATCAGGAAAACGCATTCCACGGGCTTGAAACTTGTACAAGAAATTTCAGAAAATCGATTTTGTTATCGAATTGTTGATTTTTGTTCGAAATCATATGTGATTTTCAACCTTATCCTAGAGACAGGCAAAGTAAATAAATAAATGAACCTCTTGACTTAATCTAACCCTACTTTTCAGATATAACTTTATTGGAAAAATCTTGTTACAAAATTTAAAAATATATGGTAGCTAAAACAAGTTAAATATTATTTATCTAATAATAATTAACACAATTGCCTGTGATAATTTTCATTAAATATCTTGGTAATGAAAGGGTTTTACAACAAATATCAACTAACATTAAAATGTAAATGGTTTTTTTTAATTTTTATTGAAATACCTAATTATTTCAATCTGGCAAGTAACGATCAAACATCTAGTGATGAAATATAAAAATTTACGTCAAGAGATTATCGATTCATTGAACGATCCCTCGCAAACGATAGAACAACGGGGAGTTGGAAAGATTGAGGTGATCATTGAGAATGAAGTTTGAACTTAATAACTGGCTTCTATTAATTTCTAGAATCCCCTGATAAAATATTTTATCGTCCTCCGTGTTGTACAATTTTGATGCTAAGCGAGCTTATACTAATAAAGTATTTATTTTTTAACAGGATGAAGGAAAATACCATGAGATTATCAGCAATATGGAAGGACCGCCCCATGCCACCTTTGGAGACAGCCATTTACTGGATTGAGCATGTAGCACGTCATGGTGGACAACATTTACGATCGACTGCAGCTGATGTTCCATTATACCAATATTTACTCATTGACGTCTTCGGATTTCTGCTAATTTTAGCTTGTATTTTAATATACGTAACATATAAGGCCTATAATTTTTTTCTATCTTTATTGAAGGCTTATTTTATGACCAAATCAAAAAAAGACTGAGTATTTTGTTATTTGACTGAAAACATACCTTATCAATTGGATCGAAATTATAAAGCGTTGAGGCATACCCAATTTACAGTACAGTAAGTTTATTTATTCTTGCTGTAGAATAATGAAACTATGTCGTAAAAATAATATTTTACACGTAGTATATGATACCGATAAGTTCACGTTTCAAGAAAACGATAATAATAGTATTTCTCGGTTATCGAAAACAATAATTTAGATTTTTATTAAATTTATACAATGAAAATCGCATCAGAAACATTTGAACGTAATAATGAAAATAAGGATAAAATGCGTGATATAAAGATTAAGGTCTACAGAGCATGACAGAACTCAATGCAAACTGCGTGATTATTTTTGATAAACTTATCTCGTTGGTATTCCATGAATAAATTGACGAAATAATTATATTACTTGGTCAAAGTGAAGGCCGCAATATATATTATGTTAATTTAGGTGACATATGGTGTACAAACTGCACAACTATCTTTTACCTTTTTCTAAGATTTTAACTCTATCCTAGGTCAGTCTTATCAAATCGATTGTGGACCAATCTTATGAATTGTGTAAGCATTGAATCCGTTTATTTGTTAATGTTTTATTTATGATCTATTAACCTAGAAGATGAAATGGTTTTAAGTTTAAATTGTTGAGATACGTGTACTTCGTACGATTCCACATGTCTTGTCACTAACAACATGGGTTTTACATTTTGGCACCTTCAGACATTTCACCACTCAGAATTTCAATATCGAATTGGTTTTTAAAAATAGTAAAATATATGGTATTGTGGTTTATTGTGTGCCAGTTTTTCCCGGGAAAAACTCGTGTTTTTAGTGACAAAACGTGTGAAATTGTACAAAGTTTCAATAATTAAACTTTTATATTGAAATTTCATCAAACTCCTTCAATTGATATCATAAGTTATATTAATTGATTTGTTTTTAATTACGTCCTATTTTTTGCGGTGTTTGCTGGTCCATATCCACAGAAAAATATAATTTCATAAATTATATGCCCTACCAAGCAATCATGAAAAGGAGG
This sequence comes from Himalopsyche japonica, assembly GCA_028555115.1. Classification (NCBI taxonomy): domain Eukaryota; kingdom Metazoa; phylum Arthropoda; class Insecta; order Trichoptera; family Rhyacophilidae; genus Himalopsyche; species Himalopsyche japonica. The sequence goes on from JAHFWJ010000645.1 coordinate 73,597, forward strand.
CATTGCAAAACCAACCAACCCTTTACCAAATATATTTTTGTATTTATTGATTGAATTGGCATTCACTTACACATACACAGTAGAACTCCATTATAACACGGTGAAAAAATAGCAATATATTTTAGTTCTACAAAATTACTTTTAACAAATATAGTTGATAGCTATTTCGGCTCACGCTATCGTCAGAAATAATGCTTAAGCGAACATTTGCTTATCTATATATAGCTGTGCTAACTAACAAACTAACGTTTGTTCGTTAAGAATCCTTTGTGGAACTAACATAATAGTATCGCCACTTGTCCAGCCGTTGTACAAAGGGGTGGTCTGATTTGCTTCCAGAAGGATCACTTCCGTCCCACATATAATCTTATTGTCATAGACACCTATTGTTTCATTTAGAATTTTGAAAATTTAGTGTCATTGTGTTAAAGTAACAAGCTAGGCCGTTGGAACAGGAGAGAGGATGTGTTGTGTGTCTTTTCTGCACAGCTATATATAGATAAGCGAATGTTAGTTTAAGCATAGTTCTGACGATGGCGTGAGCCGAAATAGCTATCAACTATATTTGTTAAAAATAATTTTGTAGAACTAAAATACATTGCTATTTTTTCACCGTGCTATATTTTTGTATCCTTTGATTCTTTGAAAAAGGGTGTTGGTATAATTAATTTATGAGGGCTGTTTCGAGAAATCCTCAAAAGTCCTTCATGCTATAATGTAGACCAACTAACTATTACCTTATTATATGATGTCATGAACATATTTGAATATTAGTTAATGAATGAATCTGACTTGAAAAGTTTGACAATCTTCAATAAAATGCTGTTTATACAGCTTTTTAATGAGGTTTACTAAAAAAATATTGTTTTTCTCAATATGTTGACAGTTTGACAGGTTCCACCTGTTCTACACGTGTAATTAGGACAGACCAAGAATATTTGATTATAATAAGCACGTTTAGATGCTTATCTCTTAGCATCAGAGAGATAATAGAAATAACGGTTTTAAATGTTTTTTTGATCAGTATTACATTAAACACTTTTGATGTGTCAATTTTAGATGGAAAGACGCTATATTAAAATAAAAATAATATTAGTTTTACAAATTAAAAATATTGAATAGACTGGTTTCGCTCATCGCTTGCATTATCAATTTACTTTGGGCATTATCTTTGTGTTATAATATTGTAAAAATAGTGTTAAGTGATAGTGTGAATTTAACTTTTTGTTATGTTTATTTTTGCAAACTGTTATTAGTTTTGAATAAAAAGCAATTTAAACTTAATTTGGTCAACAACTCTCTGTTGAAACTGTAAATAATTAATCATGTTTTGTCTAAGTGATGGTAATTTAATAACAATTGTCAATTAATTATTTTAAGAAACTAAACAAATATAAATAAATGAATTTTTGTCTGATGTATTTTTTTTATGTATTCCTATATTAAGGATAAGAAATGTTTGAAATTTTCAAAATATCTTCTTATTATTATGACAACCACATGATAACACATCTGAAAAGTTTTTTGCCATAGAAAAATTGTCAGCCATGTCACTGCCATTTGAGAATGAAATTTTGCATTTTCTAAGTTGAATTCAAACTTGAAAACAAACTTTTCATAAAAAAAAATTATATTATCACCGAAAGAAAACTTTTGTTAAAAAGTGTTTATTCAATTTCATTCCTTTAATCTTGTCAAGAATTATTAATATTTTAAATAGAAACGTGGATACTACCTTTGCAAAACTGTCAAACATTGAAGTTATGAATTTCTTATGACATTTTGCAAGCCATCGATTGTTCTTAATCTAAATTCAATTTTCGAATAAGCTCTTAAATGTACATTTTTGGTAGTTCACTTTGTTTGAGTGATATTCACCGGTACTCGCTAGTGTGTAATAAATGCTTTGATTACAATATACTTATTCATTTCTGAGATGGTTGATTGCAGTGTATTCTATCAAAACGTTCACGTAAGAGCTAATTTTCATATTGAAATAAAACCTGATTTATCTTGATAATTTAATTCAATATGATGAACATCAACACTATTAATTTAATTGTTGAAATATTGGTTGATTTTTTTCGGCTTAACCCGTTCATGTTAATAATCATTTTGATGTAAATTAGTAAAGAAATAAAATCAAATACTTGGATCATTCTATTTGGGTTAATGATATTTACAATAATGTGAAATAACGGATACAGATGTGCAATCTGCATACTATTTCAGTAGCTTTCAAAGTTTTTTCTACTCTGTGCTTTTTTGCAACTGGAAGCATACTCGAACCATATATATGTTGTATAACACCTAATTATCTTTTTGCTCGGCTTGAAAAATACGGAACGTATTTTTAAAACTCATTGCTTCTCTTCTAAAAGCTTTTCAAAATGACAGAATAATATTTGATCATTTTAGTATTATCGTAAATTGATACAGTCACAACAAGGTAAACTCAATCAATCGACATATGTTATATCATTATCATATTACATTAAGCGTCCTTCTGGATCAGGTGATCGATATATAAAACGTCTGAGTCCAATCGCTCAAATAACAATTTTTGGATCTACAATGGAACAAGAGTATCAAAAAAAAGATTAACTAAGTTAAAACGATGAAAAAAATAGCAATGTATCTTAGTGCTACAAAATTTATAAAATATTTAGTTGATAGTTATTTCGGCTTACGCCCTCATCAGAACTATGTTTAAACCTACATTTATCATCTTTATATAGCTAAATAAATGTATAATGTTTTCAACGTGTTCTAATGGAGTTCTATCAAGTAAATGCCAATTCAATCAATAAAGTCATTAATATCTATAAATTTACTACGAGAAATAGTTGTTAATAGAATAATTCTGACGAACGCCTAAGCCGAAATATCTAGCAACTATAATATTTATTTTGTAGAACTCAAATACATTGTTATTGTTTCATCGTATTGTAAATGATATACCAAGTAAATGCCAATTCAATCAAAAATAGCTTAGTGAATTATTTGTATTAATTTTCTGCGCACTTGAGGATTTTTTTTCGTTGTTACGCTGCAGTTAAAAGAGTGTAAAGTAAAACGTACATAAGTGGTGTTGATGGGTAAAACTTTGATTATCCATAAAATGTTTTCGTAGAAAAACTTTGGTGGAGATATGCACCAAAAAAAGTTCACATAAACTACATACGGAGTTGAAATGGCATAAAAGTTGTGGAATCACTGAAATGTGTCGATGCAGTATACCGGCGGTGCACTATTGGTGCAGTGAGTCGCTCATACTGAAGGAAATTACTTTTTCCAATTATAAGTGGGAAGGAGATTGCTTTTGTTGCATCTGAATAAGTTCGCGGAACAGAACGAATCGAAAACTAATTTAGTTTATCATTATGCCTCCATTACAGCCCACTTGGGACAAAGCTAGTGTTTTCTATTTCTATGCTACTGGAAAAAATATCGTTATTGTTTTATTGCAAATGATTCTAATTTATAATCTTGTCTATTTAACAACTGCAAATTATATGTATATATAGTTCACAGAAAGAGTAGAGTCTGAACAAAAATGTATTTTTTACGCATGAAGATACGGTTTATCATTAGCGAAAATACTACAAATCTATCAGAGAACATATCAGTATAAGGAATGTTAGACTTTATCCTACGTACCACCAGAGCATTTTCGGGTATTTAAATTTTAATATAATGTAGAATGTTTTAGTATGAAGTAGGCATTAGAGTGGGTATATTTTTAGGGCTTTAAGCAATTTGAAATATATCCTTATGGTGGAAAAGGTTCAGAAGAAATTTTTGTGACTTGTCTACTTGAGGGCATATGCATAATATATGGCTTTTTCCAACTGACTTTCTTTTTGGTGTGCTCGCTTTTAATAGTTTGAAAAGTCAAAGATAAATGTACTTCGCCACATATTTCTTTCGACTTATACGAAGCCAAAATGAGAATTCTACCATCCTTCATAATATCAAGTTTTATGTTCTGGAAATGGTTTTCAGTCTTGGACGAGAATTGTTTGTTCTTCCAAGTTGTAGGACCAGTTTGCTAATGGGGATACTAATGCTAAACCCATTAAAAATGTAGAACAGTATTGCTTCGAATGTCAACATATTCCATGCGGACGAGAGCGAGCTCAGGCGAATACTATTTTTAATGTATGATTGTAGACTTCCCTGCTATCTTTGTTTTTTCTCTTGTTATTGTTCTTTCCTTTCAAGATTATTTTTGAAAATTTTTGTAACGTGCATGTATGTACCAAATAAAATAAAAATCACAGAAAGATTTTAATACTTATTAGTATATTGATTTCAACTCATTAAAATTAGAATATTTGTAACGTAATGTCAAAGGTGTGATTTTTCTGAAATGGCAGTAAAAATATTCTTATTTGAATTATATTACATAATACTTTCGCAGTAACATATACACATATGAAACGTATTAAATGAACCCCCTGTATTTTCACTTTGTCTATAAGTTTTTTCAAGTGTTTATTACTTTTTAATCGTATCGTATTTCCAAGTAACAACACAATACAATTTTTAACTTGTTAGTTTTAGCTTGCTTGTGTAATGAATATGAACAGAGTATTATTTTACATATTGGCATTAAATTGATTCTTTCTGCGTTTGATTTATATGACATGCGGTGGAGATAAGACATTTTTCCACGTGGTTTTGTCTGGCTCCTTTTGCTGTATATTATTACAATTTATAATTTTCACTACTTGCTTGTGTTCAGATAATGTCCTATAATAGATGTCCCGTTCACCTTGAAGACATAATTATTTTAACTGATTTTTAATTAAAGGACAGTTTACAGAGATAAAAAAAATATTTTAAGGCGAGCGAAAAATTTTAGAATGTGAGAATATTATAGACCGTTTTTAACAATATTCAAAAGGTAAAATTTCCATGTAGGGAAGGCCTAACCTAACCCTTCATCTTTCGTAAACTATTGTTGTCAGATGATGTCGGGTTTCATTTGTTTTTGTACGACATTCTATACATTCATATTCTCTTTCCAAAAGGTTTATTTTGATGATATAACAGTGTGTGATTTAGGTTTCCAATTTGAAAGCTCGTGAAAGCTTTGGAAAACAATAAAGCATTATCAGATTTTTGATTTTAAATATTTTGAGATCCTTCTACATGTACTAAAATATAATATGTATAATACATTAAATAATATGTATTCAATATCAATCGTCGTTTTTAAGATGTATTTTTTATTATCTAATTCCATATTGACCTTACGCTTGGCACAACCAAAGTAAACAAAATCACTAATTATGCATTCACTTTATAGAAATATTTATTACGAATCAAGAAACAAACAGCATTAATTATGTTTTCTTATGAAATTTACGAATGATTAGGGTTTTCCCATTTCTTTGAAAGGAGAATATGTAAATAATTTCCCCTTTTACAACACATATAATACTAGTAAATAAAGGTATCGCTTATAGAGGAAAACAACCATTGGTTATGAGAGACAGAAAATAAAGAGAGCAAATATTATCAAAAAATATTTAATATCAAAATCAATTATTTTGTTTTCGATTATTTTGTCACTTTGAAATAAATGCGTATCTTCAGATGTGTTTTCAAACACAGAAAAATGAGTCAATTAAAAAAAAAAATATTCAACATAATGTTTTAACGATTATTACGCCTTATGTCAGTGCTCCACAACCGGTGTGCCGTGGCACATCGATGTGCCGCCAGACAACGTTAGGTGTGCCGCGGTGCATTTTTCCACAGGAAGAAAATTCAAATAATTTTTGTACACAGTAAAATATCTTATGAAGACGAAATCACAAGTAAGCAGAAACAATTATCATTTCTTCGTTGCAAAATGTCATAAGAACATAAATATTATTAACGCAATCAACAACATAAAATTTAAATTTATTAGAGAAAAAAATTAGGTATGTAAAGTAAATACTACAGAAAAAATGAGTCTTAACAAATGAATCGACAGAGAATATTTCACACTCTTATAAATATCGACTTATAGTGTGCCGCAAAAATTTTGAAAAATAAAACGTCAGTGTGCCGTGGAAGACAACAGGTTGCGAGTCACTGCCTTATATGATCAGGCGGTCGATTTATATTTTGCATTCTATGACTTATTTAACGTTACTACTGTTTATTTGTTATTAAAATAAAATTAGAAGCTCACCAAATATATAAACTATCTTCTTTAAGCTTTCTTTTATCTACTATCCATATTATTATTGTCAATTTTTTTCCGAAAGAATTATATAATAGTTTCGCTTATCGACTATTTATACTTGTTTACCTTTACTAAAAATATTTATATGAATATTACAATAATGTATAATATAATCGCAATAAATAACCAATGTGTTTAAAGTGATATTTGGCCATGTTTTGCATAATTTTATTTTTAACGTCCTTTTGATAATAAAAAAAGGTTAGGTCAATTGTTCAAGCACATGAACCTAATTTAATTTGAATTTATAAGCAAATGATTTCACCATATATCCTCGTTAATATTAATTATGAAAATATATTTATATTAGATTTAATTCAGTGAAAAAAAGCTTAATATGATTTAAGTGATCACAGACGCAATTTTCCTGTTTTTTTTTAATATTAACATTATATAAAAAAAATTAAAAAACTAATTTTATTCATGATTATAAACGTTTTACCATGATGTTCAATTAAAAAAAAAAAACAGAAAAATACTTATTATGCAAGAACACGGTTGATATAAAAACCTTTAAAGTTCTTTGAAGGCACGTAGCTAAAGTATTTTTCTTATTGATTGAATTGGCATTCACTTGGTAGAACTCCATTATAACACGGTGAAAAAATAGCAATGTATTTTAGTTCTACAAAATTATTTTTAACAAATCTAGTTGATAGCTATTTCGGCTCACGCCATCGTCAGAACTATCTTAGTTCTACAAAATTATTTTTAACAAATCTAGTTGATAGCTATTTCGGCTCACGCCATCGTCAGAACTATTTTTCTTATCGCGATTAAATAAACGTTATTGATTAGTCAACAATTTAGGGAATTCATATCGAAATTTTGTACAGGGAATATTTTTGATTAAAATAACTGATAAATGCTTAATATTTGTACGTATAAAGCCGTATTTATACATGTTGAAATTAATAACTTGTTTCTATAAATCACCTATTTTTAGTAGTTATTCAACAATTTTTACTAGAACGGCGTTGTTCAGCAAACGAAAATAACATTTTATGTAAGAAAAACTATGAACATGTTTTATGAATATAAATTGTTGTATTGTTGAAGACTATTTTGTGATAATAAGATGAAGCTGTTGTCGTTTGGCTAATTTTGAATAAATTAAAACTCAGATGCAAGCGGTCACTTGTTGGTTAAAACGCTTTGTGTTCAAATATGTAAAAAAAAATATTTCGGTTATTAGTTGATAATATTCACAATGAACTAAACCGGTCGTTTATAAAATAAATTTGACAAGATTCCTTTGAATACATAATTCATTCGTGAATAATATGAAATAAAAGATTTCAATAGTTTAGAAGCTATTCAATATATATTTAAAATTTTCAATTCATTCAAAGAGAAACTAAATAAACGTATTATAAAACAATAAAAGAATTTTTGAACTAATACAAAAAAGTCGAGGGTAAATAAATGTACCACATTTCTCATATTTCTTCTCTTTGCCAAACTTGAGAGATATTTTGTTTTAATACTTTTGAAATAAGCAACGAATTATTAATTTTTGATTTCGACTGAATGTGTTTGATGCAATTTCAATATAAACTTGCAATGTTGAAACTTCGTACAATTCCACATATTTTGTTACTAACGACCCAAGTTTCGGGTAGATTCGAAGATCTTCAGCATCTTCATATTCTATCACATTAATACAACATAATGTGTCTTATGTTGAATTAATGTGATAGAATGATGAAGATGCCGAAAGGTGAAACCCGAGTCGTAAGTGACAAAACATGTGGAATGGTAAAAAGAAGCAATTCAAATTTTCAATGAATTTTATTTGTAATGAAAATTTCATGCCATGCTATATTTCATAAAAAAGATTTACAATTTTTTAAAAATTGTAGTAAGCTACATAATATAAAATCATTGGCTTAATTTATATTTCAAATAATACGGTGAAAAATGTCAATGTATTTTAGTTCTACGTAATTGATAAGATATATAGTTGATAGCCATTTCGGCTTATACCTTCATCAAAACAATAATATTATCATATTATATTAACTGGATATATCACTTAACAATCTTCTTTTTGTCAGAGAATTTTTGAACATAAGAATTCTTAATAGACATTAGTTGTTTTTATTGCGAACCCCTGATTTTTAATCATGAAACATGTCATATAGTTACTTACCTACAGCATCCGCAATGAAATTAATGAAAGAGTGAGGTGGGGAAGTAACTACTCAATATTGCAATAGAGCGACGAAGTTCAATTGTTAGTTCTTTTTAAACAGTTCGGAGGAATTTAACGTGTAAAATAAGAAAAAAAAAGTTTTTTTTTCAAATATTAATACAGTGGAAATATTCAATTACTTTAAAGTGAAATTAATAAATATGTGAAACACGACATTAACAGTTATTCAATTAAAGAATAATTGCTAATCAAAAGAGAAGTGATAATTCGAAAATATGTGATAATTATTAACAAATCAGTAAATACACCCAGTCCTTTTTTTACGCGATACATTGGTTCCAGAAAACGGCGCGTAAAAAAATCACAACTTTCATATAATTTGACAATTTGGTTCCAAAAATTGAAATATCGCGCGAAAAAGTCCCAGAAACGTATGAAAAACTGCCGTCCACAAAATCGCGTATAATCGAATTCGCGTAAAAAAGGACTGGGTGTGCGATTTTTTGAATAATAAGATTTCAATAAGCACTGAAGTACTTATTGAAAAATGAAATAAGAGTACTTTAAAAAATTCAAACAACCCAATTAGAATTCATAAATCAGTGATAAAAAATTGAATTGTTGATTTTTTGTGTTGTCATATGACACTGGTTTCACTTTTCGGCATCTTCAGGCATTTTATCACACGGATGCAATAGAAATGAACTAGACGTTTTTGGTTTTCCTCTAATCGTATGATATAATGTAATGCTTCAAGATGCCGAAATTTTAATACAAATTTGATTCCATTAAACACCTCAGTTGTTTTTATAAATCACTTGAAGCAATTGAGTGAAGCAATTTTCCATTTTCATTTATATTTTTCACAGTTAGTTAAACATAAATTGAAACAAGCATGCTGTCAATCTTTTGTGTAATGGAAAAATATACTTTTGAAATTCCACACCTGTCAATGATGTTGTTATTTCCTTATTTTTGAATTTTGAAACATGTAGTAAAGTAAAACATGTCTTATTCCAATATAATTATTATTCCGAGTAAAGTAAAACATGTCTTATTCCAATCAATTACAGTTTTGATCAGTGTTGATAGTAAATTTACACAAAAATTTCTCTTAAAATTATTATTTTATTCGATATATTTTTTTGTCCACCCTTTCTATATTGACTTTTAAATGTTATTAACTTTATGAATCATTGTAAGCTAAGTGGCTGAGCAAGTCAAATTTTCTTTTTTTCTTTTCTTTTCTTTTAAGCACAATTGTACATGGTTCAATTTCGATGATCGGTCCGTGCAGCTCTGTATCGTGCCAAGAATATCAGGAGTAAAATCTTTTTTTTAATCAGTACTGCGTTATGGAAGGCGGCTGTGTAACAATGACTGCACATACATGACGGGTGGAGGTGGGACAACTAATTTGTGTGTTATTTATAAACTTTAATGAATGGGTATCAGTAGAAACTTTTTGAATTTTTTTTTTTAAAAGCATCACTATACTAAACGAAAATATTTTTAAAATTTACAAAATACCACATTGGAAAAATCAAAGAAGTCCGTCTTTTATATATATTATATTTATTATTATTTGCTTATTATCATAAAATATTATATAAAAAAAATATGGAATTATATCGTGGTTACTCAAATGCAACGCATGACACTTAAGAACTGAATTGAGGTTTATTTTTGATGTAAATTTATAAAAAAAAGAAACATTTTGACGAGAAGAATAGAGAAAGTTTATACATATATATATATAGATTTAAAAAAAAATTCAAAGTAATTATTCAATACTCAATAAAACATACTCAATTTATTGATCCGGTGAATTAATTACAAATTAACCATGAGTAGTAAATTTGAATTGTTGCAACTTTGTACGATTCCATATGTCTTGTCACAAACGACCCGGGTTTCGCCCTTCGGCATCTTCAGACATTCCATCGCACGGACGCAACATAACTGACGGAAAATAAACAGTAAGCATCGTATATATAATATATTAAAATCATTATTTACAGGAATCTACTTACCAATAGGCAAGCAAAAAATGGCAGCTGAAAAGAATGTAACATTATTAATCCAGTAATAATTAGCTATAACAACTTTCATTAACGATGTTGCTTATGAGTGGTCGTTATTGAAATGGGGTTTTCAACAAATTTAAATCAAGTAACGTTAAACTATAAATGTGACTTTTATTTAAAGAATACCTAATTTCAAACATATTTTACTTCAGTTCTGTTGCGTCCGTGCGATGGAATGCCTGAAGATGCCGAAGGCGAGACCCGGGTCGTTTGTGACAAGACATATGGAATCGTACAAAGTTGCAACAATTCAAATTTAATATTGAAGTTCCATCAAGCACCTTCAGTCGATTTCATAAATTATAACTATGAGTAGTATTTCATTGTTCAACCACCGACGTACGATACTTTTATTCGCCAGGTTTCATTGTCGTGTTAAGTTTACATAAAAAAAACATTCCAAAAAATCATCCATGTTTATTTTTGGAGCAGGTCATATTTTTCAAGAAGAAGCAAGATATCTCAATTGGCTTTTTAACCTGATAGTACATGACCACACTAAGGTAAAGAATTTGATAGTTCTAGCGAGAAGGATTAAATTTTAATTACATAAAATGTATTAGAAGACAGTATAACAATAAAATGACATGATAATAAGAGATGTATTTGATAATTAATAAATAACACTGGACACAAAAAAGAGTTTATATAGTGAAGAAATTATGCTATGATATTTAACCAATCCTTAATGTAGTGGCTAGAAAAAATCTTGCATATGGTTAATTGCATTCTATACTCGAACGTTTTGTTGTAAGAAACGGTCGTTTTTTGCACTATAATCTTCTTTATTTAAAAATTAAAAACAAATTTTTCACATGATTTCCATTTTAATAACAGAAAAAAAACATTTCTCTTTTACTTACCGTTACGTGAAAAGATAATGATTGTATCGCTAAAACGTGTTAATCATTGAATAATTGACCACATTTATGTTCATAACAACCTTGATAACTGAAATGCGATCATTTTTTGTATCATATTGCATAACGTGACACATTGGTCAAGAGTAAACATATTTAATTACATGTGAATTTGAATACTTCAACATTGAATGAAACTGATACGAGTGTAGTAAAAGAAGTGTGTTAATGTCACGAAGACGGTGAATTTGATTTGAGTTTGACTGTGTCAAACATATTGTAGAATAGGTTGTTTGAATTTTAAATAGCGTATGATAAAAAAATACTACAACTTTTGAACCAGTGTTAATCTAATTTTGGCGAACCAGTTTTTAAGTGTTTAACCGTTTAGATGTTTATAAAAATACACAAACAACATTATGATTAATTTATTGTTCAATACATATTCAAAAGTGATAGTAAGAAAGTATTTAAAGACTCGTAATTATTTTGAGTAAAAGTAAATGATTTCTATCAAAATGGGAAAATTTTTGATAAATGGGATGTGTTTTTATTTGATTTTGGAGGCGGTATCAGGATATCGAATACTAGGCATTTTTCCTCATATGTGCAAGAGTCATTCGTATGCATTCGATCCATTGATGATTGAATTGTCTCAAAGAGGTCACGAAGTGACAGTTATCACAAATTATCCACTGGAAAACCCTTCCGAAAACTATAGACAAATAATCATGAACTCTCGACAACATGAAACGTCTTTCTTGACTTTTAACGACGTGACATGTCCGCCAGGAACTGAAAGATTTTTAAAACACATTTTAATGCCAATGGATTTATTCGGAATGGGTAAATTAACATGCAAGGATTTGCTTCAAAATAAAGAAGTTTTGGCAATAAAAGAAGGAGATTTTGATGTGATATTAATTGAGCAATTCAACAGTGATTGTGGACTTGGAATAGTGCATAAAGTTAAGGCTCCATTTATTGGATTAGCGTCACATAAATTGATGTCATGGACAAACGATAGATTAGGGTTGATAGATCATCCGTCTTACGTACCTGGTCACTATTTAGGGCATGGAAAAACGCCTAACTTTCTTGAAGCTGCTGAGACTTTTTTGGTGAATAATTGGTATAAGATTATTTATTACTTATTCTCTCAACTCCCTGAAAGACAAATTATGACTGAAGCTTACGGAGAAGATTTACCAGCTTTGGAAGCTATCGCAAGGAATATGAGTCTCATTTTGGTGAATACGTATTTTCCGCTAACGGGAGTTGTACCCATTGCAGCAAACCTTGTGGAAATTGGAGGCATTCATATCCGGAGAAGTAATACAACCAATTTAGAAATAGGCGTAAGTGTATATAACAATGAAAGCTTTTACAATTACAAAGTTTTTTACAATTATAAATTTTGTAGAACTAAAATACATTGCTATTTTTTTCACCGTGTTGTAATGGAGTTCTACCAAGTGAAAGCCAATTCAATCAATATAAAGTTTCTCACTACACAAGACAATATTGCATATTTTTAAACAATAAACATTGTTACTGTGAAACGGATGCGCTTAAATGAAGCACCTTAATATAATATATTCTATTCAATCAGAACAAGATGTTTATTATTAATTTAAGATCTTTTAAAAAACAGCTACAATATAATAAATAAATGATAAATATCTAATTAAACTTTCTTATAACACTGCCTTTTTAATATTCGATTGAGAGTTTCTTCTAGAAATTCTATGAACTTGAATTGAACTGTGATGAATTCTATGAAATTCTTCATTCTATGAACGAAAACAATATAGACACGCAAAAAATATAATTTGTGCTTTTTTGACTGTAGTATTTTAAATTAAAATGAATCTCATATGTATATTATCTCGAAATGTTCTAAATAAAATGAAAATTTATTGAATTTAATTAGAAATAGTGGTTGACATAGGCGTGAAATGTGGTTATTTTTATTGCTCATTTCATATTCTATTCACAGATAAATAATTATATTTAATTTGTCATTAAAAAGTTATTTAAATGAATAACTACGAAATGCCATGACTATTTCATTCTATTTACGTATAACATAATACATTGTGTGGTTTAAGTATCAGTGTGTACCACAGCTTAGAAAATGATATTTTCATTAAATAAAGATTTTTTTTGAATTATTTAAAGCTGCAAATTGTCGATTCTTAAGAAAAAAGATCATATTTTTAATGAGTATACATTGACTTGAAATTAAGCTTTTGTATATTTATTCCAGTAATAAAGATTCCTTCAGAGTTAACTTTAAGTTTTTGATAAACATATTTTTCTATTCATAACTTACGATATCGACTGAAGGTGTTTGATTGAATTTTAATAGCGAATTTGAAATGTTTAAAATTTGTACTATTCCACATTTTTTCAAAATTTTCTATTAAATTTATTATATTTTTTTTATCATGTTAAATGTACGAATGCTTAAGGCTTGCTGTACAAGATTTTATAAATTTGATCTGCATTTATTCCGAGCTATTTATGTGATTTGACAAACAACTCATCTTGATTAATGTTTTCAGAATTTGTTGAATTTCCTGGATCAGTCCGATGATGGAGTAATTGTATTCAGTATGGGTTCCGTTCTGAGAGCAACATCATGGCCAGCTGAAAAGTTACTGGCTTTCAAAGAGGCATTTGCAGAATTTCCTCATACGATTTTATGGAAATATGAAAATGAAACAATGGAAGGACTGCCGAGAAATGTCAAACTGATGACATGGTTACCGCAATATGACGTACTCCGTAAGTAATTTCGCTATATTTATGTCCACTTTATTCATATGAACGTTGTATGAATGTCCTGTATATTTTTATACGTCTGTTCGTCCTCACACAAGTCCAATGGGTTATGTTGACTTCAATGAAACTAAATATACTTCTTCTTGTCAATGTACTAGATTAAATAATTGTTTTTTTTTATAAAAAAGATCACATAATAAAAAAAAATAATTCAGGAGACTTTATATCAACTAAAGTTGTATCCATATTTGCGATAAAAATATCAATTGAAGGAATTTAGACGATCAAAATTAAATCGTCCAGTTCTGCTTAGTTAATGGGTGTGTTCGAAAGACTCATTATAAAAGATGGCCGTGCAACAGTTGCTGGACACAAATGGTACCGGGAAACTTAACATATTATATTAATTTATCAAAAATATGTTTTTGGATTTTTTTTAAAGTGTATTACATTTCTAGACATTGTTTTGAAAAATTCATAGCTTTTTTACACCGATAAGCTTGCTCTAAAAGCTGTAAATACTAAAAAAAGTTTAGCAAATATATAAAATCATATTTAATTTTTTCAGAGCACAGGAACGTGAAAGCTTTTATAACCCACGGTGGTATGCTAGGCCTTACTGAAGCAGTTTACAGTGGCGTACCTGTGATGACAGTTCCAATTTATGGAGATCAATTTTCTAATGCAGCCTCTGCTCGGGATAGTGGTGTGGGAACTGTTCTGAGCTTTGACGAAATTACTAAGGACAGCATTGTTAGAACTTTGAGGGAGACTCTAAGTCAAAAGTGAGTAATAAAAGCGGAGCTTTTTTGCTAAGGGCAAATATTTTATACTGTTTCAAATTCACGTGTTCAATTATAAAATGAACTTGCAAATATAAAAGTGAAGGTTCTATTTGATTGAATTGATAATATTCTCATTTTTGATAAATAATGAATGTTTTTTTGCTGCAATTTTTATAATTTATATCGATTAAAAGTTTGATAGAATTTCCACAATTAAAATAACTTATGTACAATTGAATTATTTAACGCTAAAGGTTAAAATTTCGATGAAAAATTGGATCTATAGAATGTGTATTGAAAAATATGTCCTGTGACGAGCTTTGGGTATTAGATCAATAATCTAAATTGAAAGATAATGTAGAATTTTGCAATGACTGTTATGCAATTTTTAATGTTAATTTGCAATGATTATTCTTATAGGATGAAAGCCAGAGCTGAGACGATGTCAGGAATTTGGAAGCATCGACTTCAGCCGCCTTTGGAGACTGCCGTATTTTGGGTGGAACATGTTGCCAAGTATGGAGGAAAGCATCTTCGACCAGTATCAGCAGATCTTCCTCTCTACAGATATCTGATGATAGATGTGCTAGCGTTCTTGGCAATCGTTTTATATTCAATCTATTTTATTCTTAGTAAATTAATTAGCTTGTTTTGTTGTGATATAAACAGAAACGGTAACTCTAAGCTATTCAAGAAAGTTTTTCAAAAACCGATCAAAGGTGAATAGTGTTTTATATTTTTTACATATACAATATTTATTAAATAAATCCTGCTAATAGAAATAATTTTTGATTGATAAGAAAATTTGATAAAATTGTAGACAAAAAATAAAAAAAATCTCGTTTAATTTATATTGACATATATCTTTCCATCTAGGTTTGACAGTGAATAAATAAAGTGGTAAAGAACAAGCAATCAAAATGACACTGAAATTAATAAAAAAACATTATCTACAAATGATAACTACGCTCTTAATCACAAACGAATACGGTTCGACAATTATTATTGTCAAACGTAGTAAAAGAGATGTCATAACATATTTTATAAAGATATTCAACAGCGGAAATCATACAATACTCAGAAGATTTATGCATACAGTAAAACTTCCATTTAAACTAAAGTCAGTACCGTGTAATTTGAGTAGTGTAATTGAGGGAGTATCTCATACAAAATTAGAGATTTTGTTTTGTTCTGCAAAAAATTCAAAACTAAGTTTAATCTTAATATGTATATGAACGAAATATTTTGTTACTAGATGATAAAATGCGTAGCGCTCGCAAAACCACACAGCCAATCGTCCAGCTGTGCGTATACAGAGACACGTGTTGAATAAATACACGCTAGCCAACCTTTGACTGTGTGCACCGCATGGATGACCATCCGGCTGTGTGTGTGTAGTCAAACGATCGTGCAATTGGGGGATTCACGGTGAATATTTCAAGCCAGTGCGTTATTCGGAGTTGTGTAATCGGGGGTCCTAATGTATATGGAAAAAGCGTATATAAAAATATAAATATAGTCGAATCTTTCGAATTGAGGTCTTTATCACATTTCAAAAACTTCTTCTGGATCTTCTAATAGAACGATTTATATCAGTTGATAATGCTCGTGACGAACTAGTTCTTCGCCGGTTCTGATCATAAAATATATTGAGGAATAAGATCTAAAATGTGTTTTTATTACTTAAAATAAGTTCTACGAAATTATTTTAAACAAATATAGTTGATAGCTATTTCGGCTCACGTCATCGTAAGAACTAACTAGTTCGTAGAACGTAGTTCTGACGATGGCGTGAGCCGAAATAGCAATCAACTATATTTGTTAAAAATAATTTTGTAGAACTAAAATACATTGCTATTTTTTCACCGTGTTATAATGGAGTTCTACCAAGTGAATGCCAATTCAATCAATAAAATAAGTCATTCTGATACCTTATTTTTCCTTACTTCGTTACGTTGCTTTCTGTAAATATTAAAACCTTTTAGACTAACATGTTATATTTAGAAAGTTTTACAAATAAAAACATTTACTAGGAAATAAATCACTCACCACTCGGAAATAGCACTATCATTATCTAGATAAAAGTTACGAGACGAGCCGTGATATAGACGTATATTAGAATAAAAAAAAACGTATGAAAATACAAAAATTGTGTTTTTCCCTTCTTCTTTGGCACATTATTAACTAAAAAAAATTCTTGAGCTTCATTATTTATTTATAATATATATTTTAGCTGTTATAAACTTATGTCAAGCTTATTTATATGTGGATATTACAAATATAATAACCGAAATGTCAAAACTGTTTTTCATTTAATCGAATGTTATTTTATAAATAAGGAAAGTATTGAAATAAAAAATATAATACATCGTTTATGAAGTTTTTCCAAGAATCTCAATCTAAATGAAAGTTTGTTTTTAATAATGGCGTGATAAACTTTGACACCCAATAATACAAAATGAATGAAAAAATTCGATTTTATTTTTTTCGCCTTGAATTTTGTTCTCTGGATAATATTGATATGTGTACAATAGTTGTTATCATTTGACCCAAAAGTCATATTTTGATTCAAAGCTGTTTTTGTAATATTAATTTACTGACAATTAAAATTTAATTTGATTTTCCTAAAAATTTGCTCACGAGGTATTTTTTTTACAATACCACACTTTGATACAAGTATGTTATTGGCTGATATAAAAATTCATATAATTAAAATGTATTGCACATTTAAATGTGATATCGCGGATAAGGAAGAAGAAATGACACATACATCAAAAATAATACGAAATCAAAAATCTTAATAATTATTTTTAAGTAAACTATATGTATCTCAATTCATATAAATTTTGTTATTTTTTATTTATTTCGTGAATAGTTCAGAAAATATTGTAAAATATTCACTACTCCATCTAGTGTACAAATAGACAAAAAAAAATATATCTTGGATCAATAATTTGTAAGCTTCAATAAATAAGAGACATCTAGTATATGTTAGCAAAGCTGTATCTTATCTCGAACTCAAACCACTAATGAACAATAATTTTATATTATTGTCGATTTATCAATCGATATTTATTCCAATGTGATAGTGTAGATGTCTATATACCTAACCATTAGTACTTTATATTGTGTTGGTCATTCTGTTGCCAGCGTTGGAGTGGTCGATTACCAAGCTACTAAGTTATTTTATAATGTAGCTGAAAACGCAATTTTCTTGAATACCAGAGAATTTAGGGCACCGTGAATTGTTTGAAATAAAATGAAATGTTCCCATAACCCATCATCTTATCTTGAGAGACGCTTAACGTAATATTTTGGCCATAATAGCTTTTTAGGTACTTTTTGTTACGGATTTTTTACTGTTTTGAATGTAATATTATATATCCCTCTCTTAATGAATATAACAAAAATATAATATTATACGTAAAGAATTACGAGTATCTATTTATTTTAAAGTTATCAATTAAACACCATGCTTGCGTATCACGTTAAGTTATGTTTTTGAAAATTAATTAGTGAATCCAAAAGTACACTATAATTAATTACCTTCATTAGTCAAAAATATTGTTAAAATTGTTTTAAGATTTTTTTTCTATATTATGATTCTATTAACTTTTAATGTTTTAACAATCATTAAAAAAGTGTAAAAATAAGCTTGTTTGTAATTTGTATTTTATCAGTTGATAATTCTTGCAATGATCGAAACCGTTCTTTATTATAAAATATATTGCAGAAAAAATACTCAAAGTGTATTTTAATTTTAATAAATTTCATGTTTTTCCATCAAGAAGTGACAGCTAAAAACTTAAAAGTTTTAACAATCAATTCATGTCAGCCTGATACTTAATTCTTTTAAAGTTATAAAAACAGTTTTACTATTCTACACATTGAAATTTTATTATTTAAAAAAATATTAATATATTTATTGAAGAAGTTTGTAGTCGAGATCATTGAGTTTCATTTAAGTGATTTATTTGTGAAATGGTTCGACTGTCATTCAAAAATATGAAACACATCGTGAACGTGGTTATATTTTCTCCCTAAGTAGAACACATAATCACCACGTGTTACCTCCATGAAATACACGTGTCAAAGCTCTTAAAATTCATCATGAGTATCCTGATTACAATTGACAGCGGAATTGCACTAGGCGGTAGAGGAAGAAAGTAAGGTTTAGGCTCTCCGTAGACATATGTATTATATGACCTAGCCAGTTTCAACGTGTCTTTATCAACACTGATCTATGTACTTAATAGTAAAAAACTGTGAACGGATTTTCCTGGCTTTCGTGAGGTGCCATGATTTGCTAACGTAAAGACGTAATGAGAGAATTAAAAGACGAAAAAAAAACGATAGAAACTGACAATTGCGTGTCTCAGACAATTTGTATTAAATTCAATGTATTATACAATAACTCCGTCTATTTGTATAAAACAAGTTGATTCGTTTCGTATGCATATTCTTCAGTGTATCTTTTGCTTATGTTTGTAAAATTAGATGAGCTGGTTATTCACACTGAAAATGAGATTATCTCTTTCTGTTTTATTGGTCTCTGTATTTTTAATTTAAATGTATTACACTTTCATTAATATTATGTTGTATACGAAGTACAAGGTTAGGTTAGGTGTAAACAAAATATTATTAAAATTATTGCCAACTATATTTGTAACACGGTGAAAAAATAGCAATGTATTTTAGTTCTACAAATTTTTTTCATATGATACAGTCGATAGCTATTTCGGCTCACCCATCGACAGAACTATGGTCGGTCGCCATTGCTCAACCAACTACAGGGGGCTGTTTTGTTTCCGTACGCGACCATTTCCGTGACATTTGTAAATTTATTG
This sequence comes from Himalopsyche japonica, assembly GCA_028555115.1. Lineage (NCBI taxonomy): Eukaryota > Metazoa > Arthropoda > Insecta > Trichoptera > Rhyacophilidae > Himalopsyche > Himalopsyche japonica. Next base: position 93,362 of record JAHFWJ010000645.1, read on the forward strand.
ATATAGCCGCCTTTTTAGTTTCATTTACTATTTTTGAAAATTTTTAGTTTTATTGCGAACAAGAAATAAGCTAGGTCATTAAAACAGGAGAGAAGATGTATTGTGTACCTTTTCTACACAGCTATATATAGATAAGCAAATGTTCGTTGAAGCATAGTTCTGACGATGGCGTGAGCCGAAATAGCAATAATCAACTATATCACATAAAACAAATGTAGAACTAAAATACATCGCTATTTTTTCACCGTGTTATAATGGAGTTCTACCAAGTAAATGCTAATTCAATCAATAAACTAGATTTGTCTTATATTATGAAAATTTTAATTTGTTGATCTCAAAACTCTTGTAAGAACGAGTTTCGTGATAATATCTGCCAAATACAATAATTAAAACAGTATTAAGTTACAAATTTATTTGTATAATATTAAGTTACTTACTATCTTGCATGGTTTGTAACTTGTCGTGAAGATACTATAAAATTAATACAGTCTAATAAAATTATACACAATTATTTTCTATCAGTCTTTTTTATTTTTCTTTGACGGCGCACTTCTGAAGATTAATCCAAGTAAACACAAAAGGAATTTGTAGGATATGAAAATGATAAGCAGTCCAACGACGGTTAAGAAGGCGATGACGTCTAAGAGAAGGTATCTGTACAACGGAAGATCAGCTGATGCAGGGCGTAAGTGCTTTCCTCCATGCCTTGCGACGTGTTCTACCCAATAGACAGCTGTTTCTAGCGGAGGCATCGGCCTGTCTCGCCATATTTCTGACACTTTCTTAGCGCTTGCTTGCATTCTGGAAAAGTAACAATGTAGTTTAACAAACTGATATGATTGAGCAATTATTGGTTTTGTGTAGAAAATAAAGATGATATTTTTTTGTTGAATAATACATATCACAGATATTGTGTGTAAACAAACATGTAATATCGGTATAATGACAATTTATGGATTTAATTGGCATTAACTTGGTAGAACTCCATTATAAGACGGTGAAAAATAGAAATATATTTAACCTTTCCAGGAGTAACTAACTTGTTTTATCCCTACTGTGAGTAGTGAGTTTTTTTACATAACATTTTTTTTAATCAAATCATTGTAAAAAAAATACAATTTACATTTTTAGGGCTTTATTGTATTAAAACCAGTTGCATAATCTAGGGATCACAATATATCACAATAATTGTTGACATATACGACAAGTACGTCCATACGCCTTTACGAAAAAATCGCACCGACGTACTAGTACGTCCATGCTCCTGGAAAGGTTAAGATCTACAAAATTTATAAGATATTTAGTTGATAGCTTTTTCGGCTAGCGTGATAGTTCTGATGATAGCGTAAGTCAAAATAGCTTTCAACTATAAATCTTATAAGTTTTATAGAACCTAAATACATTGCTATTTTTTCATCGTGTTAATGTGACTTTACCATATCCAATGATAGTTAACTCAGCCAGTTAGACACTAAGAATTAAATTGACTTTACCTTTTAATATAAACTAAAAATAAACTGTATAATTTTCCGTTTATTAATTACTTACGGTATTAAAATAAAGACGAGTAAAATAAAACACTTGAAATGAGGTTACATTTAATGATAATTTTACACCGTTAAAAAGTGTCACATTTCCTACGATATATATATAATATTTTCAATGGGAGCTATGCAGTACTTGATAATTATGATATTCTTTATACCCAGTAAATACCCAATAATTACAATCAACAGGAAATGGATAATTCGTTTCAAAGGCTTTATGTACTTATCATATACAGTATATAATTTGAGAAAGAAGAAAAAATTAACATACTTTGGATCAAGAATCTTGTGCAAAGCAGCCAATATTGATTGTTTCGTGATGTCTCTATAGTGAAGAGTTGTTCCAAGACCACTTTCCTCTGCTGCAGCCGCGTTGGCAAATTGATCTCCATAAAGTGGTATCGTGACGATGGGCACACCGCAGTGGGCGGCTTCTGTTGTACTCAACATTCCACCGTGTGATATAAAGCCTTTAACGTTTTCATGATCTGAAATGTATAAAGATATTTTTTTAGTAGAAAATTTAAGCGGTATGTAGTGTACACTATAGACAATATTTGTAATTGATCTAGCGGAAAAATCAATATGACAGCTGTAAGAATTTTATGGTACAACAATTTTAACTCTCCACTGGTCTGATTTGCTTCCGTAATAGACCATTTCCGTGCCACATGTAAACTTATTGTCATAGCCGCCTTCTTAGTTTCATTTACAATTTTTGAAAAATTTAGTTTTATTGCGAGAAAGAAACAAGTTAGGCCGTTGAAACAGGAGAGAAGATGTATTGTGTACCTTTTCTCCACAACTATATATATATAAAAGCAAATGTTAGTTTAAGCATAATTCTGACGATGGAGTGAGCCGAAATAGCTATCAACTATATAATAATTCAATTTTAAGGTGCTCACTGTAACTTCTTGATGGATAGGCATGATTTTTTAAGCAATAGAAACCCATTTTTAGTACTTATTTCCACGATATATTTTTTGATGGGGACTGGTTTCCCTCATCGATAGCATTATCAACTGATAGAACAAAAGCTTTGAGTTGAAGGCAGCAGGTATAAAAACCATGGGTTCAAGAACTAAGAAGCAATTTACAAGAAATCATACAATATTAATACAAATAATTTAAATTAGTTTAAAAGTAAAACGTTAACAATTATTTTTTAATAATTTTCAAACAAAATTATGTTTAATCAACAATCCATTAAGAGCTTTGAACAATCATAAAGAACTCATTAGGAGAAGTAAGGAGTGGGAAATTTTAATGAACAAAATAACCTCTACTTGAATACTTAATGGAACATAATGTTACTATCAATCACTACATTCATTAATATTTTATCTTTTTTGTGGCAATACTTTGTAATGAAACGGTAAAAAGTACAAACTAAACAACGCGTGTTACATTGATTGGTTTAAATGTTAATTTCTGGTATTTGTAATAAAATATACGGCAGATAGATAAGAAACAAACCTCAAAGGGTAACAAAAATAAAATTTGGCGACTCACTTAAAATATCAAACTGTGGCAACCATTTTCTGACCATGACGTTCTTAGGAATTCCTGCCATAGTATCATTTTCCCATTTCCACATAACCCTTTGAGGAAGGTCCGCGAAAGCGTCCTGGATAGCTTTAAGTTTCTCTGGAGGAAATGTAACTGCGCGGATCATAGATCCCATACTGAAGAAAATTACTCCATGAGGTGATTCTTCGATGAACTGCGCAATATCCTGGAATAAATATTGGAATAATTAATCACAAACAATGTAATAAATAAAAAACACCTTAAAGTAGGCAGCTTTCGATTGTGGATATATAAATTAAAAAAATGAGGATAATTTTAAAAATTATCAAAAAAATGCATTTAAAAGTAGTTTAATGTTTCATTATTTACAGTAAACTTACAATTATCAAAGTATAAATCCAATGAATTTTACTTTGAATATGCGATTTATTTTGCTATTGCTTAAATTATTTGAAATAAATATCTGAGACAACTATATTGTTTAATATTATAACTGCAAAAGCTCTGTTTATTTTAGTTTATATGGGACATTGTGAGGTTAGTTGTGACCATAAAAAGCTATGTTACAAATAGCTAATGCTCTATATCAAGCAATTGAAATCAAATAATGATTTAAAATACGATTCATTGATCCAGTGTTTTATAGTATAATTGATGCGGATATTAATTTTTTTTTCAGTTAACTAGAAATGATAGAAGACTTTGGACTTCGGATTTGCAACTAAACAATTTATGCATGTGCTAAAAATTTATTGGAGTATAAACTTCTACCAAAGATATTCGTATTCAAAATACATTTAATAGCTCTAAATAACATTCGTAAAAGAAATAATATTTTCATTTTCTTAATAAATGATAGCTTATAAACATTACCATTCATTTAGTTTTACGCAAGAAACGTAAAATATCACTGAATATCAAATAATCGGATGTAAATTACATATTTCAATTAATGTCTTGTTGATAACAATAACGCATTGATACCCAGTAACCATTCACTTTCATTTAGTATTATATTGATAACAAAGTGTCTGATTTTTAATTGATATTGTTAATCAAACGATGAGCTAGGTGCTAACCAAAATTGCCAAGCTACATTTATTAGTCACAAATCGTCAAATATAATATTACCAACATTTTCGCGCGAATAGAATATTTCTTAGGATATAAAAAAAACAATATTTCCTCTTCCAGGGCAGGGTATATGCATATTGAGCATTTAAAATACCCAAAGAATGTGTATCATGAGAATTGAGTGTATAAGTTTTAATCTCGTATTTCAGATTATCGTATGAACTTCATAGTGAACGTCAATAGAAAGAAAACTAGCATAGCAATCATTTTTAAATATTCGCATTTATAGGATACGATTGTTTTTGTTTGATTATTTATTATTTCAGATAGACGGTACTTAACATTTGGCTGATATCCAACAACACTGAACATCACGTTTCCAGATGTCACCAACATGTCACATCGCTTAATTTAAAGTAATTAGTTACCAAAGGTTAGACATGCAACACTTGAGATGATTTGAGTGCTGGCACTGAGCACTCTAAAATATGTATGTCTCTTTAAATATTTTTGCATGTGTTATAATAAAAAAAGTGTTGTGAAAATGTGAGTTCCGTGTTTTTACAATTGAATACCACGAAAGAAATTTAATTGTTGAAACATTTTACGATTCCACATGTTTTGTCACTAACAATCTGGGCTTTTTTTTCTCTTCTTTTACCTTTTGGCATCTTTAGGCACTCTATCACACTGATGGAATATAATCCAACGCTGTCTAAAAAAGTCATCATGAAGATGCCGAAAGGCGAAACCCGGGTCGTAAGTAAATCAAGTGTGATATTGAAATTACATCAAGCACCCTCATTCGATATAATAAGGAATATCATCTTATTTTCAATTCACACTTATGATATTTACAATTTGAAATTACTTTATTATAATATTTTTTTACTCTAGCGTAATCACGCTATCAATACTAACAATAATAATCACGGATACTTAATCCGGAATGAAATTGTAGAATTAACGATCGGTCTTACTAAAAATGATACGGACAAATTTAACTGTATATGGTCAAATTATGGAGCAAATATTATTTTTGAAAAGTATGCCTGTACACGTATTGTGTCATCAATTACTAATTGCAAATCCCAGATTTAACATAGAAAAAAAATATTTTTAAGTTGTGTGTGTTTCACATATCGATTAATACACTTTTTTATTATTTGTTTCAAATGAAAAAAAAAATCAATTTGATTAAAAACTAAACTCAATTCATTGACTCGACCTGATCATGTTACTAAGTAAATTGGCTGAATTTATTATCTACTGGATTGAAATAATTGCATAATCTTAGAAAAGCTGTAGGGATATGACTTTTTGAAAACTTATTATGGTAAAACACAGAAATTTATATAGATAATATTTTCTAGTCACAGTGGTATATTTTCCCGTATATCCCTATATATTTAAAATTTGTAGATGTAGGCTTGTCACTATGATACCGCATATTAAAGGGGCAGCTTAATTGGAGCATCATTTTTGAAGAATCTCGATTAACTACAGGTTAGAATCACTTTTAATGGGTTAACTGTGGTTTTTTGATGGGAAAGAATGATATCTTAAATAATAAAAATATATTTTCAGTACTTATTTCCATAATATGCTATGCTCGTTACAAGTAAAACCGGTCGTATCATTAAATATACTGTGAAAATTAGTATAAAAAATGTGTGAATGCCTGAAGATACTGATAGGCGAAATCTGGGTCGTAAGTTGCAAAACATGTGGAATCGTTCAAAGTTGTAACAATTCAAATGTGTTTATATTATTTGAAATAGGGATGGGAATCATAACTCACTTTCAGCAGGTTTTTATGTCTCTTCAAATGTATTCCACCAATTTCTATAACATTAGGAGGCAACGCTGTACTCCCGTGAAGTGTGAAATGAGAATTAACGAAAATTAAACTAATCCCTCTGCCGATTTTTTCTAAGGGAGGAAAATATTCATTCAACGATTCACTTATTATATTTTGTTGTTTCTGCTGTCCCCTTAACGTGAAGACACAGTTCATAATAAATCTTGTAAATATACTGTGCAAAATTTCATAAAAGTTAGGACTGCTTCCGTAACCTAAATCGTGGTTAGGGATATGAGATGGATTTGTATGTAGACCGAATCTTTCAAAGTACCAAACCATCACCGTATCAGTTGCGATTGCAATACTTGGTATATTCAGTTTATAAAGTATAGCCAATGGACAATCGGAATTGAACTGCTCTAGTAACACAATATCGAATGTTTGATTATTATTTAAAATATTTTTAACGTCACTGTTTCCCAACATTTTTTGACACATATTTTCACTGATTTTAAAGAAATAATCTTTTGATAACACTTTTTTAACTATCGAAGGAATAACACTAGGCATATCTAATTTTGAAATGTCAATAATTGTGTTTGTTCTTTCATTATAATCCAACACAATATCTTTTCTATAAATCGATTCTTTTTGTACAAAAGGGCTTATCAATGTTATATTATGACCCCTTTCAATTAACTTGTCGAGTAACGGAGAAATGACATAATAGTGACTTTCTCCTGGGTAAGGAAAAATTGCTAAAATGCTCAACGAATTCACATCTAAAACATCAATAACAAACGCAAGAATGAATAAAATTCTATTAAAAATCATTTTGATTTCAGCTCAGAGTTTCCGCACAAATAACTAAATTGTTGAACATAACAAAAATTAGCTATTATAGCAACATAGTGCAAGTATTTAAACGTACTAAACAAGTTTCAGATTTTATTGTATAGTTTTATATGTACGCCAAGTAAATATTTTTTTAATTGTGTTGTCACTTAGTGCAAGTTGATAGTACAGTATTTTTCCAATAGTAACAGATGTAATTAAACTTGACTGACTCGGCAGATTATTGTTTTATATTATATGCTAACACTGTTTTTAAGTCAATGATCTCTATTAAAAAAAGGTAAAGCAACTGAGGTATTTTACAAGTAGTATATTTAAAAAAACTTATTTTGGATTCGATATGCTTCAGAAAGGGAACTTGTAGAGTTATATATATTCTCAAGTTCACTGCACTCGTTTTGAATAGGAAACGTTACAAATAACTTTTCTATATATTGATTGAATTGGCATTCACTTGGTAGAACTCCACGGCACTCCACTAACACGGTGAAAAATTAACAATTTATTTTGGTTATGCAATATTTCGGCTTGCTTGATAGTTATGATGAAGACGTAAGCTGAAATAGCTATCAATTACATATCTCATAAATTTTATTGAAATAAAATATAATGTCATTTTTTCAACGTGTCAAAATTATTTTTTTATAAATATTGATTTTATTTATGATATCGACTGAAAGTGTTTGATGAAATTTCAATATCAAATTTGAATTATTGAATATTGTACGATTCCATATGTTTTATCACTAATGACACGGGTTTCGCCTTTCGACATCTTATTCTATCACACAATTTATATTCACATCATTTACATAAATAATCGCCAATTCTGTAGTATCCGTGAGATGCCTGAATACACCGAAAGACAAAAAATGGGTCGTTAGTGACAAAGCATGTGGAGTCATTGAAAGTTTCAAGAATTCAAATTTAATTTATTGTTTCTTTAATTATAATAAGAATAACTTCAAAAAGGTTGGTTTATTAATGCTATAATAATCAGATCTTCGTGCAGATAGAGTTGTATACAAAAAAACTCTTTCAAACTCAACGCTTGTTGAGCAAGAAGTCAAAATGTAGTCTTCAAACAATTAAAAGAATGTTTTATATTAAAAATATTGAAATGTTTTGAAATATTGAAAATGAAGTTTTTGTATTGAATAATTCCACCCAGTCACTAATTCCTATAGCTTAAAGTAGATATTTTGAAGAAAGTCTTACGTTTATTAACAGGAAATCAAAAATGTATACCAATGAGTTGAATAAGTAAGAAGTAAATATTTAATCCATACAACGCTCTCTTTGTAAAAAAATTACTAATTGATACTTTAAAATTAGTTATTACCATTTTAATCAAAGGGCTTTGTAAAATAAACGAACGTTTTTGAATGTAAAAATGCCATGTCTATTATGGTTAAATAGCAACGTTGCTATTATTAGTGTTAATTATTTGTGTTTTTTTTTAAATTCTTCATAGTATTGTCAATAAAATAAAAGAATAAATCCTAATATTTGATTTAGAAGCGACATTTTTATTTTTAAAATAAATATACGGGTAGAATAACAGTAGATAAGATAATAAATTGTTTTTTAATGTATGAATTTTTTAATGCAAGCTAGCACTTGTAATCTGTCAGAACATGCATGTTTTGGATGTATTTTAGAAGTCGGTATTAATCGTTGTTTCAACAGATATGTATTTATAATTAACCTCTTGAAACCCAAGAGGACACTGGTGTACATGATATTTTAAAAAGATATTTCCACGGCATTGGCATATTATTTTCGTGTCGTGATTGTGAATATGCACAGTAAAATATATGTAAAACTATTATAAATTTAAAAATAATCAAATTTAAGCGAATATTACACAAAAAGATCGATGTATATGAACGTGTAGCGTAGACGAGATAAAGGTTGCCACAATATCAATGTGATTTATTTGCTGACGTATCAAATTTTTCGATATATGAGACAAAATTCATATTTTTACTTAAATATAAAATAATAGTACATTTAAGTTTAAAATATAAACAATTTTAGAAAAATGAAACAGTACTAACAAATATGTTTTATTATTTGAAAAGCGTTGCCTGGGTAGCCTTATCGGCTTCTTTCAATTTATTCATTGAATTGATTTTTACAATACGATACAATTTTTTTATAATAAGATATAGTTGATAGCTATTTCGGCTCACGCCATCGTCAGAATCAGTTCTTCATTGCTACTTTTTCAACATGTTAAGTAATATTATTTTGTGTTCAACCATAATATTTTTTTTAAGCTTACAGTTTTGTATTGAAAACTGGAAAAGACACTGTAATTATTATCAATATGTAAGTAAAAATACTCAAAAAAAATAAATATTGAGGGTTCTAATAAAATACTGAATAAAAGTGTCGAATGTTACAATTTAATCTACAAACATTCTCATCGATCTCACCGCAGACATAAACAAGGAGACTAGAATGACAGAAAGGTTGATTGATCAAACAGGACCAATAGTTGCATATAAGACTTAAGAATTATTTAGCTTGTATCAAAAAAGGTGGTAAATTATCTACATTCGGAAGCCATCTGTTTCAAAACAGATATTTTTTTGGATTATTTTTTTTTATTCGACACCATTATTATACGTCTCTAAAGTGACAAAAACAAGAAATGTTTAAAATAAGTCAATATAAATTTCGCTGAAAAAAAAAATTGAAATGCTTAAAAGATACTTTCTTCGCCATCGCTATTATATATTAATTTATAAGCTATAAAAAATATTGCTAAATCAGCACCCCCCCCCCAACCCTCACATTTTATTTTTAATAGATTTAATTATATAGATATTTTTTTATAAATTTATACCTTTATAACAACGAAATAAAAATTTGAGGACTGCGGTTGACGCAATTATAATAAGCTTTTGCTACGTTGCAATATGAAAAAAATATATGTTATTTATATGCAGGAAAAGTCATAAGATTTATCTTATTTAAAGTAAACTAAAATATTTAAGTTAAATTAAAAAAACAAAACATGATTTCATATCTGTCTTTATCCCATACTGAATTGATTAAATGTTTACTTGTTACTTAGTTATTTTTGTGTAATTAGGGACCCTATTATATTGTTATGAAATAGTCTTATGAGAGTCAAATAAATGAAGAATTGTGTAATTAAAACAGTTCACGATAAACAATATGATGTTGTATTTTGATTAGAATAAGCTTTCAATCAACGTTTAATTGAAGCTTTCGTTTTCAAGTGAATAAATGGACATATAAGCTGTAATAAATTTAAAATTACACATCGGCTAAATCAGAAGTTTATTTACAGACATAGGCTGTACGTTTTAGAGTAGTCTCAAAAAATCCGATGACATACAATTCGCATTTTGAGAAATAAATTATTCGAGAAAAATAGTTCACCAGTGGATAAAACTCACACTCAAAGTTGCTTAAGTTGTTGCAAAAGTTAATTTACCTTCACCTATTTATTCGACGACATATTTTTCAAAAACGTTATTAATTCTCAAAAATAATAAGTCTTTTAGAGCTTTCCAATCTTAGATTATGTATACGAGAGTCGTAAAAATCTAACCTTGTTCATATCTATATTAGCAGCAATACAATAAAATAGCCAATACAGTAAATGCTCGATGTAATTAAGAAAATCAGTGATATTTGTGTTTTTTATAATGGTAGTACTTTATTTAAATTTGGCGTTCATTGCAATTGTAATCACTGCAAATAAGACATTTATCAAGTGGCAACATAAATTATGATTATTATTTGTTTCAATTAAAATTTAAACCTCGATTTAAGTCAGTTTTAACAGTGTTTTTACCAAGACACAACAAAAAAAAAATACTACTCTGCGTCTGAATTATAGGGTTCTTTTTGAAAACCATGGTTTAGCAGTAAATTCACGATTAATTCATAATCTGAGCATATAAAAAAATTGAAGCATTAAAAATATTAATTTTGAGATCATTAGCTTCGGTGGATTGGTGTCTGAGTTTAGAACTGGCAACGAAGTGTTTCTGACTTAAAATTTTGATACTGAGTTCCTAATCATGTATCTTAATCTATTTTAAAATATTCAACACGTTGGCTAAAATGTAAAAAAAATGTTTTCTTTTTCACAGAGAAATAAATTATCATGAAAAAAATATTTTATCGGTGGGCAGCATAGGTTCGTAAAGCGTATCTCGTTTTGAACACTTTTGCCCTTTACTATTAGAATATTTAAAATGCAAAAAGCTACCAGATTTAATATGCAAGTAAAATTTGCTAATTTTACAATTCAAGTCATTATTTTCATTAACGTCTAATAAAAAAGCATTATCAGATTTATCGATAATAGATTTTTTTCTATAAATTTAGTATTATATAATATAATTAGTTTTTTTATTGTTTGTTTGTAGTCTATATCCGAGTAAAACAAAGAAATCGTGACACCACAGTCTTCAATTTGATGTTAGGAAATTAATGTATTTTTTTTTACTTAAATTTCTGAATAAGCTAATCAAAAATTATACAATAATGTATATACAATGCTATATTAAGTTACATAAAGTGGAGTTACAAGTTATCGATTTACAAGAAAAATCATCTTACATAAAGATTTAAAAATAAAGAAAATTTTACCAACAAAGTTAAAAAAAAATAATTTAAGATTGGTATTCCAATAGTGGATATCGTAAACAAATAATATTCTGTAATTTCAGCTCAGTATAAATAAATTTAATTATATGTCACTTACAGGTAGACAAAATTACAAATGAAGTTATATTTATAAGAAATAAGTACCCGTACTGAGTTGCAATGCTACTCAATGAATGAAAGTGTTTCCGTTTTAATTTTGTTAATCGAAGTGATTTTGGATAAAAAATATTTCTTTATTATTTTTTCGTCTATTGTGTACACGAATAAATCATAAGGTTTTATGGCGCGTGAGCAGACCACATAAAAAACCATGCAAGAAGCACATCTAAATAATCTAGTGTATCAGTTGATATTGTTCACGATGAGCAAAACCGGTACTGATCTGATGATTGTTCTGCTTCAGAAACATTAAAAATGTGTGTAAAACAACGTATTTTTTTATCACAATCGGGTGACACAAATAATGCTCGTGATATGCGAAACCGATCAAGATCTATTAGTTACAGTTGTTTAAAATTTATGGCTGTGTACACAATAAGCCATTAAATTTTCATTGCAATAAAATTAATGTTATAAAACTGCATACAAGACAAACAGACAAACAAACAAAAACATTCATTTTTGTATTTATAGACATTAAATGTATCCATTTAAACTCACCGTAGGTAATGGTTGAGTCTGTTTCAAATGTATTCCACCAACTCCAATCACGCTGGGGGGTAACACAAGGGCCCCACTCACAGATAGGTAAGAATTCGTCAAAAGAACATCAACATATTTCATCAATTCGTTCATAGGAGGGATATCTCCTCCTAGATATTGTGACAGAAGTTTCTCAGTGGGTAAAATCGACCTGAAATAATAGCCTAACCGCATACTTTCACACACAAGGCTAGAAGTAACAGTCTCTAAGAAACTCGGCTTGCTTCCGTAGCCTAGGTTATGACACGGAACATACGATGGGTTTGTTATCATTCCGAAACGTTTGTAAGACCACGGCATTGGAATATCTGGCGCGATCCCAACAGCTTTAAGATTAAATTTATGAAGAATTCCAAGCAAACAATCGGAGTTAAATTGTTCCACAAGAGCTATATCAAATTTTTTGCCACTATTTAAAAGTTCTATCACTTCTTTATTTTTCAACATCAATTCACACATCGTTACACCGTTGTCGTACAAAAACATACTCTCTACTGCCACTTGAAACATGCTTAGATATTTAGGTATCAATTCCATTTCTCCGAGATCGCCTATGTTTAAGTCTTCGGGTATTTTATACGTTAGTTCGATATCTTTTCTATTTTTCGGTCCATTTTTTTCGGCGAAATGACTTATTACGGTTACTTCGTGTCCCATTTCTGCCAACCTGTTGATTAAAGGATCTGTGACGTATATATGACTCTTTCCGTCGTAGGGGAATATAGCTAGTATATTGAGCGCTCCGATTGATCCACATGTTGAAACTATGCAGAAGTAAAATAAATACAACTGTCTCATTATGTAATGTTTATCGTTTGACAGACGCGATTGTACTGAAGCTGGTTTTGTGATAGTCTTATTTAATCGCGGTATTTTTTTAGTTCGCAATGAGCTAGCAGGGTTTGCGCATGCGGTTTGTGTTTCCGCTTGAATAACTTACCGTTCACAGAATGGGCAAAAAATGTGCAGCTAATAGTGAAGTAGAGAAAATCAGGGTCAGACTAATAATTAATTGCGCTGCTGTTGATCTTCATGGCGATTACGATTTCTTTTTTTGTTTTGTAAGACCCTGATGGTAAACGTATGACAGGCGGGAATATTACGTGTTGTATCAATTAAATTAAAATTACATAGCAAAAGTGTCTTATTAAAGTATTTATACAATTAAAAATAAATTAATTGTTACGTAATAGCATTTCACAAAGAATGAGTGTTTATTATTTAAATGTCATAACTTTTTATCAAGAAGTTACAGTAAACATATTAAAAGTAACAAAAAACAAACAATCAAAATGTTACATTAGACAGAACACATGCTAATTTTGCGTATTGTAATAATTGTATAAAAATATATATCTGTTTAAGTCGAGACGATTTCTTCTTGAAGGTTTCGAGACAGTTTGTATAACATCTTTATTTAAATGGTATTTGAAAGGAAATAATTTTCTCTGACTATCTTAAGACCCGCAGCTTATAAGAGAACGTTCTTAAATCTTTCAAAGCGTTTTATTCAATATCTAGTTACTAAAGCAATTTTGCATCATTTTTCTAGGCTGTGGAATCGCGGTGTTTTGGCTGTAGTCGGAATAAGTTTCTCTTTTAACTATTCTGAAAAATCTCAATGAACAGGAAGAAATCAATTGTCCTACGTTAAGTCCCAATAGATTGAAATTTGGTTATTTGCCGGATGGTTGGTTGATCTTTATTTCAATTCACACAAATAGTAAAGATGGCGTGTTGTTGGTCAACGTCGGAATCGGAGTCGTATTATTTTTTAACGACTCGATAACGCTGATATTTTATATTTAAAAAATATATGTATAATATCAAAGACTTAGCGTATCGAAAAAGGTTTACAGTAAGCTCGTTTTTCCTCGTTATTCATAACTCATTAATTTCTCACAGCAAAAAACCTATTGTTAAAAATTGCAAGGCAATTATGAGTAATACTTTAAATAGCCGAGATCGTGATTTGGTCGAAAGGTATTCAATGATATTTTAAAGAGTGCACAAGATTACATTGCAATATGCAATTTAAAACAAAAAATTCAAGGTTTTCCGCCAATCCATAATTGAGATTTGGTTTCCAAGATATTTGTAAAAAATAACCACTCACTAACGCTACAAAAACATCGTAGTAAATTTTAATAATTATTATGATACTCGGAATTTAATGTAAACATGCAAAAAGCATTGGTTTGAATTTTTAATCTTTGGAATAGCATAATTGTGGATGAAGCTTTTAAAATATAAAATTTGAAATGTTGAAACATTGAACATTCCAGATGTTTGAGAATTTTTCACATTTCTTAATCTTTAAGGTATTTTATCGTATGGATGCAATAAAACCGCCACAAGTTAAAATCTGTTATAAAGAAGCGAAATTAAACTGGAAACAATATAAACCCCACGACTAGGAGCCAAATGTAAACATGAAATAACTTTAATAATTATTGCTTTGACTTCATTAGCACTTACATTTGTAAATGATAATTTTATCAACAAAAAAAACATTAAATAATCTTTTGATGAGAGGTTTTTACAAAAAGTAATAATCATCTACAATTTATTGATTGAATTGGTAAGATGACGGTTTTGGAACAGCTGGAAATCAATTATCACACAAAATTCTAAATGGACGAACAAATATACGTCTCTCGCCGCTCCTCAGACCATTGCAAGGGGCTGATTTTTTTCCGTAAGAAACCATTCCCATCCAATAAACCATTCCCATCCAATATTTAAGCTCATTTGAAAATTGCTGCTTGTTTAGTTTTATTTACAATTGTATTTTTTTTTAGTTTTTTTGCTAGCAAGAAATAAGCTAGGTTGTTAAAACAAGATAAAAGATGTATTGTATGGCTTTTCCACACAGCTCTATTAAGATAAGCAAATGTTAGTTTAAAAATAGTTCTGACGATGATGTGAGCCGAAAAGCTATCAACTATACCTTATAAAATTTTTGTAGAACAAAAATACATTGCTAGTTTTTTGCCATATGATCTACAATTAAAATGCGATACTGTAATTTGGAACTAACATATACCAACATATTTTAAATTGGTAGGTGACGTTGTGATTAAATATCAAATGACATATATTGTTCTATTGCATCTGTGTGATGACTGAAAATGCCAAAACGCGAAACACGGGTCGCGAGTGATGTTTAAATTTTCAACAAAAAAAATTAGAACTTGAATTGTTAAAACTTTGTACGATTCCACATTTTTTGTTACTAGCGACCCGAGTTTCGCCTTTTGGCATCTTCAGACATCACACAGATGCAACAGAACTGACAAAGTTTTAGCAATTCAAATTAGATACTGAAATTCCTCCAAGCACCAGATATCACACATTATATAACTACATATATATATGTACATATATGTTATATATATATTCATTTGAAGACAATTTGTAAAGAACTGTTTTCGATAATACAATTATTATGTTATTTAAATTGTAAACTATTGTTTCTTTCAAAACAATAGTATAATATTTATTTTAAAATTATAATATTTTTTTTATTCATTACAATTTTTTGTAATGAATCGGTAAATTTTTTAATGATAAATTTTTGTTTATTACCACCTCAAAAAATAATGCTAAAGATGGCAAAATCGCTGCCGTTCAATGTAAAAGAATAATGTAAGAACATTGAGTATTTACTATTTGATATTTATTTTTATTAATAAAAAGTTTAGTTTTCCAAGAATATTTCAATCCGCGTTCTTTAAACAATTTAAAATGTCAATTCAAAACATTTTGCATACCAACATAACTTTGACAATTGGGTAATAAAAAACAGTTACGTACTCACAAGCATCATTTGATACAGTAACAATTCAAATCAAAGAAATTGTCATCGCCCAAGACAACTGTTTAAATATAATAAAAAACGTAATTAGTGTTTATTTTATAATCATTATCAAAAAATAAACATTGTTCTGTTAAAGTCAACAAGTTGTGTCATGTTATTGAAACAGAAATAATACGGTTACATAAATTGTTATCTAACTTAAGATGTCAAAAATGCGGCTCGCACCACTTTTTAAGAACATTTCGCCCGAAGATAAGAAACACATATAATATTTGAAAGTTGTATGGATATAGATCGTGGAAAACGATATGGGGCCGTTAAAATCGGGAAACATTTTTATATGCACGCATATTTTTTAAAATAAAAAATGTGGTGTTTTTTTTAACAGAATATAGCTTAAAAAGCTGTGTCAAAATGAATTTATATATTTATTTGGCTTCAAAACTAATGCAATATATGTTTCATTGGTATGCAATTTTTTTAGTGGCTAAGTAACGTTTAAACATATTTTCAATTAATGCTTAATCTTAGAAGACGGTGAAAAAAAAGCAATGTATTTTAGTTCTACAAAATTATTTTTAAAAAATATAGTTGATTAGCGAAAAAATTCATCGGGAGATTAAAAACTCAATAAACGTAGCTTTCAAGGTCAACAATAACTTAGGCAGACATCTTAAAAATAGTAAAGATAAAATCAATAAACTGGACAGAAGCGGTATTTATAAAATGTCCTGTGGCTCATGTTTATCCGTTTATATCGGACAGACAGGTAGAAGTATATCTACTCGAGCTAAGGAACATGTAAGATCATTCAATAATAAAAAAACAGATTCACAATTCGCTAATCACGTTATTAATGAATCACACAATGTAAATTCAAACTCAGCTCCTAAATGTTTGCATCTTTGTAGTAAAGGTCGAAGAATGACGGCTTTGGAACAGCTGGAGATCAATAGACACCAATTATCACAAAGGATTCTTAACGATCAAACTAACATAATAATATCGCCACTTGTCAAGCCGTTGCACAAAGGGGTGGTCTAATTTGCTCCCTGAAGGACCACTTCCGTCCCACACATAATCTTATTGTCATAGACACCTATTGTTTCATTTAGAATTTTGAAAATTTAGTGTCATTGTGTTTAAATAAAAAGCTAGGCGGTTGGAAAAGGAGAGAGGAGATGTTGTGTACCTTTTCTGCACAGCTATATATAGATAAGCAAATGTTAGTTTAAGCATAGTTCTGACGATGGCGTGAGCCGAAATAGCTATCAACTATATTTGTTAAAAATAATTTTGTAGAACTAAAATACATTGCTATTTTTTCACCGTGTTATAATGGAGTTCTACCAAGTGAATGCCAATTCAATCAATAACATAGAGGACTTTAAAAAAAAAAAATATACAGTAGTATGTGCAAGTAACTCATAAATAAATGTTTTAACGATTTTACTTGTTTATTATTATTTGAAGCTTTCCCGCATTCACCGTTTCCCGCAATCACCGTTATTTTTTCAGGGTCCCTTAGGAAACGTAAAATCGAGGTTTCATTGTATTTATTTATATGTTTTGTCTGAACCGCATGGAAGATCACTGATTAGCATCTAGGGATGATTTGGGAGCATACAAAGTGATTAGAAAAGAACAGAAAATCCTTGAAAAAGGATAAACATGGCTTGAAAAATACATTGTGAAAATAAATATGAATATCCAATTAATACCATGCTTGTTTCATAGTGAATGACGTTTAAGGTCGTGTGTTGTATTATGCACTTAGAATTGATATACAGAGATAAAACGTGACTGTATAATACGGTATAATGCAGGGCTCGATAACATATAACGTAATAATTTATGTCAATCGCAGTCGTGTTCGCGATAAATAAAAATAAGCATGTTTATTATGGTATTGCTAAAACACTTCACGGATGAATTTGGTGTCTCATTTAGGAAAACAAATATGAAATCGTGTTATTTTTTCTCGTTGTATTATAATAAAAATTTCAGTATATTGTTGTGGAAATGAAACAGATCTATCAATAAAAATCTACATTGTTAACATGAACTTTTTGGATATTTTGAATTCAATTTTCTACTTGTTTGACGTGTGATATTCTTTATTATTCAGCGGCAATATTGGAAATTAATCACTTTTTACAAAATCTGACACCTAAGTTAAACTGATATGCCAAATAAAATTGTATCATGATAGTTGTTATATTATATTGAATTATTGCTAAAACCGTGTTTTTTTTCTGTAACAAGTTTATGAATTGTTCATATGAATAATTATTATGAGTTTGTGTATTATACATGTGTAATTTTTATGGCTTTAAAAATAGTGTCATTGATGTTTTCATATCATTTAAACTGTTTTGAGTTGATGAAAAATTGTACACTTTGACATGTTTTGTAATTCACGACCCAGGTTTTGCTTTTTGAGTTTTTCATGCATTATATCAAACGGATCTGGACGCTAAAACGCCTTAAAATAACAACTGAATGAGTTTTATTGCATCCGTGTGCAATAATACTTGAAGATTCTGAAGAGTAAACTCTGAATAGAAAGTGAGTAAAGATGTTAATATGTAAAAAAAAAAAAAAATTTCATCAACCATCATTTCATTTTTTTTTCAATTATAAAGTTGCCATGCTTCTGTTTTTAGAGACATTTATTAGATTTAACACCAACAATTTGGTTTTTCCTTCGGTATTATAGTTGTGTTGCTGCATTGACCGACTTCATTCGTTAAATATCTAATGTCTTTTCATATTATAGTGAGTGAATATATTTCAATTTCTCAGCATAGAGTGACATCTTACTGGCAACAGTTTCATTTTAACCGATATTATATGTCATTGACGGATGTAAATAAATACGGATGAATAAAATATTGATATGCTAAAATATTTGTCAATTTTAAACAAGGTAAGTTTCAAATAATACTAACACATTTTTTAGTACCTATTTACACAATATATTTTTTGATCAGGATCGGTTTCGCTCATCGAGAGCATTATTCATCATTAATCATCAATTGATAATGCTTGCGATGAGCAAAACTGGTTCTGATCAAAAAATGTAGAGTGGAAATAAATTATAAAAATGTGTTTTTATTATTTAAAATATCATGCCTCTCCATCAAAAAGTGATAGTTAACACATTAAAAGTGATTAAAGTTTACTTTCAAATATTCATATTTATTATAAAATAAACATTCTTCTATTACTTAAACAAATCATTGAAATCCGTTTAACGATTAATTTTAAATTGTCAGAATGTTAATAATATTCAGATTATATACAGAATATAGAACAAGAAATAGATAACAGAAAATAGTTAAAAAGTATTATATACATATTAATTCAACGGCATAATTTCTTTTGACTAATTTTAATTATAGTTTAAGATATAGGTTAACAAATGAAAACTGGTTAAGCGATTATAATATATATCAGTAAGTAAGTATAAAGTAAGAGTTAAGATAGAGTAAAGTAAGAGTAAAGATAAAATGAATAATCTGGACAGAAGCGGTATTTATAAAATGTCCTGTGGCTCATGTGTATCCGTTTATATTGGACAGACGGGTAGAAGTATATCTAATCGAGCTAAGGAACATGTAAGATCATTCAACAGTAAAAAAACAGATTCACAATTCGCTAATCACGTTATTAATGAATCACACAATGTAAATTCAAACTTCAAGGGTCGGAGAATGACGGCTTTGGAACAGCTGGAAATCAATAGACACCAATTATCACAAAGGATTCTTAACGAACAAACTAACATAATAGTATCGCCACTTGTCCAGCCGTTGTACAAAGGGGTGGTCTGATTTGCTTCCAGAAGGACCACTTCCGTCCCACATATAATCTTATTGTCATAGACACCTATTGTTTCATTTAGAATTTTGAAAATTTAGTGCCATTGTGTTGAAGTAACAAGCTAGGCCGTTGGAACAGGAGAGAGGATGTGTTGTGTGCCTTTTCTGCACAGCTATATATAGATAAGCGAATGTTAGTTTAAGCATAGTTCTGACGATGTCGTGAGCCGAAATAGCTATCAACTATATTTGTTAAAAATAATATTGTAGAACTAAAATACATTGCTATTTTTTCACCGTGTAATATATATCAGCTTTTCGTGTTACCGAAATTCAAATTAACCATTCAATCCTATACTTCTCAACTGTATACCCGTGAAACTATTTTCCAACGTCACCTGAACAATATTTACAATCAAATTTTTTCGGGAATCCGTGTAAAGGCACTTTGTGAACTTATTAAATAATAAAAAAAAACGACATGCAACATTGGACTTGGTAGTTAACAGATGAAGGAGTTGAGATATATTATATATATATAAAATGAATAAAAAATTGTTTATTATTTCTTAATATTACACATATAATAATAATATAACATACCCCTCTTAGCAAATTTGATTTCTTGATATGAATTCCTCCAACGTCGACAACGTTAGAAAGTCTTCGAACAACCCCACTCAGGGTAAAATAACTGTTGGCCAAAATCAGACTTGTATTTTTGGCAATTGATTCTAGATCGAAAGTTTTCTTTTTAAAATATCTGGCCAAAATGTTTTTTTCTTGTCTTCTGCTTCGTAACAAATATGCTAGTTTGTGGTAGTATAGAAAAATAGTGTTTTCAACTCTCTCTATAAATGACATTCTTTCACTGAAGGGTGAAAAATATGTAGAGTTGTAGGATGTGGGTTATTGGATGCTCCAACCCTGTCAGTGCTCCAAGGAGTAAGCACATGAGATGTTAGAGCGATATTAGGAGCTTTAAATTTGTCAACGAATCCAAGACCGCAGTCGCTATTAAAAAGCTCAGTTAAAATCATGTCATACTTTTCTTCACTTTGAAATAATTCATTCACAGCTGGCCACAACAAAAAACTTTCAAAAATAATTAGTCGTAGATTCAAAAAATTAAAAACGTCCGATAGATGATAGTAACTGCCAAGAAAACTTTCTTGCTGTCGCTCCAGGTGCATAATTTCACTGCAAACTTGAAACGATCCAGATAAACTGATTTCTTCTTAAGTTGATGGAGGATTTTTCAAAGGAAAATGTGAATCAACAGTTAAATTGTGGCCTTTTTCAGCAAACGATCGTAAAAGTGAGTCAAAAACGTAGTGATGGCTAAGTGCGGAAAAATTGCAAGAATATCTATTGGATATATTGGAATCACAAAATTAATCACTAGCAAACATAAAAAACCAACTCTAGCCATTTTATTTTTAAACTACTGATATATTCGAAATAAAGCTATTTGTTTTTGATTTTATAAAAGAGGTAGGAATGATCTTCGATGAAAATCTCCATAAAACTGATTTGTTTTTGGTGTGTTCATATTTTTATAAACATTAGCATTACATAAATAATTGAAAAATTCGTAATAGCTCAGTGATAATCAGTTAAAATTCATGGTTAAACAGTTATATAATAATATTAAGTCGCCGTGTAGACATATTATGATAAAACAATAAATGAGCAAGGATGCCAACTGATTATCTTATGCCGAAATACTCGGGATTGGTACGGCAAAAAAACAAGATTTATTAATACTCTTATTGAATTAATCAGACTTTATAAAGACTGAATCTTTGATTGAAAAAATAACTTTAGACCGAAAATTATTAAGGAAAGTTGAGAGTTTTTAATGATAAGGATAAATACGAAAATTTATTGCTTTGGCCATCTGTCTCTTAAAAATATTCAAAGTTCTGCTTTAATTATAACGAAATGCAAATTTTCTATGAAATGTTCACTTTTGGAAAGAATAAATTTTGTGATGTTTTTTCCTGACTTATCATATTTAAATAACAGACTATTAAATGTATCAGAAAAAAAACATAATTACTACTCTCTCTTTTAATATGTAAGCAACGAGTTGATGTAAATATACAAGTTGGTAATTCCACTTATACTCATTATGTGCTGCTGTTACATGGCCGCTTTCCATATCGCTATACTGATAAAAAAGTATCAATTAGACTTATCATTTTCTTTGTTCGATACAGAGTTGCACGGAACGATATTTAAGCCATGCACTATCGTGCTTAAAAGAGATGAAAAAAAAATGAAAGAAAACGACAATATGACTTGTTCAGACAATTAGTTTTCGTGATATTAAAAATCCTATGTATCTGTGTATTGAAAATCCGCCGCAGGGGAAGAGTTTAATCTGTTCCGCGTTGAATCTAAAGACGAATTGAAAATATCTGGTTCTCCGTTTGATCTCAAAGTTCAAAGTTGGCCTTGATTGATACTAAGTCAGCGTGGCCTATTGAGCCCGTATGAGGACGGACCACAATCAAACGATCTGCTCATTCGGCATTCATCTTGGGGTAGTCCCGCAGTACGAGATGCAATCCGGCATTTTAAGCAAATTGGTTAAATTGGAAGACAAAAAAAAATACTAGATTATTTATAAAAAGTTTCTCTGTGACACCTTCAGCTTCGACTGCATATTTTAAAGAGTCTTTGAATAATTAAGTATCAAACATTTTTTAATTTTAAATAATTAACGTTTCGCAGAATTGAATGAGAAACATTACAAAAAGTCGGTATGGAAAAAAAACAACGATACTGTCTTCCCTACATGACATTTATCAGTAACGTTTTATTGATTGTATCAAAATGTCTCAGTAATGAGACCTTGGTCTACTTAAAGATTTGAAGAGATTCTAATCGTACAAAGAGAATAATTAAGAAGTTAATTATAAATAATAAATGTATGATTTAGATTTAAAAGATTTTTCAGTAAATAATATAAAATTTTACCATAATATTTTTTGAGAATGATAAATTAATTTATGTTATTGACTGAAGATTCTTGATGTAATTTCAACATCGAATTTGAATTGATAAAACTTTGTACGATTCCACACATTTGTCACTAACGACTCGGGTTTCGCCTTTCGACATCTTCAGGCATTCTATCACACGGATGCAACAATACTGACTCACAATAAACAGTTAGCATCGCCTACATACCAAAGATATTAATTAAAGGAAAACACAATCTCCAAGGCAAGAATTAAATGGCAGTTTAAACATGCCAAACTGAAATAAATTTTTATTTCTTAAAAAAATCCATTCAAAAACAGACGCTTTGAAAAAGTGGTTTAACGCATTTAAAAGCTACTTTACATATAATTTATAGAGTATTTTTGAATTTTTGAAATAGCGTTCGATTCCACATGTTTTGTTACTAACAACCCTGGGATTCATATTTTAACTATCAATAATTTATATTAGCTGAATAAAAATTACGCCAGTAAAATTCAAAGTTAATTTTTAATTTATTGATTGAATTGACATTTACTTGGTAGAACTCTATTATAACACGGTTAAAGATAGCAATGTATTTTTGTTCTACAAAAATTATAAGTTATGTAGTTGATGGCTGTATTGGTTTACGAATTCCTAAGAAATATGTTTTAATCGTACATTTACATTGTAGAAGAGATACACAATACATCTTCTCTGTTATAAGATCCTAGTTTTCTATTGTGATAATAAAATATAATTAAATGTGGCAAATTGATTTTATGTATTTCTCGAAGTGAAAATTAATCAGGTGAGAGCGAAAGCCGAAAAAGCTATCAACTAACTAAATTATAGTTTTTGTAGAACTAAAATACATTACAATTTTTTTCATCGTATTTTAATCTGAAATGTAGCCTTTTAAATGGTCCTTGACGGAGATATAAGTAAAAGTGATTTCTTTTTGTAGCAGAGTTTATATTCGGTGATTAATGGTATCAGATACAAAGCAATTTTTATTCGAATCCACTCACCTTAGGAAGTTTTGCCGATTGTATGTGCATACCACCTACATCGATGACATTTTCACTCTTCGGGTAAACACCATGTAAAGAAAAATATGCATTCACCAATAGTAAACTAGTATTTTTTGCGATATTTTTCAATGGCGGTAATTCTTTACCAAAATGCTTTTTCAAAATTCTTTGCTGAGGCATTTGAACTCTAACATTGTGAAGAACTTTAAGTATAAAATTTTGAAAAGTATTTTCAACTCTCTGGAAGAAATTCATTCCTGAAATATATTTGGCGAATATTCCTGGTATATACGATGGGTTATCAATCGCTGCCATCCTTTCATAATTCCACGGTAAAATCCTTTGAGCTGTTAAAGCTACATGAGGCGCATCAAATCTGTGCACAAACCCCATTATGCAGTCCCCACAGAATTGTTCTGTGAGAATGAGATCGTATTTTTCTTCACTTTTATATAAGTTTTGAATAGAGTGCCATTCAAGAATTTTTCGACAGTTTTCAACACTTTTGTAAAATAAAGACATTACTCTTTGAAAAAAATTAAACCTACCAAGAACTGTACTAGCATATTCGACATTTTCTAAATCTAAAATATCTGCTCTAATTTCTGTAGACCCCAGTAGACTAATTTCTTGATAGTATTTTGGTGGATAATGAAGAGGGAAATGAGAGACAACTGTCAAATTATGGCCTCTTTCAGCTAATACCCTTAAAATAGGCTCAAAAAACTTGTGATGGCTTTTATATGCATGTGGGAATAGACCCAAAATTTTATACGATGAAACACAATGCAATAATGAAAGAAGAACTATAAATTTGCTCTTCATTTTAAGCAGCCAGAAAACGTTAATCAGGGAATTAATGACGATTTAAATTGTCTACGTCTAAAACAATGCACTCGCACGATTATTGCATTCCACTTTCACTCTTGAGATGCACTGTAGTGAAATGTTTTGTCTTATTCAAAAGGTACTCGTTTGTGTCTGACAATGCACTGTGAGAGTTACTTTAATTGTAATAAAATCATAGAACCATTCTATATAATCATAAAGTTATATGATACGGTAGTATTAAGCTGTGTTTTCATGTGCAATGTTTTGGCGTATGTTTAATTATCAATATTAATTAGTAAAACCTTAAAATATTAAAAAAAAAATATATAATACCACAAAAGTAAATTTAAAAAACTTACAAATTTAAAGTCAACGGTATGAAATAAGTATTAATATGACTTAGCCGAACAAGAAAATTATATTTTTAAAAATTACAGTAGAATTTTGCATTCTACATGACATAAAAAAATATTTGTCTCATGTTATATGCGTATATATAATATCCGAAGATAAAAATATAAAACTGACTTAGATTGTCAATAGTATTGTTGATGTCGATAGAAAGTATATTATAATATTACTGTATTAGAGCGAAATGATTACAAAGTCTTTAAAAAGTAAACTTTTGTGATATTAAAATATATTTTTTGCTGTACTAATTTTGACAGCCCGTGTATGAAATAACGGGTTATTGTTGCTATTCGATTAAATTGTGTTAACTGTTTTAGGTTATTGAGATTAAATGTCTGGCAAATCTACAAAACGATTTTTTTTAAATTGACAAGCTTGTATAAAGCAACTGCAAGAATCGTTCAATGGATGAATTTTTCATAAGAATCAACGTGTGTAGATACATTTTTTTAGAGATATTAATAAAGTCAATCAATATAATAAAAACGCTAATGTGAACATCACTTATAAGATTGGCGTTATGCCAAAAATTGTCTTCGGTTAAACAATTTCACAAACAGTTTTTTCTTTACATTTTAAATGATTCATTGGCACATCTGCTTACTTGAATATAATATTTTGTAAATATATATTTTATTTCGTCAAAGAGTGGTAAGTTTGTAGGTACTTTTAAATGATTGATGAAATGTATATTTTTCACTTAAACAAGAAAAAAATAATAATTGTGAATATTGCTTGCGTTTGGATTGTTATTTATATCTCATTTAAACATAACCGTTAAAGTGAGTCCTTTTACGAAGTAAATAATTATATGCAGTCAATAGATTTAGTTACAAATTAATCGTTTATTGTGAGTTAAGCAAATTTAGACAAAGTATTTTTTTTTAGTATATAACGAAGATTAAATTTCAATGGTCTAAGAAAAGGTAAATTTACAAAATAATGGTGCAAATCGATAAAATATATTTCTTCACTAGTGAACGCTGCATAATATGCAATATCGTTATACAAATCAAGCTTATTGATTATACAATTAATTAACCATTAACACGGCCATATGTCAAATGACATTATTAAAAATATACATTCATTAATAAAAGATGGATCAAGTTTATTACTATATGTGATTGATTTTTTTGTATTTTTAACCATTTTGAAATAAAATATACACTTATTGATAAAAAGTTTGGGGTTATTGACTTTTTACTTAAGAAATTAATGATTTTCAAACTAGAAGTCAGGGCTGTGTAGAAGTCAGAGCCCTTTAAAAACACGACTTCGACTTCGAATCTTACTCAGATATTGACCAAAACACGACTCTTGAAAAAGTTTAATTTTGTTAGGCTTCTTTCCTACTTTTTCTATTTATGTTAATTAAATCAGGGTAGTTGCCAAATTGTACTATATTGTGACTTAAACATGGCCGATTTATTTTTTCTTCGTTATTGAGATATTTTTCAAAATCGTCTAACCGAAAAAGTAGTCAGATTCATTCGTTTTCACAACTTCGGCCATATACCGCGATTCCACGACTCTGATTTCGTCCGAGTGGTTTAAATATTATGTTAATTATTTCATTATTTTTTACAATTTTACTTTTTATAAGACATTTGAAGATGTAGAGGGTTAACTAAGTAATTCATATATGTATATATCATTTGAAGATTATGGTGTTGAAATGAAATCAATATTTACTCTCAATATCGGTATCGTGTTAAAATGTAATGAATAATATTGTTGCCCATACGCTGTCTGTTTTAAAATTTCTATGAAAATATTCGAAATGTTCGACAGTAGCATTGTTGATTTTTTGAAAAAAATATATCATTGTTATTTAACTGACTGTCTTTCCTTTAGTTGGAACTAATTGAAACTAATGTAATACCAAAAGTCGTTAATTTAAATTTAATAATTCAGTTAATACAACTTCATTTCAAGACACAAGTGTCTTTGTAATACAGTAAAACCCCCAATTACACTAAATTCGTGACCGTGCATTTTGTAGTGCTGTAATTGGGGGAATGAATCTCATAAAAAATTAGAGATTTTGTATGGACGAAATATTTCATAACAAGGTGATAAAATGCAAGTGGCCGACTGTGTGTGTAAAGCCTGGCGCCATTGAGTACACCGATACAGCCTACATACGACTGTATGTACAACACATACGGCCATCTAGCTGTGTGTGTGCAGCCAAGCGATCGTGCGATTGGGGGATTTGCGGCAAATATTTCAAACCAGCGCGTAATTTGGAGAAGTGTAATTGGGGGTTCCTCTGTATTGTTTTCATATCCATATAAAATAAACATTTGTTTTTTCTCAATAAAACATTAATTAAATAAATCTAAAATGTTGCACTTTTATTTTATACATTCTAAGTGCGAGTTAAGCCGGTTTTATGGGCTATTTTGGGGAATAAATGTAAAATATATTAGCACCATATGAAGCTAGGGTGTTAAAACCGGACAGAAGATGTACTGTGTACCTTTTCTATGAATTTATTTATAGATAGATACATGTACGATTAAATATAGTTATGATGAAGGAGTAAGCAAAATAGCTATCAACTGCATAACTTATAAAATTTTTAGAACTAAAATACATTGCTATTTTTTCACTATGTGAAAATATTGTGGCTATTAAATTGCTACTTGAGATCAGAGATCGTAAAATTAATCATCGTATGAAAGGAAATCAAAAATATATAATTGGGCATAAAATGATTGGTTTGTTATTTAAATATTTTCAGCAAATCAAAGTTCCTGATCGATTTCCAAAGTCTTAGGTAGAAAAGCGGTTAGTGAGTGCTATTGGAGTTGATAACTACTAGACTGGAAAGTATTATGGGGACATGAATATCCAGACGGCGTGTGTTTGTATAAGCGGTTGTTCAAATCCTCCATTGAAACGGAATATCCTCCGCTTAACCTCCCCCTTCAATCAGTGGCTATTTTACCTGCCGATATTACAGTTTCCTTCTTTATTTTATAATATACTGGAACTTTACAATATTCAAAATTTATTTTGACGTTTCAACATTTTTGGATTATATATATAATTGATCAAACTTAAAATTCAATTGAATACTTTATAGACACAATTATTTCACGAGTGTATGTGTTTCATATTTGAAATAAAACTATTTTTAAGTACTGTATCTATAACAGTGGCTCTCACGTGAAATTTCACTGTGGCTGCATCGTAAACACCAGCTGTCCTATGGAAATGTCTCGTGGCCGCACCAAATATTTTCGATATTTATATTTCATATAGTGCATTGCACTGAATGATCTTTCACAATATACAGTTGTAGGTAAAATCGACAAAATTAATGAAGCGATTGTCGTTAAGTCTTTATTCTAACGCTATTTTTTGGTAATTCACAAAACGACCGCTAGTTGCATAACATGAAAACATAACCTCAAAATTAAATTTCATTCTCAGCTAAAGAATTAATTGAAGCGCATTGTCGGGTGGGATATTTTTTTCATCGTGATTCCTTGTGATACCGTGATACCAATTTTCAATAATATTTCTTTAATTGATCGTCGCATAACTCCAATGAAATGTGTATAAACAAACATACAACTGTAAAATCATCCATACCATCATACAAAGTAAACCATTCTGCATTGACAATACCAACCTCAGAGTTAAGCGGTGCATTGGGTTCAGTCGTTTTTGTTTAAATTTTTTTAGAATGCGTCCATCAATGGTAACAAGTCTACTTCAACAAACAATAGTAAAATCATGGGTCAAATGTCAGGAAGAATATAGTATGAAGTTTTTGTTACAGTCACGAGTTACGTGCAATCAAAAACCGTTCAAAATCCGTAGCTCGAATTGCAAACGAGCGATATTCGAGTATAAAAGACCAATGGAACTCTTTTAAAACAAATGACACTAGAAAATGCTTAAGCTTATATTTTATTTGTTTAATTAAAAAACAAACGCGTAAATACAAAAAAAGAAACTACTACGTCCGTGTCATATTCCGTCATTTCTTTTTCACTAAAAAAAATTTTTATTATCCCAAATCCAGCAACAGTTCATAAAATAAAATTTATGTTTCATCCAATGTTTTGCTGTTTTGGCTTGAATATGTAATTGAATTATATGTAACTTAGTACAAAAAAAGGCGTCGTGAAATGATAAATTTATTTAAATTGACATTTCATATGTAGAACTCCATTATAACACGGTGAAAAAATAGCAATTTATTTTAGTTCTACAAAATTTATGATATAAAGTTGATATGTTTATCGGCTTACACCCTGATCAGAAATATCACTATAGTTCTGTAGGCGTAAGCTTAAATAGCTATGAATTATATACTTTATATATTTTTTAGAACTAAAACACATTCCTATTTATTCACCGTGTTGAATTGGTTAAGTTGCATAAAGAAGCTACTGTCTGCTTTAAGCTTTAAATAAAGAAATACAAATATTTTTCATTAAATAGCTGTGAATCAATGAATGATATTATTTTGCATGACAAAATGCGATAAAATTTTGGTCGCATGTGGGTTGATTTTTACATATTAAGTTTATAAGGTTTCTGTTTAAATTTTTGATATATTATATTTCAACTTTAACGACTTCAAATATTTTTTTCGCCTTAGTGCGAATTGGTTTTAATTGACATTGTATTTTATGTATATATTGTACTATATATTATAATATGAGATTTTTTCTGGACACGATCTTAATCATTTTTTTAGGTAGTCAAATTCTTAAAAAAAATATTCTTCAGCAATTGATTCTGGGGGTCTATCAGTATATTCTCCGATTTGAGGATTAGATGGACTTAAAAAAATAATGAATTGGTTTTATGTTTTTTTTCTAAAATTTATTGAAAAAAGCGTTGAACTCTAGTTCAATGGGGTAATAATTAAAAACTCTTTCGTGAAATAGTTGGAAATCCTTTTTTAAATTTTCATGAATATACGATTCAAAGGGAAGATTTACGACGTCGTTTCCTAATCGGGCACTTAATATTTGGATTTGATTCAAGGCAGACGATATCATAACAGGGGAGAGATTTTTCACAGCTCATTTGTGATGCCTTCGACAAAAGGTTCTCGCGGGGTGGCAATGGCGGGGGGCGCGTTCAACGCCCATTGAAGGCAGTGGTGTCGACCGGGTCGAATAAAGGCGTCGATCCTTTGGAGCGTATAATTGAGACATTCTACAGCCCCCCGCCACTGCGCTACGTGAAGACACGAGGGTTAAAGATTGCTGCGGAGAAAAATGGTTTTTTTCGATTGCCGGTTATGGGTGCCAATTAATTGCTTTTTTATACTCTTGGCAAATTTTCGATAACTAAATACAACGAATTTTTTACATTTCGTGAAAAGGTTTCAAAATTTTTAAAAATCAAGTGCTTTTTACTTTTACCTTTTACGATAAAATACTTCGTAAACTCAGTAAGTTACAACACCAAAATATACGTTTTATTATAGAGTATCGTTTTTTTTTAGAAATTGTCTTCGACAATATCACAATATATAATAAATCATTGCGTGTAGAGTCCTGCGATTGTAAAATATAAAAGAACATATTTCTTCTTCTTTTGAATGTGGAAACCGAAACTATTCAATACAAAATCTTTGCTATGTTAGATTGTTAATAACACGGTGAAAAAATAGGAATATATTTTAGCTCCACAAATTTTTAATAAGATATAGTTGATAGCTTTTTCGGCTCACGCCATCGTCAGAACTATTTATAGTAAATATCTATAGAAAATTAATAAGATATATTGTTGAAAATTATTTTGGTTTACGCCTTCATCAGAACTATCCTACTTAGTCATGTTGAAATAATTATGACGATGGCGTGAGTCGAAATAGCTATAAACTATATCTTATAAAAATGTTGTTGAACTTAAATACATTGCTATTTTTCACCGTTTTATAATGGAGTTCTACCAAGTAAATGTCAATTCAATCAATAGATTGTTTATATAAAAAAATACAGATGTGCTTCGTTTATTTGACATTTAATCAAAGTTACGTAATTATTTAAAATGGAAGAGAGCTGTAGCATTATGTAACAAATATAAATAATAAAGGCCGATGTAAATGTTATATTTTAGTGTATAAAAATAACAACGATAACTCAGGCGTTGTGATACAACGTATATTTAAACATCAATGTTCACATATAAACGATATAGTTTAGCACCATCTATTGACGTTAAAAGGAAATTTGATGGAATCCCTACATGCTGACTATCTTATAATGTTGGTTTGAATACTTGATACCTATGTAGTTAAATAGTGCAGGCCGTTAATTCAAAGAGAAGCTAAGTCTACCGAAAACAGGTCAGTCCAGCACAAGCGGACCGATGCATTTACAAATCAAATTCAATTTGGCTTGAAAGCCGCTTTTTTGTATAATACTATATTATTCATTGGGCTGCACGCATTCAAGCGTGGAATAAATTGTAAGAATAATACAATACATCAATTCAAGCTATTTTTAGATATTGATTTCCTAATTCATATAACATTAGTATTGAAGCCGATAAAACAATCAACACGGTATATTGTTCATTGAGATATTTAAAAAAAAATTGTGATCGAGTTTTTTTTCCGATTTGTCGAAGATTGTCGAAGATACTCGTTTTTTACTACTCCAACTCCGACTTCGACCCCATAGCTCTGCCATTTACGAAAAACGCCGAAGTATTGTGTTGTCACATGGTAAAAAAGCAATGTATTTTAGTTCTACAAAAATTAAAAGGTATATTTGTTGACAGGTATTTCGGCTTACGCCCTCTTCAGAACTATATTTGAAACGTAAATGTATTTATCAATATATAATGGTGTAAAAAAGGGTACACATTAAATCTTCTCCTCTGTTCTAACATCCTAGTTTTGTATAGTGATAAATATTAATTGTGGTAAATAGATTTTATGAATTACTCGAAGTAAGAGTGTTAGCTAATCTGAGTGGAAATAAACTTTACAGGGTAAAAAATAGCAATGTATTTTAGTTCCACAAAATTAAAAAAAAAAAGAAATAGTTAATAGCCATCATTCTGACGATGGCGTGAGCCGAAATAGCTATCAAATATATCTTATAAAATTTTCTAGAACGAAAGAACGTTCCTATTTTTTCACCGTATTATAATGGAGTTCTACCAAGTAAATGTCAATTCAATCAATGAAGTAAACGCAATCTTGTATTGTACTAAGTTGATTTATTAAAACACGGCATTAACCTTCCGTAATGGTTTGAGAAGCGATGATGGATTTATATTAGTTTGCTCGTAAACAATTTCATCTGATTGCTGATATCTATTGATTTCCAAATGTTTCAATGCATTTGAAGATCGACCACGCTACTTATGCGCGTGGAAACGTAGCGCTGTGTGCATTTCCGGTCTGACACAAAAGTTGCTAATGTTCGAAAATTTTACTGCCTACTATTCCACAAATTCTTTTACATAAAAATATTTATCTACAATAGGTTTCAATGCTCATAAATATGCAGTCAGTTCATTCGCTTTATCCACGGGTTTCAAATTTAGTTTCATCATCCGCTGCATTTCCGGGCGCACTGTTATACCGGTCGGTCAATAAGTTTCTACATTTTCACCGTGTTAATAAATTGTGCTGTCACTTTAATAAACATTGACATGTGAATCTTTAATGTCTTAATTAATGCCGAAATATATTTCGAAAATAGCCTGAAGATACCCGATTTGCTGGAAGTAATGTTTTACAACGTTAGGAAATATTATTTATCGTGATTGAGATGTTGTTTCTGTCAAATTCGACGGCGCGCTGTCACATAAAAGTAACAACATCGTTATAAAATCCCCGCAAGTTGCTGTCTGCAGCAATTCCAATTGCTTACATTCACGTTTGTTAAGGTTTACAAGCTATTATAGGAAGTTTTAATTAGAATTATTGTTAAGTTTGAGACGCCGTTTAATATATTTACGTTAGTAATCGCGCTGTATTTGAGGCGGTAATTTTAATAAACAGATTTTGCTTCATTCGCATTAACCATTGTTTGTAATTTATATGTTAAGTTGAAACCCACTGTTCCTTACAGTTGCGTAACTAGCATACTCATTCCACTACAATAAAACTTTTAAATGATACCCGTATGAATGGAAATGTTTCAATATATTTCTACTTTGGTACTAAATAAAAATTTACTTTGAGGCAATTCAATTTATAAAAATAAAAAATTGAGAACATTATTATTTCAAACATGGATTGTTGAAACTTTGTGCGATTCCACATGTTTCGTTACTGACGACCCGGGTTTCGCACTTTCGGCATCTTCAGTCATTCTATCAAACGGACGCAACAGAACGTAAAATAAACAGTTAGCATCGTCGATATACCGAAGCTATTAGTTACAAGAAAACACTTACCCCAAGGAAAACAGTAAATTGCAGCTTAAATAAATTCAATAATATTAATCTTATAATAATTAACACAATTGCCTGTGATAATTTTCATTAACGATCTTGTTAATGAGACATTCTTGACAGGGTTTTACAACATATATTTTTTACAATATATATTAGTTGATTAATATTAGTCGTAAAGCCCTGTCAAGAATGACTCATTAACAAGATCGTTATTGAAGATCATCACAGGAAATTGTGTTAATTATTATCAGAATAATATCATTAAATTTTAGCTGTAATTTACTGCTTGCCTTGGGGTAAGTATTTTCCTGTAACTAATAACTTTTGTATATAAAAGAGGCTTACTGTTTATTTTAAGTCAGTTATGTTGCATCCGTGTGATAGAATGCCTGAAGATGCCGAAAGGCAAAAACCGGTTCGTTAGTGACAAAACATGTGCAATCGTACAAAGTTGTAACAATTTTAATATGATATTGAAATTCCATCACGCACCTTCAGTCGATATCATAAATTATACTGCTCTTAAGTTTTCTATGCATACATTTAAAAATAATGACGAGAGATATCATTCTCTTTTTTTATTTGAATTATGTATCAAGTAAAAAGTTGATGACTGTGTATCAATTTCCTTTTGAATAAAACAAACGATTGTTGTCGATGCGTTATATGTAACTGAATAAATCGCATATATACTGTAAATAACGTCACCTAAAGGTGCTTGTAGCATCCTGAAATTGTATTTTGTTTCCTGAGGGTAGCGGCGTCAAAATGCACTGCACCTATTATTCCATCTCCAGCACCAGGGTGGTTCCAAGATACGCGTCCGGAATAATTGAGTTGATCAGTAGACGTAAGCGTCTTGTTATATGAGACGCATCGCAATTTCGTAGAGCCACTAGCGAAATTCGAGCAAATAAACACTAAGCTATGATACTGGATGAAAATTTTAGCCGGTAGAGACTAAAAGAACACAACTCAATAAAACTACATCGACATTTGGAATATTTCACGATAGTATACTATCATTAACAAGTTATTGAGCCACATGATTATTTTATGTATTGATTGATTTGGCATTCACTATGTAAAACTCCATTATAAAATTGCGTACCTTTTCTACACAGCTATATATAGATAAGCAAATGTTAGTTTAAGCATAGTTCTGACGTTGGCGTGAGCCGAAATAGCAATCAACTACATTTTTTAAATAATTTTGTAGAACTAAAATACATTGCTATTTTATTTGAGATATATCAAGATAAAAATTGTATTCGTATTTAAAATACATTTCTCATTATAAACCTATCCAGGAGTAACTAATTAATTTTAACCGTGCAGTGAGGAGTGAGTTTTTTTTCCTTTTATTTTTAATCAAATCATTGTTAAAAAAAATACAAGTCACGTTTTTAGGGCTTTATCGTAATAAAACCAGTTGCAAAATCTAGGAACCAAAAACTATTGACGCATAACACTTGAATATATTATCACAATAATTGTTGACATATACGACAAGTACGTCCATACTACTTGAAAGGTAAAGAATATCTAAAACATATTGATTGTCAGTAAATTTTCTGAAATAAATCACTGTGACCGATATTTGTCGTAATTGTTGTATATTTTATGAAGCATTAGTTCGATTACTTTGAATTACAAATAAAAAACGATTTATGTTATTTCAAATCCGTTTACAATGAAAACTCTTACATTTTACCGGTATATGTCATTAAAAATAAAATTTATACAATGGCTAAGTTTAAAATATCAGGGTTATGAGTTAGAGTCGGAATCGAAGTCGTGAAAATTTCTCTGATAAATTTTTCGATAAGACGATTTTCAAAAATATCTCAATGAAAAATTTGACGGATTGGGTGGTTAATTATTAATTTGATGCATACAAATAGGAAAGATAGAAAAAAACTGACACTTTGTTTGAGTCGTGTTTTTGTTCAGTTTCAGAGCCGGGGTCGTATTTTTGTTAACAAATCAATAGGTCCGGAAAAGTTTTAATGACTAATAGAAGTGACCAACACAAAGTAAAGGTATTACTTTTAGCTCAAATATTCGATATAAGACTACAATCTTAGTATATCATCAATAAATGTTTGATAGTGGGCATTCTCTATATGAAGAAAAAACCCATTTATATGTTACATGATTGATATTTATTGAAAAACCCCTTCCAAGAATGACTCATTAGCAATATGCAATGAAAATCATCTCAGGTAATTGTGTTAATTATTATTAGATTGATATTGTTAAATTTGTTTCAGCTGTAATTTACTGCTTGGCTTTGGATAACTGTTTTCCTGTAATTAATAACTTTAATAGATATACGATGCAAACTGTTTATTTTACGTCAGTTCTGTTGCATCCGTGTGATCAAGATGCCGAAAGGCGAAACCCGTGTCGTTAGTGACTAAACACGTGGAATCGTACAAAGTTGTAACAATTCAAATACGATCTTTGTATTATTAATAAAACGCAACGAAAGCAATTTTCAATGAATAAATTTATTTTTTCATTCGCTACTATATGTTAATCAATGTAACTTTTTACGAATAAGTGCTGACTGTAAAATTGTTGAACTACAAAAAAAAAGTTGAGTTCCAAAGTTTACGCGCAGATTAATTATAATAACGCAAATTATTTCTAAGCCATCTGTGCAAAAGGACTTTATGGAATATTCTGAAATTATGGAGCGTGTTCAGAGTATTATCGGCTGTTTCCATAAATCACTCTTTGCTTCTGCGATAATCAATACCTCCAAACATAACGTTTATAACATAATACAACATTCCATATACAAAGCGGTGTATAACGGCTAGTATACGAGTCTAGTCCAGTGGTTCTCATGTGCGCCAACGGGAGAATTTTGCTGTATCCACCAACAGTTTTATAGTAAATATTGATATAAAAAAAAATGTATGTACAAATGAATTTTTTAAATTATTATCATTATTTTTAAATTGATTGAATAAACCTGACTTATCCAGCATTTAGTCTAGCTTAAGTAAAGGACTGTTTTAATAATAAAATTGTTTAAAAATTTGGTCGAAGTTACACGTTGATCATGAATCAAGTCAATATAAAGAATTAACAACAATTGCTCTGTTAATTTGTCGATTTTACCTACAACTGTATGCTGTGAAAGATCATTCAGTGCTATGAGGTATATAAAAAATAAATATCAAAACTATTTTTATCACATTTGGTGCGGCCACGCGACATTTCCATAGGATAGCTAATGTTTATAATGCGATCACAGTAAAATTTCACGTGAGAATAGTTGTTTCAGACTTTTTTT
Organism: Himalopsyche japonica; assembly: GCA_028555115.1. Taxonomy (NCBI): domain Eukaryota; kingdom Metazoa; phylum Arthropoda; class Insecta; order Trichoptera; family Rhyacophilidae; genus Himalopsyche; species Himalopsyche japonica. Next base: position 130,130 of record JAHFWJ010000645.1, read on the forward strand.
CAGATATTTTTTTAAGTATGTTTTACTATTTAAAAATCGTCTTGTGTATAAATTTTATGTGGAATTTTCATTTTTAAATTGAAATCGAGTTGTTACGTATTTATCAAAAACCTCATTTAAGGAAGATAAAATATCAAATTTTGAATATAAGAAAATAGTAGCCCAGTGGTCGGCAAACTTATTAGCCAAAGAGCCAAATATAAAAAAATAATATGTAATTAAGAAATTCATAAATTTAAATCGTGACAATGGCTAACAAGCACAACGCGAACAATGTCCTTGCATGCCCTTGAGAAATTTGAGCAAATCAGGTTTGCATGTTGTTATTCTTAATTTTAGGCACGATTCCAGGTTCCCATCTTCTCATTCTTTACAGTCTATTTAATATAATTATGAAGAGGTTTGTGTTGTACACTATCATCAACTGGTGTTACCTAAAGAAAGTTACCAAAATAATTATTTGAACACAATTTATCTCACGTAAGAAGTTCGTTTGTAGAATTTTAAGAAAAAACATATCGTATAATATTGAATAAAACATTTGGAAGAAACATTTATACAAAAATGTTTTTTGTTGATTGATTTTAACAAAATAAAAAAAATAGTTTATTATAATGATCATATTGAATACGTTTTGTATTGGAAACTATCTGGAATAATGTGATCATAAATATTCATAGGTTTCTTCGAGATAAGAAAAATATTACAATACAGGTTGCATCCATTATGCATTCACCAGTATTTCGCCGCACAATATAACAGGGTTTTCTAACCTTTTACTAGCAGCCATCATTAGCATTTTAAAAAACAGTTTTATTCTATAACAGTAAGTAAATTGTTGACATACATGATATATTTTCATGGCTTTAAAATCGTTTGATACTTCAAGTAAAATTTGATATTAATTGATGTATGTATATGAACATGCTATAATCGAAATACCGTCGGTCAGTTCAGTTTTTTTTAGACTATTTTCCAATGAACACCGTGTGTTAATGTATGTTATGAAATCAGCAAGAATTAAATTAAGTTCAGAAATAAATAATGCACTATAAATAAATTATTATAGGCTTGATATAAATTATTTAATGGATGCCAGTCTATGTGCATTATCACAAATGCCAAAAGGAAAATCACAGGTCGTTAGAGGCAAAACGATTTTAAATTCTCAAATTTTGCCCAATTCAAATTTTATATTAAATATATGAAGCACCCTCAGTTGACATCTTAGATTTGATATTTATAATATTTGTCATCAATACCGTCACTTCATGTTGGAAAGGCGTTATATTTTAAATAAAAATGCCTTGTTTCTAATTTGTTTTCAATCAGTTAGTAATGCTCGCAATTAGTGAAACTGGTCCTGATCATCAAATATAATATATTATAAGCACAGTATTAAAAGTGTATTTATTTATTAAACGGTGAAAAAATGACAATGTGTTGTAGTTCTACATTTTTACAAGATATAGTTGATAGCTATTTCGGCTAGCGCCATCGTCAGAACTAGAATAGAATAGAGTAGAAGAATAGTTCTGACGATGGCATGAGCCGAAGTATCTATCAAATATATCTTATAAAAAAAACTGTAGAATTAAAATACATTGCTATTTTTTCATCGCGTCATAATGGAGTTCTACCAAGTAAATGCCAATTCAATCAATATATTTATTTATTATTTAAAGATTTCTTTTCTATGTGTATACATGAGTTACTTTAAAAAAAAATGCATTTTAATTTATATCTTTCAATGATATCAAATGTTATAAAATGAGGTGAAATCGAAATACTAGCCTTATATTTCAATTTGAAAAAGCTCTACGTGTTGAGTCTTGTCATAAAACAAGTATGTTGCTATACTATCATCAAAATTAGCACGTTGTATATATAAGACATTTGAAATGCTTTGCACCGTGATGCAGGCTAGTAAAATTCGATACTACCTGTGTTGCGCAATTATGGATATCGGAAGGTGGGTGTTCAATCATGATATGCACCACGCAAGCGCCTGCAATTATGTATGCAGGCCACTCAACAAGCAATTTACATAAGTACTTACATGCAGGTAGAATGTCTTCAAGATAGAATATATACCGAAGCGCATTTTTTCCACAACTGTTGCTTAAAACTTTAAATTAAATTCACGTTTTATACTATCAATTCGATAGTTTAAGCTTGAAATTTGCATCAACAATATTATACATATGAAATTTAAATTCTTTACCCTCCATTACTTTTAGTCTGTTACTAGATTTGTGACATGTTTCGCTAATTTAAAAAGTACTGTTAGGCTATTTATATAGTAAGATTATTTAACGTAAATATAAAAGTTTAATTTTCTTTCAAATTAATACAGGATATTTAAAAGGAATATACATTTAGTGAATATGACATCGTTTTTTAATTGATGAAACATTCGTGACATCTCGGACCATTTTGTAAGCAAATGTAATTATAATATATCCAATCATTTTTCGTTAAGTAAATATTCTGAAAATATTTTAAGTCAATTATATACAAAAACTAAACAGAAATTTTAATTTAATTTAAATTTGATGAAATAGATTAAATAATATAAGATGATGTAGCTCATGTCTCCTCGAAAGTATTATACATATCAGATCATACAATATAAGATCAAAATTAAAAATTTATCAAAAATTTTATGTGAAAATATATGTTGAACTAAATGGATTAATGTATTTTAATACGTGTGAAGGTTTTTAAAGCTACTGCATTTATATGAAAAAATAGTTTATAAAAGAACTTGTGTTGGATATCAGCGATCTAATAAAATGTATGGAAGAATTCTGATATATCCACAGCATTGGACTGTTGGTTGCAAAGTCCACCGAGTCATGAGAGATTTAAGCCTCACAGCTTCCGTCGGAAAAGCTCTGCTAAAATTAGTTTTATTAGTTAGGGGATTTTGACGCCGTGTCTTCAGAGAGGCTACATCGAAAAACAGTTTCCTTGAACACGCCTTACCTGCCAAAGTAATTAGATTTCCACGACGTGTTTAAATAACAGAGAAGCTTTTAGGAAAGCTTCACAACATATTAGCCTTGGCTATAATATATTTACGGCGTCATTGTTAGTAAAATCTACTCAAACAGGCTCTACATTAATTTTATAAACGATAATGTTAATTTAGAAGAATTTGTTTTACAGCGACTTAAGCGATTTGTGGATGTTTAATGCAAATCGAAAATAATGGTTCTGCAAGTCTATAAATATAAAGTATTGTTCTAGAATTAAATTTATATAAAAAATATTTATGATATCAAGTTTTATTTAGAGTTTTAAAACAAAAGTCAGTTCTGATGCATCCGTGTGATAGAATGTCCGAAGATGCCGAAAGGCGAAACCTGGGTTTGAAACAAGGAGATTTTCCTATGAAGAACTAATAAATTATATTTTGTTTATAATAACGTATGTAACATACTTCCAACTAAGCATTGATAGTGAAGAATATTTAAGTAATATTAAAAAGTATATGACGTTTGTAAAAATTTAAAAAAAAACACACAATTACATTACAGTAGAACCCTTTTTAATGAAAGAATTTTTTAAAGCCCCATCAAACACCCGATAGAACTATGTTAAATAATTCTGCATTCACCGTTCCCCAATTTATTGATTTCCTCGATCTATCGTCTAAATATTATGGCCCTGTTCGAATATTATCCTGATTGACCGGTTTTCGTAGATATTTTTTCTATCCAATACAATTTGTGAGTTTGAGCACATTAAGTCTTAAATATTAACGTATTAATTAAAGAAATCAATAGTGAAACATGTAGTTCGCTCAAATGTCAAAAGAGATTTTCTTCAATAAGGAATTTACAAGAAGAAGTTTTTAGCAGTTTTCAATTATTTTTATAAAAAAGATTTAATTATTAAAAAATTTACAAAACCCTCCCATGTTTATGAATTTTTAAGATTTAAAATTTTTTACTATTATTTTAAGTTCCTTGAAAATTTAGAATCGAGGTACCACTGTATTACAATTTAAAAAAAACTGTGTGTGCATGGTTTTAAATAATATTCACTTTATTATGGCAAGGTCAACAAAATAATTTATTTACTGATTCTTTGAGTTACTTTATATGAGAACGATCACGTGGGAATAGATTCTCTTACATATATTATGAAAAGTAATAATATATTATACCCATACACTTACTGGTAGCGTGTGGCGTAATAAACTAAGATATGCCACTCAACCTCGTCCACCAAGAGAGACTAAACTCTGGCGAGATTTATTGTGATTACTTACAGGATTAAGGCTTTAACCTCGTAGAAGTGGGCGAAGTGGAGTTTGTTGAGGGCGGAAAAACTCCCTCGTGACTAGTCTAAACGATGCTAAATATTGTGTTAGAAGTTGAGATTAAAACATTTTGTTATCTTAACCTATAAAACCACATTAGTTACATGTTAACAGTGATAAAAATGTTCTTAAATTTGCTTATAAAGCAGTGAAAATATAAAACATGATCTTGAATTATGCAATATTTTTTTGTGGATACTCCATTTCTAAAGACATTTTTTGTTAAATTTTTTTACGATCGGTTAACAAACTTATCATAGAAATTTTTCTGTATCCTTAGTTTAGCAAGAAAGATCACAACCAAATTAAGATTTAGTAATAATATTTGCTTGAATATCCTTAATATAATATAAAATATGTTTGTCATTTCTCCCTGATTAGATAAAATTTCTCGTCCGGTTTTATTTTAACATTTATAGCATTATCATTTACACTAACATTACATCTACATTATCATAACATTTTTCGTGTTCATAATAATTGAAACATAGCTAACGACAATCTGTAGCCATTTTTTTCTTTTAGATAAAAAAATACTCAATAAATTTTGTCGCTAGCTTTGGTTTTGTATTTTGAAAGTTTAAATTGATTCCTCGATAAAAATGCAAATTTATTTTCTTATAACACATTTGATTTAATACGTAATTGTTGTGATGAATTCTAGTAATAAAAAAAATACTCGTGTAATCCAATATGTACAAAACATTCGTCGTTCAAATTAAGAGTCGTGTAGCCTTAAGTAAAGAAAATAATCAATAAAAAATGATTCAAATAAAATTTTATATCAGTACTAATTACACTAAGCGTAGATAATATTTCATAACACATTCGTGTAGCCTTGTCACTACGTCGAGTGGTTGGCCAATGAGATCTCCCGCGAGAGAAAAGCACAACAACAAGTTAATACGATGGTAAGTGAAATGTGGGCGATTGATTTATTGGCAGGGCTGTAAAAAATATTTTCCGGCTGGCAAAAGAGAGAACAAAGATTATGTTGCCTTATAAACCTGACGGAAAAAAACAGTTTCGAATATACACCGTGGATTTTTTTTATTTTTGTATAATCCTTTCGTATTTTGTTAAAAAGAAATTAATATTTAAAAATATATATATTTAAATGAATGCTGAACAAATGTACGCATTTTCAAAATATGACAGAATACGTTTTGATATTTTAATAGTTTTTAAATTACTTTAATGTGAATCTTATCAAAGAAGGTCTCGTTATGCCCAAATATCAATTTATTATTCGTTAATTAATTATAACGACTTTTTATTTTAAGATAAAATAATTACTTTGAACCATTTCTAATTTAAATATAGTTTTAAATGTTGAATTTAAATCAATTTCTTTAAAAAAATTATTTAACCAGTAATAGTTTCCTTGTCACAAATATAACAAAAATTAAAAATTGATGCGACAATATGTTTGAATAACAAGATTCCAAGTGAAATATTTTTTTCTTCTTTATTTATTGTGAATATTTGTTAGTGTGAAAGCATACAAGTATTTAAATGCAGGATAAAGGTGTATTTTTATTTTGCCTTTGGGTGCATTTAGTATAATGAAAAAACCACCGGCGATCGATGTTTCCTTATTATATTTCCTTATTTTGAGAATTAATTATAATAGTGTACTTTTGATGTGTTAACTATCACTTTTTGATAAATAAAAATGCGAAGAAGTTATTTCCACAAAATACTTTATGATCAGGACGGCTTTCTTTAATCGCGAGCAATTGATATCAAAGACCATTTATGTAAAATTTTCAGTAATAATTATTAGCAGGTAAACAAAACCAAAGACCGAGAAACTATTTAACTTTTCATTCTATAATTTACTTTATACCGGTCTTACTCATAAACTTTATTGTAGAAATAGTTCTAAAAATGTGTTTTTAATATTAAATATAATGATGGTGAAATTTTAAGGTGAATTGACATGTCAGAAATTCAAGTTTTTGGTTAACAATTAAATATCTGAGTAACGGATAAGTCGTTAGTCGAACAACATAATGCGTTTTTATTGTTTTTCACGCATAAGTCATAAAAGTGCCTTTAAAATTAAGAAAAATATTGTGCTTTTACTGTAATAATTTCTCAATTAAAGTCTTGATTTGATTGATTCAAGAAAAATAATGATGATGCAAGGAAAAACAAAACTTTAAAAGCTTTTTCTTAATTCTTAATGACAACATATATATAGAACTATTATATAATACATATTTGTTATTTTATATGGTGGTATTAGGATTAGACGAGATAATCTTTTTGTTTTTGCTAACGTTTAATATGTATTTTATATATAGAAGATATATTTTGTTTTTTGTGGCACGTGTTGAACATTAATATGATTTAGGTTAAAAATATTCTACGACGGAATATTCAGGTTCATTTTCAACACCATTATTTTTGGATTTTATTTTAATTTTTTTTATATTTTCTCCGTAAATCTTTTTATTTGGGGTAGATTTTTTGTATGAATACCTGTTGAATACTTAAAATCTGTCAACTATTATTAAAAGTGTAATAAAGTCTTTTTTGACGTAATATGAAACACTTGGTAATTCAACAAAAGTATTTTATTTTGGTAACGGTTGAAGCGTATTCGGTTTTTTTAAAACATTTTAAATATGTTCCAGTATGAGTTTGTATGCTCAATATTTGAAGAAAATAATTTTGAAATTATATCACTATCAAGACGCTTATCACATGCTGTGAGTTTATCCTGATAAGAATATCGAACGAGCTGAGATAATTGCTTTGGTTCGTCCTCACACCAACCCAATCAGCCACTCTGACTTGATATCAAACGCCAACTATCTTAAGCATTCAATAAATTTGCAACATTGTACAGGAGTAAGAAGTTCTCAATTCTTTTTTAGATTAAGCTCGGAGTAGATTTAACTTCAGCCACGGGGAATTTTTGGTATACAGATACAAAGGATAATTAATATCTTTTTTTCTCAGTAGCTGAGCAAGTAATATGTTATTTTTTTTATTCTTTTCTTTTAAGCTTTTGCAGCTCTGTATTGGGTCAAAAATGATGAAAATTATCGACTCTAGTGCGCTATGGAAACCAGCCGTGTGACAGGACGTTCATACACTTACTGAGTAGAGATGGTCAACCTGCAGTTTCTTTTTCAATTATAACCCAGATAGCAGCGCCCTTCATACATTCGGCGTCACAAAAAAACGTCGTTTTTAAATATCATTTAACTTAAAAACCTTCTTTTTTATCTGGGCTATTTTCTGTTACTGCAGCTGTATGAATTTTGGTTATTTTATATAAAACATTCAATTAAGCGAAAAAGTAAAATATTACAGAAAATCTTTGAACGCAATGTTTTCTGTTACTTGCTACATCTCCCTCACACAAACTCACGTGACCTACTTTGCCATCTATAATGAAGACAAAAGATAGATATTAAGGCTTTCTCATGCGCATATAAAGTTAACGGGATACGTTATTATGAAGTTTCATACATTTAAACGATAAATGTTTACATTAAAATAAACTATTTCAGTTTTTATTTTTAATGTATTACATCAACAATACCGCAACTTTTTTTTTTCAATTTTCGCCTTGACAATTAATTTATGATTATGCGAAATTATTTTATCTTATTTAATTTATGATATCGAAGGTACTTGATGGAATTTTAATATCAAATTTAAATTGTTAGAACTTTGTACGATTCCACATATATAAATGTGTGTCAGTTCTGTTGCATCCATGTGATAGAACGCCTGAAGATGCTAAAAAGCGAAACCCGGGTCGTTAGTGACAAAACATGTGGAATCGAACAAAGTTGTAACAATTCAAACTTTATTTAATGTTGATTTGTTTCTAGGTGCCATTTTATGGTTTTATAAGGGTCAGAGAGTTTCAGTCACTGTTTTTTTTTTCATTAACAACATGTTGATAAAATTTAAATCTTATTTGTTTTGAAATCGTTTTGTGGCCATCCATTTAAAGGAAAATATATTGTCCTTAAAGAAAGTTATTGTTACATGCTATTATGTGCGTAAACAAATTACAACAATTAAAATCATTCTAAACTTTTATTCAACTGTTTTAAATAGTTTTATTTCTGTAGTCAAGTGGTAAATTTTGTTGTTTTCGAATGCGGTGCTTGTGGGCTCAAATTTACACATTTTCAGTAGTTGATTTAAGTTAGTACATTAAAATCGAATAGAGTTTGAGTTAGTTTAGCAGTGTGATATAAATTATCATTTTTTTCTATAACATAATAGGATTATAAACATTTTCATGTTTCTTTCAATATAAATGGCGAAAGATTTTTTTTCATTAATTGAGAATAATATATCAATGATCTTTGTCAAGCTTAATTTGGTGTTGTAAAATGTGGGCATGTATTTTAAAGTCGCAAAAAATCTCCATAGTTCCCTTCATATTCATTATTTATCTTTTCATATTGTGACATCAACGACAAGATTTTCTCACGATTTTTTGCTAGTGCCATATCCTGTACTTGAATTAAGAAAAGGCATTCTTTTGTTGACGTTGTTTTTTCTTCCGACGCCATTTTCTAGCACGACTCGTTCCGCTGGACGTCGAATTTGGGAAAATGCCAGCCACAGAAGTTGACAAGTTTTATGAGATTCAAGCGATGCGGTTCAAGGTGAAATTGGAAAATTACAAAAGAATTATGGCCTTCATACGACTACTTTATACAAAAATGTTTAGAAGAAAGATTTAAATCTGTGGTCGCTTCATTATTTCACTTGATTATTAATTTATTTTGAGACTTGATTTAAATATATTTTAAATTTGAATTGTTATTTATATTACACAAGTTTTGTTACTAACGGCCCGGATTTCGCCTTTTGGAATATCCAGGCATTATATTATACGAATGCAATAGAACTGACAGTCAGTTTTAACAATTCAAATTTGATATTAAAATGCCATCATGCACCTTCAGTCGATATCTCGTGTATAAATATTTTTCTCATTATTATGAACAAATGTATTTCTTAATGATGGTTTGCGATTTCCAGTGTAATCACTATATAAAAAAATGAAGTTATGTGTTTTGAATCAGTATTTTAATAAATAAAGTAAGCGTTGAAAATAGATGACAAACTAAGATAACATTCTTTTTTAATATCAAAAGAAATAAAAATATATAACTTGGGACTAACAAGGTTACAAAGAATTTGAAAATTAAACAAATATTGATATTTTTTATTATTATATCGTATTTTATTTGAGATGGAATACGATAGGCTAAATATTAATTTATTTTTCATATAGTTAGTATTTTTTTCTTTCTATCTCTATAATTATAATATATTTATAAACTTATCTATAGTTGTCCAAATTATGTTCACTAGATTACTTTTGTTTTACAGACACTTAAAAGTTGATTTGAAAAGGCTTGGAGCGCTTTTATATGCTAATGTGTTTGCAGGAATTAAAAAAAAAAAAAAAATGATGTGTTCAGTCGCAGTAAAGGTTTTGGATGCCCTTGCTTAGTCATTGCTGTCTTATAAACACGTTTGCAAGCTCATACATTTTACGTCATAAGAGTCTATGTAATATAAAGAAAATACGTTTTGAAATCAGCTGAACAATAACGTGGTCGGATAAAGTCGTTACACAGGCAAATGCACGAGTGCGACACGTGCGAATTAAATGCATACTACTCATTGTAATGTCACTGAATTTGAAAGAAAACATTATAAATAAACTGAGATAACAAAATAAATAGACTAAGCAATAAACAATTTATGAACAATCTTGTAAATAAAGAAATAGCACATCGTCTTTGATAATATCACAATAATTTATGCTTGATGGAATTTTAATACCAAATTTACATCATTGAGAGTTTGTACGATTCTACATATTTTGTCACGAACCTTTCAAGATTCGCCTTTTGTCACTCTCAAGAATTTAAACACGTGGATCCAACAGAACTACCACATAATAAAAAGTTTGCACCGTGTTTATATAGGGTCTTAAAATAGGGATGATTAAATTTGAATTGTTGCAACTTTGTACGATTCCATATGTCTTGTCACAAACGACCCGGGTTTCACCCTTCGGCACCATCAGGTATTCCATCGCACGGAATACCTGAATACCTGATAGGTCAGTTCTGTTGCATCTGTGCGATGGAATACCTGAAGATGCCGAAGGGCGAAACTCGGGTCGCTTGTAACAAGACATATGGAATCGTACAAAGTTGCAACAATTCAAATTTAATATTGAAGTTCCATCAAGCACCTTCAGCCGATATCATAAAAAAGGGGTTGAAAAAGGATTAAAATTTGTTAGGTTATATAAGCCATGTTGTTAAAGTTACATCAGCTAAAGTTGTTGTCAATTTATAATTTATGATATCGACTGCAGGTGCTTGATGGAATTTTAATATCAAATTTGAATTGTTACAATTTTGTACGATTCCACATGTTTTGCCATTAACGACTCGGGTTTCACCTTTCGGCATCTTCAGGCATTCTATCACACGGATGCAACAGAACTCAGTTCTAGAATGCTTGAAGACGCCGAAAGGCGAAACCCGGGTCGTAAGTGACAAAACACGTGGAATCGTACAAAATTGTAACAATTCAAATTTGTTGTCAATTGCTTAATAGATAACCACAAATCACTATGGAAAGTTAAGGCGTTGAACAACACGTGCAAATCTTTAATTTTGGATAGACATTCTGCTCGAGTGATTTGAGGGCATAAAACTGGCTATTAAGATCGTAAGATTTAACGTCTCTAGACTTCTTCCTTTTAAGATATTTTAAATCGCATGTCTTTGTGAATAAGCCACTAACACTTGACACCCTCAAAGTCAACATAACAAACGCTAAGCCAGATTCATGCGACAAAGTAATTGAAGATTGGACCTCCCAAATAAGTGCCACTAAGCAAACCGCTGCAGGCATTTTCATGAAATTGTCTTCCACATTTAACATCATATAATACACTTTTAAATAAAAAAATCGAGTGGATGTCTCGCACATAACTTGTTTTATTTGTTAATTTCACAGACACCCTTGTTGAAAGACCTTTTATAAGGTAAATTAAGAAGAAATATAGACCTAAGCGAGGATCCAAATTGAATTGTAAAATAACTTGTGTAACTGTTATTTTGTTTAATATAACAGTGGATTGAAATAATTATTTCCAATTATAACCAACATTATCAACTTATAAATCTTTATCGGAATATATAAAATCGGTCCTGATCAAAAAATATGTTGTGGAAATAAGTACTAAAAAATGTGTTTTTATTATTTAAAATATCATGCCTTTCCATCAAGAAGTGACAGTTAACACCTTACAAGTATAAATCTTTAGTTAAGCCTTGAAATTTAACAAGATATTTTAATAAAAAATATTATTATATTCTGTGATAAAGAAAATGCGCTGAATTGGCATCAAATGAGTGTTTACATAATTGAGTTACGACGGAAATTTTTTTTCCTGAAATATTGGGTCTCTGTGCGAGACAGGAGGCACTAGGAAAAATTGGGATTTCAAAAACGCGTTTTCTTGGAGCATTGTTTATCAAGTGGCGGCCTCTTTACATTTTTCTCAAAACCTTTTCAAAAAATAAACTGGATAATTAAAAAGGGTGAGACAATCACCGTGTTGTGTTTCTGAAAACTTACACAAAGAAGTTTGATGCTTGCCTTTCGAAATTAATTGAAAAAAATATTTAGGTTGAAATTATTTTTGATAAGCGAAGTAGATTTAATTTTAATTAAATGCAAAAACTTCTACAATTTACACTCTAGAACATAAATAAAAAAGGTTGATTAAACCAAATAAACAATACCTTTTAAGCTGTTAACTGTCACTTGATAGAAAGGCATGGTATTTTAAATAATAAAAACACGTTTTTTAGCATTAGTTCTACAATTCATTTTATAATCAAGACCGGTTTCACTCATTGCGAATCAACAATGCTCGCCCTGATCATCAAATATATTGTGAAAATAGTAGTAAAAATGTGTTTTATTTTTCTAAATAATATATATGTTAATACAAAAGTATCTTTGACGACACTAAATTCATGTCTTAAATAATAGTGGTATTTCCACAGTGTTTCAAGTTTGAAATAATTGATATAAATTTATGAATAAACAGTTTTTTTACCATTATAACAATTTTAAAGCCGTTTTATTTGACTATGACTTTTATTAAGAAGAGTAAAATTATTTCATTCTATGAGAAATGATCGTTTATTTCACCTAACATTTCTTTACCGTGAAATTGGTTTACTCTGACTTTAAAAATTATGACTCAAATTTTTACGGAAAGAAGGTGTGTATATAATATAAACCAATACAATACTGATATATTCAAATATTTTGAACGTGTTTTACGAATAAAAAACATCTTTCTTTAAATATAGTGTAAAAGTGACCCAAATGACTTTCAATCGAAATCGGTATTTAAAATATCTGTGCAAATATATTTTAGAAGAAAAAATAAAAAAAGAAATTGAACTTTTCAAATGGGTCTCACATAAATATTAAGTATGAAGCAAAATATTGCGTAATATTGGAAGCAATTGAATTGTGTAGTTGGAATGGAATTAAAATCTCCAGTTTATAGTATATAATATTTATCAAATTAAGTATGGATTAAAAAATCAAAATTTATAATTTGAGAATATCATTTGATAAAGAGAGTAGTCTTTGATTTATTTGTATATACGTAATTATTTTTGATAATGAATAATGTCTGCCCTTATTATAACATGAAATTAATACGGAAAATAAATTAATTTGCAATATATTTTAGTTCTAAAAAATTATAAGATATAGTTGATAGCGGCTCCGGATCACGCCTTCGTCAGAGCTATTACATCTATATTTTATAAATTTTGAAGAACTAAAATACTTTACTATTTTTCATCGTGCTATAATGGAGTTCCACCAAGTAAATGCCATTTTCATCAATAAATTAATTTGTATTTTAATTGACTCATTCAAGCTTTTTACCCCAAGCTTAATTTAAAAGTTGTAAAAAGTAAAATTAATGTTAACATAATTGCAAAGACTGTTTCTATCAAATAAGTGCAAGAAGTAATAAGGGTAAAGTTTTCTCTATTGAACAAAAAAGCAGACAGAAAACAAAGTTTTTCATACAGCTTTCACCTGCGGATTTCAAAACGGGAAGGCGTGAATAGCGAAAAAGCTCCCACTAAATCAGTAGTTCACAACCTTTTTTTACTTTCTTATCCACTCTGGAAACTTTTAAAGCTTTGGTAAAGTTTAACGGTTTCAATAATTTTGGGCAAAAAAGTTAAGGAAAGAGTTATTTTTAGAAAAATTTTGAAGGAACGAAAACCGTTTTCTTTTTGATTAAAATGGAAAAGTTTTATGTTAAACTGTTTTCAAAAACGTAAGTTCGCTTTGAAATAAACGCCAAATTTTTTGATTTAAGCATAAAAAAATTACAGGCTTTCATTATGTATGTAGATTGTAATATAATTTTTATATTAAGTATCTATAGTTATATGTAAAATATTACAGAAACTAAAAAAAATACTTTTTAAAAAATACCCAGTTGATATTATTTTGATTAGAATTTCGTGCTGTTTTAATAGATTTTACAATTGTGCCTAAACTACGAATTACATACATATTTTTACACTGTTTATATTTCGCATTTGATTTCCAAGTCAATGTTTTGATTTGTTATCAATGGTACAAAATTAATGAAATAGCTATGTAAGATAATGTAAAAATTTAGAGCTGGATGCATTAATATTTGAGTATATAATTAAAAAAATTAAAAAACACGTTAAATTAGAATAAAATGTCTTCATTTTACGGTCTCTAACCTGTTTTATCACAAGCATAATTCGTGAATGTCGATGTTTTAATTTATAATTATAAAAAAGAGATTTTTATTGATAATTAATAAAAACTTCATGTAAAATAAAAGTGTATCTCTAAGCTAAAAAAAGACAAATTTAAAATAAAGGTATTTTAATGTTGTCTACTCTCAACATTCACTTAACACATAAAATGTTAATGGATTATATATTAATTAAAAACTTATCTGAGATTATTAAAATAGAAGTGTTTTAGCCAAAAAAAAAATATGGGTATTATACCATTTTAATTTTGGAAAGTATGTGTGTAATAAACTAATTTTGTATTTTAAATTGAAGTATTTTTTTTCTTTCTTTAAGCAAAAAGTTTTTTTGAGTTATCTTCTATCAAGATTTGTCTAGACAGAAATAACATAATGGGATATAAGCAGCGTTAACGTTTTGAAAAGCGTATAAAATAATAATTAAAGATTAAGTAATAAATTTGTTTTGCCATCTCTGTAGTAGATCACGGAGAGTTTTTTACGGGAAGCTTTGCTTGTAGGCTAAAACAAAAACAATAAATAAAAACAACGGGTGTAGGATTAAAAAGCGTTCGGCGTTGAAAATTATTTCGAAACGCTAAAGCTCGCTAACTGCTTTTTTATTTTACTCCAGAGCCTACTGTGATGGCTTATATGAGGGTTTATTTTTACTGTATGAGACAGTAACTTTTGAAAAAATATGAAACCTTTCATAATTTTCACTGAATCGATTTGCTTTATTCAACCTGTATGAATAAAGTTAATTAAATAAACAAATGAAAATCGTTTTTTTATATTTGTACTGTAGTATTATAAAATTCAATTTTTAAAAATTATAAAATCCATCTTGTGTTAATCAAGAGCTTTCAACTACACCCAGTCCTTTTTTACGCGATACATTGGTTCCAGAAAAAGGCGCGTAAAAAAATGGCGTAAAAAAATGGTTTCACGCAATTGCATTATATTTCTTAACACACCCTAAAACATAAATTCGCATAATATCCGATACACTTGTCAACATTTGGCAATTGTATGTGTATTTAAAAAAATGGAATGCTTTACAAAATCAAGTTTTAAAAATACACATTTTTTTATTTAAAAAAATAATGAAACGTACATGCCTAGAATCGGATATAAATGTCTTCTTTATAACAAATTTGGGAAAAATTTGGGGAAAAAAGTGCGTAAAAAAATGTAGCGCTGCCGTCTAAGAAAATCGCGTAAAAAACGGACTGGGTGTATTTGTATTACAACAATTCTCTTTTTATTGATTATTTAAAATAGTAAACTAAATAAAATAAAATATCATAGAGTGGATTTAAAAAAATAGTTTATCATAAACTTTGATTGTATGAAAAAATATTAATCTTAGAAAAATTGGTATTAATAAAACTGATACTAAAATTAAAAATGAATTATTACGCATTTTATTTGAGTTGTAAATAAATCTTTTTTTTTTTGAATTTTCAGAAGAAATGTCTATAAGTAGAAAATTTATGAAAAGCTTTTAATTCATTGAAACTTTTTCAGGAAAGGGTGATATTATTTGAAAAGATATCGCTTTGACATTATATTTGAAATCACTTTTGAGGTGTGAGCTTTCACTTTTTGATGTAAAAATATAATATTTTAAATAATTAAAACATAATATGTTGTGGAAATAAGTACTAAAGAATTTGATTTTATTATTTTAAATATCATGCTTTTCCACCAAGAAGTGACAGTTAACACATTAAAGGTTAATAAAAACGTATTTAAAACATATTAAGAAAATTGAATTGTTACAATTTCGTACGATTCTACGTGTTACTACACTAACGACCCGGGTATCGCCTTTCGGCATCTTCAGGCATTCTATCACACAGATGCAACAGAACTGACGAATGTTACTTCTTAAGCAAAGTCAAAACTTAGTCAGTTCTGCTGCATCCGTGTGATAGAATGCCTGAAGATGCTGAAAGGCGAAACCCGGATCGTTAGTGACAAAACATATGGAATCGTAAAAAGTTGTACCAATTCAAATTTGATACTAAAACTCCATCAAGCACCTTCAGTCGATATCATAAATTGTATTGATTGAATTGGCATTCACTTGGTAGAGCTCCATTATAACACGGTGAAAAAAATAGCAATGTCTTTTTTTTAACGCCATCATTAGAGTGATAGTTCTGACGATGGCGTGAGCCGAAATAGCTATCAACTATATTTTTTAAAAATAATTTTGTTGGACTAAAATACATTGCTATTTTTTTTACCGTATCATAAATTGTATTATTAGGAACTTATTTCTAGAATATATTTTATGAGTTGAATGCTGAAACCGTTCCAAATCATAGAAATGATGAAATATGTAATGTAAATGTGATTTTATTATGAAAAATTAAAACGATATTTGAAATATATGTGAATATTTCATATTTTATAGCTGTTATGAAATATTTTAATTCAACGAAAATTACGGTTAGGGGAAAAAATATGAACACGTTTTTCGTTTGAATAAGTTGTGCATTAATTTTTTTAACTACTCCTTTAAATTGTCGAATAAGTTTAAGTATAATTGATAAAATTTGGCTTAAATTTTGTCACACAGTATTGATTGTTAGGGTAGTCATTGCATCTCACATTTGGTGACATTTTTTCCATACAAGTCGATAGTTTTTGATTCAAAAAAACTTATATTGTCTTCTCTATATAGTGATACAGTTTGAGGATTGATAGTCAGTTTATAATATAGATATCCTTTTGGATTGTATGCTCTGGCAACTGGAACGATTCGTTAGCTCATGAATATCATTACTTCCATTTTGGCTGAATCCCTTAGATAAACGGATCATTAAATTTGTGCACTGAATAAAAGACATAATTTTCTTATCGTTCAAATACCGCGGTGTGATATTAAGCTACGTTGTATTTTTTTATATTATTCGCCTTGGAATTAGGTGTCAGAGGCCATTAATGGCTATGAAAAGCGACTGCAAATTTTCGCGACAACACCACCGAATTGCCCCCCAGAGTATTTCCAACATTTGTAATGAACTTTTTCGCGCTCCGTCTTACTTACCCCGGAAAAACTTTCTCAATATTGCGTTAACGAGATAGGCTACACCAACGCCTACTCAGTTCGTTCGTTTGCCCTTATTTGGTTCACCGTTGGATTTGAGCTCACGTAATTTCAGTCGTCTGAGTGAAGTTAACCATTGATTATAATTCAAATTACTTGCTTTAAATTATTGTATCATTATTAAATATCGATTTCTTATTGAGACTATTGCAGGGATTAAAGCATACAAATTAATTTTTGTAAAACATGTTATATTATATATAAATTAAAAATTTCAACATCTCAGCTGTCCTTTTAATAACATTTTTCATTCCATTTTCACACACTCCAACGGTAATTTCAATTTATTGATTGAATTGGTATTTATTTGGTAGAATAGAATAATAGAAATGTATTTTAGTTCTACAAAATTTTTATAACATTGAGTCAGGTAATTTAAATTTTTTTGTCATGGTGCTTTGTTAAAAAAAGTGTCTGTTGGCATAATAAATATTTCTATTAATATCCCCATTCAAGTAAATTCAGTGAAAGTAGAAGCCAAATTACATAACACAATTTTTAATTTTTAATTTCGTTTTTTTTTGAAAAACAGACGTTTCAGTGATTCAATTGTTTCATTGGTTGCACCGCCTTGTTGCATCCAATTTTGGTGTCAAAAATCTATCAATCATGTTACCATAACGTTCTCCATTAACAATTACCATAATGTTTTGTTTATTTTCAAAACTAAGGCATTATGATTACTCCAGAATACATAGCAAACCATATTGTCACTTTTAATGGATGCAAATGTAACTGATGAATTATTTAAGGATTTTATGATGTCCAGATCTGACTAATTAGCTTATTAACGTATCCATTAAAATGTAAATGAGCCTCATCATTTATTATGATTTTTCATGAAATTTAGAGTTATGCTTAACGTTGTTAATAGTCTGGTGTGAGAAGCTGTTGTGTCATTTGATCTTTAAATGGAAGCAAATGCAAATCTCTACGCATAATACTTTTCCATAAAACTATAGTTGAATATATTGAGTACAATATCGAATTGAAAGTAATGGATCAAAATGTAATGTAAGTAATGGAAAAAACTCTCTTAAACAGCAGCGTTATAATTATCTGATCTTATAATATATTTATGACCAGACTTGAGTTTCTTTTTCTCTATTGGAAATCATTCACTAAACGATAAAATGTTAAATTCGAAGACAAAATGATTTGGAACGTAAGTTTTGAATCGTTAAATTAACTCGCGATCGACTTTGTTAAAATATTTTTATGACTGAAACACTTCATATAAACATTTTTTTAAACAAATTTGCCACGTATATACTGTTTAAAGTCATGTTTATAAAAATTGCACCCAAAAAAAGTAAAAAAAAAACCTTGCTGTGTAACACGTTATGTTTATAATATTGTAATAAAGAAGTATTTTTCAACATCAAATATTTTTATGTAATTATGAACTTAATTTTTTTTTACTCTCTAAATCAGTTTTTTCTCTGTTTGAGAAATCTATGAAAAAAACTGAAAAATACTTAAAGCTCGATATAATATATGAATATTATATCCAATTCTGAATATATTTTTGAAATAATGCGAATGTTATCGAATTTGTCTTTATTGAATACATAATCACTCTTGTATTTTTTTTACTTCCAGATTTACAATAATCCCTCAGCTGACAATATATTCTAATTAAAAATGTTTGCTATAATAAAAAAATACAATTCCAATTAATTGTATAAACAATACAAGGCTATTTTTCATATTTACTTAAGAATATATTGTTGTTTACTTGGATTAAAAAAAACAACATGGAAGGGTCACATTCTGTAATAAAAAATATGTGTAATCGGATACTGGAAATCTCTTTTGATAAAGCAAATATTATTTCAAATTATTATGCCCTCTTTGTGTGTGTGAGGCTTCAAAACGAAATCTAATTAAAAAGGTACATCGAATTCTCTTTATGTGTTACATGAAAAATGAGTTATATCATCGAAAAGGATTAAATTGACAAAGCTTATGTTGTTATCAAGATTTTTCAATATTCTTAAAAGCATATTTTAATTTTTTATTTTAGTTTAACAAAAATATCCGCATTTTCGATCATGGAAAGTTTCAATATCAAGATTGTTTTGAACACTAAATTCATTAATAAAATAATTAAAATATTTATGAAACTGTAAAAATTAAAGAATAATTGAATCGTGTATAACAAAAATTGATGTGTCACATTTTTTTCCAAAATGAGTTTAGACACCATCAGAATAAAAAAATAAATTGTGAAAACGTGATACGATTGCACATGTTTTATATATGGGTTTTATGGATTATTGGAAATAAACACAAGTGGGCTTGGATCTTAGTACAACTGGTCTGTTTTTATGACGCAAAGTAAATTTACTGTTTTTTTTATGATATCGACTGAAGGTGCTTGATGGAATTTCAATATCAAATGTGAATTGTTGTTGACCCGGGTTTCGCCCTTCGGCATCTTCAGGTATTCCATAACACGGTCAGTTCTGTTGCATCGTTTGTGACAAAACATGTGGAATTGTACAAAATTACAATTCAAATTTGCACATTTACTTATCTTAGAGATTTAGAATGAGATCGTGTCACTGTGTTATAATAGATTTCTACCAATTTATTGCCAATTCAATCAAAAAATAAAACATAATGAAAAAATAGCAATACAATGTTTGATGCTGTGAATGAAATCACGTGTGTTGAGAGAAATTATTTACATAATATATGTAATATAGTTTACGAAAAGTTAACAAAAAATTAAGAAATCAATGTTAAAATGACTTATGATAATACAAATCAATTGAAGTAGTGTTCTAAATAAAAATCTAGCTTTAACTTCAGATCAACATATATATATATATGCGAAAAATCATTTTTCCGCATAAACCTTATTAAGGGTAAAACAAATAAATAAAACGTGTTGTTGAAGAAGAATAGTGTCTTAAATTAAATTTAAAAAATATACAGCTGACTTTGTCAAACTTTCCACAGAGATGCAAGAGCATTTTTCACATCAGTGTTTGTCAGCCATTGTCTTGGTTTAATTTTATTGACATTTTAAGGAATTTGAATTTATTAATCAACAAGCTGATCCGTCACGCGTTAAATTGAAAGAAACTCTCTATGACAACAAACAATTTAATTGTTAATAGTGGTGTTTTTTATTATATTTAATTATAAGTTGTAAAAGAAGTGGTATGCTAGAAACATTTGCGGGAGATTTAAATTTGTAATGTTTTATATGGATCGGATGAATGGTGTAGTAATGCATAAACGACAAACACACACATACATTGATTTTTATATATAAAGATAATATGGTTGTTAAGGGTTATATCAACGTAACCATAGTTAAACAACGACGAACTAGAAGAGCTGAACCCAGAAAACGTATCTAAATCAGATTTAGGCACGTTTGCCAAACAGAAGCGAGCTACGGAGTACACTAATCACGTTTTAAGAGAAAACCTACTAACATATATAGTTTAAACATAAAACATTTGACTCTGAAAAGAATTTTTAACCATTGTATAATTCATATTTGGTTCTCACTGGTATAGGAATACGAATAAAATAGTCTCTTTTAATTGGTGATACTACAATGTCAACATGAATGTAATACAAATTGCATTTCATGCAAATAGTAGGCGCAAAAATAGAAAACATATTGTACAATTGAAATACGCTCTTTTTTAAAATGCTAAATTGTTTACATAGCAATAAAATGTTTTTTTTTTGTTTAAATATCATGCTTTTCCATTATGAAGTGACAGTTAGCACCTTAAAAGTGATAAAATATATTGTAGAAATAAGTACGAAAAAATGTGTTAATAATATTTAAATACCATGCGTTTCCATAAAGAAGTGAGCGTTAACACAATAAAAGGATTATTTTATTAATTTAGACGAGTGTGTGTAAAAAAATGATTTATATTTTTTTATTGATAGATAGATGCCACTGTATGATTAATATTCACCCTTAATGTAAGAAATCAAATTTATAGCTTCAAATAAACTCGTAAACGGGCTTAAATGAATATTTATTTTATGTTTTTAATGTTAAGTGGAATTTATTCACAGTCGTTTATTTAAAGGTCGTATTTTTTTAGGAACGTGTCGTTTCCGACACGTGTAAACGATATATGAACTTAACAATCGTAAAGCAATATAATGAAAAATAAAGTACGAGCTTAATATTCTATTGAATCTTCCAGCGAAAAGTTTTCTGTACAAGAATTTATATGGCTCATTTGAAAGATGGCAATATTAATTGAAGATTCTATGATTTTAAAGTCGTTATTTTCCGTAAGAGGCAGGAGAATATTACGGCTTACAAGACACAAAAGAAAATTATTCTCGCAATAAGAACGTCAAAGCAATAGAATCCAATTAGGCAAGAACAGAAATAATATTATAGGTACGTTCCATTTTACATCTACTCTCGTCTTTCTAGGATGAAAGGACTTATTGCAAAGAAACAATCGCTCGCAAGCTCTTAAAGAACAAAGTTTAAGTATTCGACTGCGTAATTGAAATATATTACTCTTGTTTTTTATATTCTATTTTATTCTAATAAATTCATTGCATTTGTTTAAAACTAAAAAAATTATAAAACATCTTAAAAAATATATTGACGCATTAAATCCTTCTAGTTTATTATCTCAACATAAAACATTTAACACGGCGAAAAGCAATATTGAATTACAAAGTATTTAAACGTACATTTACTTGTCTAGAAATACAGACCGTTTTTCACTGTGTTATAATGAAGTTCTACTAAGTTAGTGAAAATTAAACCAATAAAATAAAACATATAAATCAAATACTTTGTTATGAAAAATTATTTACTTGCCACAAAATTTGGTACAATGATTTAGGAAAAGTTCACAGAAAATAGAGAAAAAAATGTTTAAATTACTTTAAAATAATGCAGATAAATTGAAATATTTTAGATTTTTTTAAAATTGATATTGCTTGCTATAAGCAAAACCGGAATTTATTGTTGAAATAATATTATACTAAAAAAATGTGTTTTTATTATTTGAAATATAACAAAGATATTATATTGTTGATCATCAGATATATTAACGATTTTACTAAAATCAATTCAAATGAATCTGTAAAATTTACAAAACAAATATTTTAATACCATATTGTTTATTTCAGAGTAGAAAATGACACTGTTATTGTATTTTAAACGATACAAAAACTTTTATCTGATTCCTTTTCAAGCTTTTGTGTGTAGAATGTTACTTCGTCATTTCTTTTCTTCTAAAGTCGTTTTGAAATTATGACGACGAGGTGAAGCTAGTTTTTTACACTCTAGAAATTGTAAATGAAATATTGTTTACAGGTAAAAGAAAACTTGAGTGAAGTGGAATAAAGGAATATTTCAGAAAAGGAGGAAGGAAGTAATATAGCTCGAAAGAGGCGCAAAAATGAAACAAAGAACTTTCAATATGATTTTTATAGTAGGTCAATTTTCATTTTATTAGTTTTATTATTAAATAAAGCGAAGCTATAAATGATTGTTGATTTGAATAATCAACAATGATTACAGTCAAAGTTTTTATCATATCGTTGTAATATTCTGCAATTATGAGTAAAATTACAGTGGTTTATTGTATATGTATATGCATTTGATTCAACTATGTATTTTTGATATATTTTCATTCTGATATAGGGTAACATATTGTATAGTCAATAATTTAAAACCAAAAGAATACGTTTAAATTGTCAAGCTTTCTTCGACACTGAAAACAATTAAAAGCTATATTTTGAAAATCATTCAAATCAGATTATAATTGTTGAAGAACGTAAATATAATAAATAAAATTTTCTAATTTTGTGTTTTATTTTTTCATTTCAGTTTATAAAAATATATGTGCTTATTCGTAAAAAATGAGATTATAGAACTTGTCTCACTTTTGGGCTACACGTTTCAATTATAGTGCTTCAAAATGACTGATGTGTCTATCAGACTAAAAAAAATGATGTTTATCAATTTCTTGTTCTAATTATTTAATTAACAAAAATGAAGCTCAAAAACGGATCATACAAAGAAAAGCAAGCCACCAATAAGTCGATATCAATGTTCGATTCTTGCCAATAAAAAAGCTTTAATAACATAAGAAAAAAGTTTCATTTTACATTAATACTACTATTTCTGCAACGTATTTTATGACCAGGCCCCGTTTTGTTCGTCACGAGAATTATCGATACTAATTGATACGATACAAATTATAAATACGCCGATTACAGACACCGGTCTTGCTCATAAAATATATTGTAGAAATAGCACTAAAAATGTGTTATTGTAGAAAACATCATGCTTTTCCACCTATAATTCAAAATTAACACCTTGAAAAGGGATACTAGTCTTTCTGATACAAGTATTAGGTTAGTCGAACTGTCGAATAAAATTGTGTTGATGTATTTTGTAAGTTATTAAAAAAATAATTAAAAATGTTTCCCCTTTATCTAAAATTTCTACAATCATTGTTCGTCACTATTTGTAGCGTTCTTCATCATCTAAGGGGCGTGAAATTATATTATTTATTAAGGAAGTCACATAAAGTCCTCTAACACAAATCCTTTGTGTGGTGGGCCCTTTGAATGCATTTCATGTTTGTCGAGACAAAATATTGGCACACAGGTAAGGGTGGATAATTCTGCGACATAATGGAATATATTTTAGATATTGCTACTAGGAAATTGACACGTTTCTGGAGAGAAAGAAACTTTGTTCATTGTACAGCAAATAAGCTCGCGTCTTTGTAAATTTGGATAGTACTTTGAGATATTTGAAGTGAAATTGTTTGCATGAAAATTAACAAACGATTACTGCATGTTAATTTTGTTTCATTAATAATATAATTATGTTTTTTTTTTTTTTTAAATAATATCATATGATTAAATCGAATCTAATATGTATTTATTCATAAACTCATTAAGATTATTTTTTATTATTAGAGAAAAAAAATTGTTAATAATAGAACAAAAATATTTAAATACATATTATACATTTTTAATGCCACTGTCACAATTTTATAATATATCCGATCAAGGTTCAATTACAGATTCGTTGATATTTATTGGTAAAAGACATTTGAAATTTAATTTCTAATTTATTTAATTTTAAATTTGAACTGTTGAAAATGTGTACGATTCCAAATACTTTGTTACAATCCTGGTTTCGGCTTTCGGTATCTTCAGGCACGGATGCAACAAAATTGACACATACACAGTTTGTTTTGTTTATATATATGATTTACACACAGACAGTCAGTAAGACGGTCAAAAGGTCGTTAGTGACAAAAAATGTGGAGTTGTACACAGTTTCAACAATTGAAATTTGATGTTGAAATTCCATCAAGCACACAATTCTAAAGCATTTATTTTGTAATATATTGTACCCATTTGAAAGCTCTTGTTGAATGAAAACATTTCAAATAATAACTTTTTTAAAATAGTGAACTTTTAATTCAAATATTTTGTATGAATGGACTTGCTTGTAAATTGCATCATTTGATAGTGCTCTCGATTAGCGAAACCGGTCCTTATCAAAAACATATTATGGAAAAATGTGTTGTTATCATTTAAAATTTTAAATTAATAAATAGCATTCCACCAAATAGTGAGAAAGAAATGTATACTTTAAAACTAATGGTTAGTCAGTTACTTTAACGACGAGGCTCGGATAACACTTAACAACCAGGCTGAAAGCAAATAGTGGTAATGACGAATCAATTATCAAATATGCCTGTTGTACAATATTTATTTGCAGGGAGAGCAATTTGTTGGTTTTTACTAACGTACTAAGAATAAGGCATATTTAGATAGTTTGAAAGAATTTGATAAGGTCTTTTGTTATCTTCTGAAATACGTGTAAGTTTTGCCGTCATGATTTTGGTTATATAAATGTCGAAACGGTTTTCACATCAAATTTTCCATCATAAATGAATTTCCTTTTGGCTTTTCATCCTTTACTAATGTTGTAATATGTATTTAAGGTAGTTGAATTTTTAACAAATATGATCAAATTAGATAAAATATAGATAAAAAAAGATAGATCATATTTTCATTTTAGTCGAAAATAAAAGAGGAGATATTAACAAAAAACATCCCTCGGTATGTGTATTTAACAAACAGATAAAAAAAAATTATGAATATTTTGCAAATTAAAGAATTGGTTGGTAAAATATTTAATTGCACGTCAATGTACATTATGAAATTAAAAATAGTGTAAAAATATCTCTCTAAGTGCCAATCTTGCTAACCGTCCAAACTGTCCGATAGATCAATTACTAAGGGTATGAAGAATATATAATATTCAGTTCAACGAATGTGTTTAAATAAAGATTTTAATGTTAATCAATTAAACCACCAAATATTTCTTTGCACACACAATTTAATAAAAAATAATTTCATTTATTCAAAAAAAAAAAATACTTATGACCATGTTATTTCATTAAATAATGCACATATTAGGTTCATTTATTTAAAATATTTGAAAATAGAAGTTTCATATTTAAAATAAGATAAATTAAAAAAATACAAAGTAAAATAACAACAAAAAAATAGGCAAGATTAGTAAAATGTTGTTTTTTATTTTTTTATTATTTTATTCTAGAAAAATACGTGAAAATATGTTTTCGTTTGGCATGAAAGAAAAATAGTAAATATCCATAAAAAAACACGAAATAAGAAAAACTTCGCAAAGCCGAACGGAAAATCTCGATGAGTTGACGTTTCTTTGTCGTAAAAAAACTTATATCGAAATGACCGCTATCTGTCTTACTGTGTAATAAAATAAATAGAACTTTGAAAGAACAAAAGGTAAAATGGTCATTTTAAATGCGAAGATACCTGCTCATATCATGAAGGAGTGGAACTATCAAAGAAGTCTTGAAAAAATAGCGCCCCGGGGAATGCGCCGTCCGTGCCCTAAGTCCACCCAAGGAAAAGATATTCACGACCCGGCCGGACACGCTACTTACGTTTACTACCCAAATTCAAGACGATTCTATGACTTCTTGGTTCTCTATTTGAATTTTAACAGATGTTTTAAATAATAAAAGAATATGGAAAATAATGTTTTATTTATGACGATGATGACGTGAGTCGAAATAGCTATCAACTATATCTTATAAAAATTTTGCAAAGCCAAAATACATTGCTATTTTTTCACCGTCTTATAATGGAGTTCTACGAAGTAAATGCCAACTCAATCAATATTTTATGTAATATTTTCTTGACAGATTTTAATGGCATTATAACAATTTAAAAAACATCGATTTAGAGAAATATGCTTTTTATTACATTCACTTATCTTTTTAATTCCTACCCGAATCCATTACATGGATGGTTGTCAGTAGCTTCGACTATCGATTGAATCTATTTTGATGTAGATCTTTGCTTATCGTACAATTTTTTTAATATTCTTCTTTTATCACTAATAATCTTTGACTATAACATCTATGTTTCTAAGCTTAAATTTAAATTAAATAGCTATTTAAGCTTCATATGTTTGCTTAAAAATAAATGAGCAATTTCTTCATATTGTTTATGATAGCAATCGACGTCTTAAGAAAAATTATAGAGTAAATTTTAATTGTTGAAATTGTGTACGATTCCACATGTTTTCAAATCATCACAGAACTCGTCAGTTCTGTTGCATCCGTGTGATAGAAATTATGAAGACACTGAAAGGCGAAACCCGGGTCTTTAGTAAAGAAAATTGTGTAATCGTTAAAAATCTCAATTATTCAAATTCCATAATATTGATATTCTTTCAAGTTAAAAAGTGAAGAGGAAATTCTTCAGGTAGGGTTTTGTAGTGTAATATTGAGTGTCAACGTCAAAAATAAATAGCAAGATAAAAAAAGCCAACAATAGCAAGGAAGTTAAAAAAGCAAGCTCATGTAAAATCTACTTCAATACATTAAAAACAGTATTCGCATGAACTCAATCTCGTCCTCATGGAATATGTCGATATCTATACATTACGAAATATAAATTCAATTCTACTTCTTAAAAAAAATGAATACGATTGTACAGAAAACAAGTTGAATTATAATCCTTTGTTAAATACAAGAATACTGAAACAAAATCCATAAACTATTAATATAAAATGATCACGACAAATTTTATACCTAAAATGCCAGTTTAATCAATTAAAAGAATCGCATTGAAAGTCTTTTTTGTTATATTGAATTCATACAGCTTTGGTATCCCTGTACATCGATAGGATGCGACACCCGAGATCAAAAATACGTATATGTATTCAAACCATGCCACTTACTACACGGGTGCATTTTAAATTATGCTGAGTATGGCGTGCTATGGACTGAAAATGCAATAAGTATCTTATGCAAGAGATGCGTTTTCCCGTTCAATTTAACTGCTCATACAAGCCGTGTCATTTCTCATAAACCTATTATACAATAATATATTATACTTCTTTGTGACATAGACGTGTATACTATTACACCCACACAAATATTATATATCTCCATTTTAGAATAGACATAAATTAACCTGCTTTATCGATTTCGTGAATAATTGAGAATTGATTATAATTTTATTATCCATTTAAAAATTGTATAATAGTTAACCCTCTGACTGTTAACGTCTCAATTGTTGAGACTGGTGATTTTACTGTGTTGATAGTTAATACCCGAAAATATATGAATTAACAGCGGTAAAAACGTTTTTGTACTCGCTAATTTCTGAGTTAATGCATTTGCTTGATTTGTCCTGACAAAGTCAATAAGATTGTTTCAAACCAAAAGTATTAAGTAAATTTTTGAAGTCTAGGTGGTTGAAATATCCTTTAAAATGCTTAGCAGGGAACGAGTTAAAAATATAATTATTGAACTCATTACTTGTGACAAGTACAATACAACAAACTCAAAATAGTTAAATTTAAATTGTTGAAACTTTGTATGATTCCACATATTATATAACTAATGATCTGGATTTAAACTTTCGGCATCAGCTTATGGATTATTAGTTACAAAACAGTTGCATTCGTACAAAGTTTTGATCATTCAAATTTGGTATTGATATTCCATCAAGCACCTTCAGTCGATATCATAAATTAAAATAGTAAACTCAAACAGAAGTAACATAAATTGTTTGCTATCAATATGAAACATTTTGAAATGATAAAAAAAGTTGGTGAACAAATTGGCATTTACTTGGTATAATTCCATTACTGTGGTGATTATAGTGAAAAAATTGAGAATTTATTAACACAATATTAAACTAAGATGTTAGAACAGAAAACAAAAGGTTTTTTGTAAATTTTCTACACCACTAAAGATAAGTTAAAGTATATTTAAAATAATTCAATTTGGCAAGTAACGATTAAACTATTGATGAGATATAATATAAGAATTTTGTTCATGAGATTGTCAATTTATTGCACCAATCTCACGTCACGGATACGAATTGTTCAACGATACTAACTGTTTATTATAAGTCAGTTCTGTTGCATCAGTGTGATAGAATGTCTGAAGATGCCGAAATGTGAAACTCGGGTCGTTAGTGACAAAACATGTGAAATCTTATAAAGTTGCAACAATCGAACAAACGACCTTCAGTCGATATCATAAATTGAAGTTAATTCTTTATAAAAGTGAACATAAAAATACCGAAAGGCATTGTAGTCGCTGAAGATAATTTTTAATTCTTTGCTCTGTGGCGGTCGCCGTGCGACTGGGGCGAGTGCATCTTTGTAAGTTTGGCACGTTTGCTAAGATTTATGAACCGAACGTGGAAGTCTGCGCCATCTATGGAAAGTTTCACAAACAAATAAAATAAAATAAGAAAATTTATTGCGCCAAAAACGAATTTATTCATTGGACACACTCCCGCCTTATGCAAATTGTTAAGTTCGGCACACATTTTAAAATTCAACTCGCTCTATTAAATTCGTCTTGAAATTGTGAATATACTCGATGTTTGTATTTTTGTAGCAATTGTTTTTGTGCGTCTTCTTTTAGCGCAAAAGTTCAAAATCTTTTTGTGTTGTGGAGCTATGAATGTTCTTCAATTATATTGTATCAAAAGAAAGTGGATCGATGAACTATTCATCCAATATAAGATATTTATAATGAAAATATAATTTAAATAAAAAGCACTTTTCAAGGACACATACGTTAAAGATTTGGTAAAATATTTTTATTATTACCTTGAAATAATTTTGTTTTTCCATCCCAATATTTTGCGTACAAAAACTGTCCATATTTAAAATAAATCTTCGTCAGTTCTATTGCATCCGCGTGATAGAATGCGTAAAGATGCCGGGTCATTGGTGATAAAATGTGTGGAATTGTACAAAGTTTTAACAATTCAAATTTAATATTGAAATCACATCAAGCGCCTTCAGTCGATGTCATAGATTTAATACAATTGTTACGAGTAACGTAAGCTACTTCTTTTCAGAGAGTAATGAATAAAAAAAATGGCTTTTAATTGAGTAGGAAAAGCTGCTCACCCTTTTTTTAAAAAACATTTTTAGAAACCCTTCTATGATTATTATATTCCATTTATCTAACTTTTTCTAATTGTGTAAGAACTTTACAAATTAAAACAGGCGGATTTTTCAAAAGATCAAAACATTTGTTGTTAAAATTTAAATGTTTTTATATACTTTAATAGTTTTATATCGAAAAGAGGGACAGTATTCGGTGAAAAAACTTTTTCGCGAAAACAATTACAATTAAAAAATAGAGTTATAAAGTACACCAAAACCTATTTATAATTGCCGAAATGCTATAAATGTGTATTTCGTTCACGCAATCGAATACAAAAGGTCAACTTTTGGTAAAAAGGCCTCCAAACGTAACAAAGTGAAGTGAAATTGCATAACAGTTATTTTGGGTATTCCTAACGGCTTAAACTAAATATTTCAAGGAAAACGCAGTGATATATTACAACGTACTGAATACATTTGAAAGATTTCATAAGACAGTAAGGTATTGTCAAGTAAGAATTAAAATGCTCAAATTATTGATTGCACTTTAACAATTCGATGTTAAGAACAATGTCAATGCAAATATTCTCCTAAATATATCGTCGCATAATATTTTCTTAGCCTTCAAAAACGTAATGAAATTTATGATATCGACTGAAGGCTTATACTAAAATTTTTAATATCAAATGTGCATTGATCAAACATTGTACAATTCTACTTGTATTATCATTTAATTTCCTGGCTTTGCATATTATTATTGATATAACTTGTGAAGAAGCTTTGATTTTTTCTAGATTAAAGTAATGATTAATATTACAATAAGTTATATATTATGTAAATTGATTGAATTGACATGTTTTTTTTTCTTGGACTCTCTATAAATTGGATTTTTATTTATTTTTATGATATGAAACATGGGAAGGGGTTTCGACGTTACAAATATTCAAATTATCGACAAAAAGACATATGATGAAACTGTGTATTATTCTATATTATGGTTTGAACTCTCAAAAATCGCAACCAAAACTAATAACATTGATCATTCGCCTAAAGGCTTCGCAAATATTTTTATGGAATACTAAAAAAATAGTAAATCAATTTATCACAATTCGAACTTCGATAGTGAATGAATTTACGAAATATTAAAATTCATTGGAAAAGGATTATTACCATTGTATAAAAATCCAAAAAGAATGAAATGCTTACGACATTATTGCTACGTGTTTTTTAATTATATGAATTAAAAATATTTTTCTAAATTAATTTAAATTATGATTTCGATACACCGTTTATCTCTACTTCAAAACGACATTATGATAATTTTATTTTAATATTTTTTTTATTAGTGAAGCTTTTGCGTATGAACATTAGAGGTCATTATTTAAATTGTGTTATCATTTATCTGTCTTTAGAAATAGTAATCTCAAAGATAGTTTTCTCTGGAAACATAAAAAATTTTCTAAGGAAAACTTACTTTACATACAATAAAATTGATGGTTTATAATGTGAATTATTTTAGATAGATTTTTTTTTTCATATAAATACAAGAGTTTATAAAATTATGTTGAGACTTGTGTGTGAGTGTATTGTATAATGTTGTAAATATCTTAAGAGATACATTAGTTTGTACGGGAACTAAACAGTCTTCAAGTTACAAGTATGTGTTGGCACTAAAGTAGGTAGCCAGTAGCTAGTGGAGATATTAGCGAAGTGGAGCTTTCGTCTTAGAAGCAGGCGGTCATTACTGAAGCAGTTTACAAGTTTAATTGCTTCGGTCATTAATCCTTCTCGCTCGAGGCAAACTTGCGCGAGCTGCCTGACTTCCCACGGCCAAGAAAGAAGCTTTTTTTCGGAAGCTCCCGAAAATAGAAAGTGGACTGAAATACTAGTTTGTAAACGCTGCGAGCTTTCAGATAACTACAAGCAAAAACAAATAAAGTTTTTGAAATGAGTAAATACTGTCCAAGGAATAATTTATCTTCGGTTTTAATTTCAATTGATTGTTTGTCGACTCGTGGATTTTTCAAAGATTTGTTTTTGCTGTAGTAAAAAATGTGTTTATCTATTTTAACATTACAATCAACATTTTTCTACAGTACGATTTGAAAATTTTCAAAATCTATTATTAACTTACTTCAGTTCAAAAGTGATACCTTTTCGGACGTATGAATAGTTTTATTGTCAAAGCTCTCAAATATTTATTTCAACTACATACCACAAGCTTAACACTTTAAAAGAAAAAAATACTTATAATTTGTTGTATTGACTGAAAATGTAAGATGGAATTTGAATTGTTGATGATTTGTACGATACTTAATGTTTTGTCATTAATAAACTGACAGTTCTGTTACATACTTGTGGTAAAATGCTTGAAGTTTCAATAATTAAAATTTGTTTAATTTTATTTACAGTTTATCGTATATGTTATGATTGCTTTTTAATTCTTGTTTTTGACTTTGAAACATCGGTTTTGTTTAGCTGGTAATTATTATTTCTTTGGTTATATAAAATAAATATACTTAAAATATAAATGTTATTGCAGACATAGAATAATAATAATATGTATTATTTATTTATAAATTGCCTAAAATATTGTACTTTTATTAAAATAAACTGAGATAAAACCAAATATATATCCTATCATTTACACTACGTCATCACAGTACTAGACGTTGGAACTATGATCTCGGAATATTTGATCAATTTTTTCCGAATGAAAAAGATAATCAACTTTAACCTTATCATCTTTAGAAATGATTTTTTTAATATAATTTTCATTCATAAACTGCATTTATATTATTGTAACTATGATAATACTATGTCCTGTTATCCATTTCATTTCACCATCACGAAATTCCAAAAAAGCACGCAATGTCATCCCCAGGGTCACGAAATGCAATTCACAATGTAAATTAAATTTTGATGGTATTCAAAAGAACGAAGCTACAAGGAATCACCTCTCTTTCCTCGTTATAAATCATATTTCACATTACTCGAGTGTGTGAAACGACCGTGAAATAGAGCCGTTGTTTTTTTTAAATAATATTTCATAACAATACATGGATAACTAATCTAATATACGTACTAAAATATATATTTGATTTATAAGCTGCAACCAAAACTGTAGGTGTATTGTCTTTTGTAAATTTATTTTAATGTTAATGTTTAGTGTGCTAATTTTAAGCTATCATTTATTGTTAGAAAGAAATTATATTACCCTAATAAAAATAAACTTTTGACACAAATTATAAAAAAATTAAATTGTTTCAATTTTGTACAATACCACATGTTTTATCACTAACGACCCGGGTTTCGCCTTTTGACATCTTCAGGCATTTTATCATACGGATGTAATAGAAATGATATACATCCATGTGATATAATGCCTGACGATGCCTAAGGGCGAAACCCGGGTCGTTAGTGACAAAACATGTGGAATCGTATAAAGTTTTAAGAATTCGAATTTGGTATTGAAATTCCATCAAGCACCTACAATCGATGTTATATAATAAATTGTACAAATTATATTGTTTAATATTTTTAGCATCAGAACTGTTTTAGCTTATCGTGAGTATTATCAACTTTATGAACTTTATAATGAACTTTAAAACACAAATCAATTGATAAATATTATATAACATATCCACATATTTTTCATGAACGAAATGGACATACAAAAAACAATTTGCATTGATCATAAACAAGAGTAATTAATTATATAGGAAAAACACAGACCCTAAGGCTAGGATCAAAACATACAACTGAAATAAATTTCAATTCTATTACTTTGACAATAAAGACAATCAAAGACAAGTTTTATTAACACTAAATCCTGTTTATGAGTATTTGATGAAAATATTCACATTACATCATACGGAAAATAATAATCAAATACCATTAAAATGCAATTGTGCAATTCGAAACTTAGACATACCCACTAAGTTGAAATTGGTGGGTGACGGTGGGAATAAACATCAGGTGACGCACAAAACGAATTTTATTTATTTGAAATTCTCGGTTCATTGAACTTATCTCACGAAAAGTATAAAACAATGGGGAATTGGGAATATTAAGCTGATTGTCAAGAATATAGCATGGATTTCATTGATTTGTATTTAGTAACCTTGAATAACTTGATTATATGAATATTTAAATAAACACTAATTACTTTTCATAAAACTCATTATAAGCAATTAATTGTCGTCATCTTCAAATCAATAGTATATAATAGAAAGTGATTTCAGATATATAGGTTCTTTTCCTTTGTAATTAATTCCTCTTGTATTATATATAATCGATGTAAGCTAATCATTGTGTCAGTTGTGTAACGCCAATGTGATAAATACCTAATAATGACTAACTAAAAATATGGATTTGATATGAAAATTTTATCAAGCAATATTTAAAATTACAACAATCGCATCAAGTTTTTATGTTAAATAAGCGACTGTTAAATCGTAAATTCACAGAAATGAATATATTTACCCATACTCTTACCAAGATGTTTATTTATGTGTTGTGATGCAATGTAAGTCAGATGGAAGCATGTGAAAATATACAGTTCGTAGCAATTCTGACAGTTTTGCGAAAATTAAAATATGAATGTTTAATAAACTCGTCCAGTTTTTCGTCAGTACGTAAGTAAGAACTGTATAAGGCGTCATGAACGGGCAAGAGTAAAAGTGAACTACTTTTGTATGAGATGGATATGAAATGTAGGACAAGTTTTTCACTTGGAAACTTTTGTTTTTGTTGCGCTATTTGTAGCCTCGCCTATATTAGGTAATGTTCCTCTTTTGTCAAATACTTCATATCTCATTTATTAATTCGCAGGTTAAGACTCTAAGACTAAGTGCTTGTATTCTTTTGTGTATATGTATTCTAATCAAACACTGCATACTTTTACAGATACTACAAGCTGAAGTAACAAAAACTCGTATGAAAAAAAAACCCTTTCGAATATTGACTGTTAATAAAAAGCAATAATATTTTATTGAACAATTTCGTTTAACACAAATATAATATTGCATTTTGATAACTATTTTTTAAATATCAAAGTCTGATTTTTTATAACCTTATTTCTCTTTGGATACATTAAAAAAAATGTTTTTACATATCTGAATCTAAATAAATCTACGAAATATAAAGCATTGATTTGGTTTGAGTAATATTTGATTTTTAATTTTAATGTAAAAAAATATTGTCAGTCATTTGGAGACTTAAAGCGCTGTTCGCATTGACTATATTAAATGTATAAACCATTCTTATTTTATATCATGATTTAATTTTAAAAAATCAACCCCTTTTCAAGATGAAATCTTGTATTATAGTAGGTCAACTGACGGACGAATTATTTATTATGTCACAAGCTTCAGTACTAAAGGCCAAACAAGGGATTCACATTTCCCGACCACAACCTTGTAGCATAGAACGCTATTTAATTAATAAGGCCACTGCTTTCTATCTAAGGGCAGTTAGTATACGTTGGTATAAGCATAACACATGAAAGATTGTGCTGACTTGTCACCAATTTGAAACTATTTTTTGTAAAGCTAAATCATGATAGCCGCTGAAAAATATTGAAACAAATCTTCTCTAATTAGTAATCTTTGTCATATTATTTCAATTAAAAATGGAAATTTATGGTCGATAAATAAGACGTGGTGCTTGAAGGAATTTTAATTGTTGAAACTTTGAACGATTCAAGTGTTTTGTCACTCACGACCCTTGTAAAACACTCACTTTGTCACCCACGTCAACATCGTAAATTATTTAAAGTATTGCTTCAGAAGTGTGCATCTGAAATTAATTGCTTTTTTGACACATGGTATAAAATATTTCATTTCAATACCAAACGATCTTAATATTCAGCTAACTTATTTAACTTCAAAGGAATCAACGATTAATGCCTTCGTTAAAAGATTTACTTTATCAAAATGTTGTTTTAGCTAAAAATTGTTAAAACTAAAACAAAATATTACTTTTCGCCAATTGATAGCTTCGGGTACATTTATTTCATAACTCATTAGTCAACTGAAACAAACATCAACTATACAAAGTTTGAAATTTCTTTTGAAAGCCAAATTTTTAAATAAATATAATATTAAAAATGTAGGTGTATTGCTAATAACTTGATTAGTGGACTCCTAAACTGGCTTTTGCTAATTGTTTGATATACCTGGTAATTATTAACACCACAAAATATTTAATTTTCGCTGATTTTTTTGTATCTGCACTAGTTGTTGGCAATAACCTACTTTAGGTATTCATTGACACATTTCATTAATATAAATTTATGGAAAGTTTCAGCAGATATTATCAAGGTGATGAATATTTACTTAAGAAACCAGTATTATAAAGTAACTTCCAATATATTCGTGTAATGGTAAGTAATGATTTGAAAATCGCAGGAAAATAATCATGGAATTTTTTTTATGAATAGTTTTTTCAAATTCAAATTTATCTGAAAAAAAATTTTGAATTAGCAATTTTTCGATTTAAATTTAAACAGTCAATTAGTAATATTTTTTAAAAGTGTTATTTTTCAATTCATAACTTTTTCCTGGCTTTTATGAATCACATGTAAATTTCATAATATTTTATCAAAAACTAAGCATTAATTGTAATGCTGTATGCAACTGAAATATTTGATATTTGAATTGAGATTTTAATTTAAGACTGCCAACAATATGTCAAATTGAATGGGATTTGAAAAGCTACGATAAAATTTCCGCGCGAAATTTATTTTAATAAATATTTAATTTCGATAGAAATTTTTCATGAATTGTACGTCCAGTGTGCCACGTTAAATTTTATCATAGAAAATAAATATTTTGTTATCATTGTTTTCGTGCCAGATGAAGGTACTTGAAACCATATCAAAAGCTTTTGAGCTTCGCTATTATGTGAAACTTTTTGAAATATATTTTTAGTCAATATGTTGAATTTTTATCAACGGTAAGACACTCACAGGCGTCAAATTTTAACTAACCGTCTCTTCCGTTTCGTGCGTCTTATGGTCAATCAATTTAGCCTGGGCTGTGAAGTTGTTGTTAAAAACACGACTCTAGCTCTGATATTGTCCAACACATGAATTCGACTAAAAAATACTATTTTTGTCAAGCTTTTATTACCTTTCCTATTCATGTGCATAAAATGAAACATTAACTAACCAATCTGGCAAATTATTCATTGAGATATTTTTCAAAATCATCTTATAGAGAAAGTAGTGGGAGTTGCTCGTTTTACACGACTTCGACTCCGTTCAAAATACTTTCTTTTAACTTTCCTCATTATTTAGGCGTTGTCCTGATCTTACATCTATACAAATGTAAATGATTAATTTTTATTAACTTTTTGAAAAAAAAGGCAATGGTAAAGTCGGCAGGCGAAAATATGTATTGATACATAATATTTAATATATTATTTTTATACGATATGAAAGTCAATTTGTTATATCTCAAAGACGTTTAAATAATTTAAATAATATTACATATTGGCAGAATATCTATAAATAAAGAAAAAATTCCTCAGTCGATATTTCAAAGTGATATAATATAAACCTCAAAAGAAATAAATATATACAACGAAAAGAAATCTATCAAAAAGAATTTGATGACTTAAAACCTAGTTCCTCAATCGTTGGTTCGCGGAGATTTTTGGGTGGTCCGCGATGTGATATTATTTCGATAAATCATCTTATTTTATTGACTGAATTGGCATTCACTCGGTACAACTCCTTTATAACACGGTGAAAAAAATAGCAATGTATTTTGTAGAACCAAAATACATTGCTATTTTTTTCACAGTGTCAATCTAATTTTATTGATTTTTCAAATATATTTTTTGATTCAGTCTGTTTTAATATACTTCAATATCGTTATATCAGCATACGGTGCTGCAAAATTGATTGTTTTGAATAAAAATCGATTGTATAAATATTTATTATTTTATTTCAATGTTGAAGGTTCGCAAAACATTTTTTGATTTTCTGGTGGTCCGCGGATGTAAACAATTTGAGAAACTATGACTTAAAGGATACAGGTTGCTCACCTTTGCTTGAAGCCGAAAATATTTATGAAATAATAATTGCGAATATATTTTAAGCCATGTTAACTAAGCCCCTTCTGTTATCACAGATTGTTAAAATCTTATCTTCGATAATCGCAATTATTTGACGCTAATTTATATAATAAATATAAATTAATAATATAAATAAATTAAATATAAAACAACTGATAAACTATTTGCATCTAGCAACTAGATTATCAGTCACTCATTGTACTTGAAATATTTCTTTTGTTATTTACAATATGCAAACACAGCTGATTTGTTATGAAAAAGAATGTTGTGGTCGCCGGGTGAATAAAATACCGGATCTTGAGTATCGAACAAAGAGTTAGCCAGTTTAATACATTCTTCTATTGGCTGTCTAATTGCTGTTGTTAGTTGGGCACAATGTGAACGTAAAATTATTATCTTATAACAAGGTAGCAAGTGGCAATGTCCTTACACTGTTCCCTTATTGGTTTCATTTGATTTGCGTAATCATTTGCGTAAGCATAATCGAAATATATATATAAATCAAGACAGAGCATATTTCACCACTATTTTATGAATTCCTAAAATAATTTGATATTTTAAATAATAAAAACAAATTTTTTAGTACTTATTTACACATTTGGTAATTAATGCTTGCGATGAAAGAAACCGATCTTGGTCATAAAATATATTGTGGAAATAAGTAATAAAAAATGTGTATTTATTATAAAATTATGTACATAGATATATTTCTAAATAAATGAAAAAAGGAATAATGAAAAAAAAATCTAGAAATCTACTTGTTAAAAATAATTCATTGGAGTCTTAAATAAATGGTTAGTAAAGTTTTCAAAAGAATACGTAAATAAATAGTTAAAACAATCTTACATGTATTATTATTTATATAAAAATGAATGTGTATTTGTTTGTATGTCCTGTATGAATTCCTATACCATTCATCCGATTGACATGAAACTTTGGTAGGCTGTTGTGAACACGCCTGAATTTTTATTTAATTAGTACAACCATTAAAGCATTTGCTCATCCTGAGAATTTACTTTTTCATCCGATTGCTATAATATAAATGATTTTGTCTTAGGTTTTTGAGTTAGTAAAACCATTCAGGACCTGTTTCATTTATCGCGAAAAGTGTTAACTGGTGATGAGGATATTGTCATCGTATAAACTGCTTTATGTGGCCTGCTCATGCGTCGTAAAAACGTGTGATTTGTTTGTGTACGCAACGCATAAAAATACAATTAAATTGTATCTCTAAAAGCAGTCCAGTGGACAGAATTAACACACTTGTTTCTTCAAATGTTAGTAATTTATAAAATATACAGGCATGACTTTTTAAATTGAGTTGATGCATTTATGTAAAAACAGATCAGTCAATATTTTTATATGTGAAAGTCATAATCAGTTATTTGTAATCTATCAAGGTTGCTCTGAGAAAAAAATACTCAACAAATGAATTGTCTTGAGGTTATCGGTTTCTTATCATTAAAACACTGTTTAAATAAATCTTTATTTTACACAATTTACTTTACCAAATAAGATGTGATCGTTTTAATTATATGGTAACAAGATATCTTTATTAATAGGTATATAATATAATATGTTTTAATAGGATAAAATTAAAAATAGTCTGATTGAATCCAAGCACTGGTAACAAAATAAATTATGTGCTCCGTAGCAAATTAACATTAAAATTAGCGTGGGCTGTATTTGTATATTGTAGCTACCAAATCATTGTTGATTGTTTTTTAAATGTGGTACCGGATAACCTTCTTCCTTCTCCGCCGATTTTTTTATGAGCGAATTGTGTGAGAGTGTTTTATCGTTGTCGAAATCCTTCGGTAGAAAAAGATTGCTATATTAAATCATCACTTACATATTTTTGATCACCCGGCAATGGAAATAATACGACGCAGTGGTGTAGATACACAATATATTATCGATAAAATTTTCAATAATTTAATACGCAGTTAAAATAGCAATGTGTTATAATTATACAGGACTAGTTCTGATGAAGGCATACGCCAAAATATCAACTATATATCTTAAAAAAAATTGTTGAACTAAAATAAATTGCTAAATTTCACAGTATTATAATGGATTTCTACTAAGTAAATGCCAATTCAACAAAAAAAAAATTTTTTTTTTCACTTTTGAGATGCTAACTGTCACTTCTTGATAGAAAGGCATGATATTTTAAATAATAAAAACACATTTTTAGTACTTACTTCCACAATATATTTTTTTTGATCAGGACCGGTTTCGCTCATCGCGAGCATTATCAACTGAATCAGTTGAATTATCAGAGTCAGTGACAAAACAAGTGAAATCGTACAAAATTTAAACAATCACGTTATTAATGAATCACATAATATAAATTCAATCTCAGCCCCTAAATGTTTGCATCTTTGTAGTAAGGGTCGGAGAATGACGGCTATAGAACAACTGGAAATCAATAGACACCAATTATCACAAAGGATTCTTAACGAACAAACTAACATAATAGGATCGCCACTATTCCAATCCTATTACAAAGGGGTGGTCTGATTTGTTTCCGTAATGACCACTTCCGTCCCACATGTAAACTTATTGTCATAGCCACCTATTGTTTCATTTAGAATTTTTGAAAATTTAGTGTCATTGTGTGAAAGTAACAAGCTAGGCCGTTGGAACAGGAGAGAGGATGTGTTGTGTGCCTTTTCTGCACAGCTATATATAGATAAGCGAATGTTAGTTTAAGCATAGTTCTGACGATGGCGTGAGCCGAAATAGCTATCAACTATATTTGATAAAAATAATTTTGTATAACTAAAATACATTGCTATTTTTTCACCGTGTTATAATGGAGTTCTAACAAGTGAATGCCAATTCAATCAATAAAATAAAAAATGTTCACAAATTTGGTCAAACATCGGACAAATTTTAATATTAAAATAATGAAAATTTAACATAGTGAGGGAGATGAGTTTTGAGAGAACCGCAAGTTATAGCAATAATTTTAAATATCTGCTTTAAAAAGAAAAACGTTTGAAATAGACAGAAACAAGCATTCTTAAGAGATATTTCCGAAAGTCTTCTAAGCATCCCATAAATTAATTTGGATATCGTCTTAATATTAAATATAACTCAATCGTAATAAAATCAAACATGCTTCCTCATCAATCTGCCTCTAGGCGGAGTACAGATTACTCAAAGAGGTTAGCCTCTTAAGCCTACAAATTGTTTTTGATTTCCTCTAAGAGCGATCACTTCCTTTGGGCGTGGTGTACTGCCAGCACACTCTTGTTTTAAAATAAACCAGTGCTTACGGTCAACTTAAAGGTGAAGAACGCTGTATGTATCAAGGTCGCATAACCCGCTGTACTTTCAACTCCGACTATTTTCTCGATACATTTTTTTGGACATTTTTTGGGGTATTGAAAAAATAAAAAGAATGCAAGTGAGTTGAAGTTATGACAAGTGAGCTAAGACAATTTTCGATACGAGTCATTAAGCGAAGTGATTTCGTTATATCGGCCTTGATAATGAAACATTTAGATGTCACATCAAATATCAAGCTTTTAACTAATAATTTGAATCGTTGATACTTTTTACGATTCCACATCTTTTGTCACTAACGACACGGATTCCGCCTTACGACATCTTTCGAAATTCTATAAAACGAATGTTGAAGATCCCGAAAGCGAAACCCAGGACGTCAGTAACGAAACATGTGGAATCGTTCAACGTTTCAACAACTCGAGTTTGAAATCATAATTTTGTAATTTTTTTTTATTGAATTACCTTTAAATCTGAACAGTCTGTTCTGAACGTAAGTTCAGTGATAGAATGCCTGATAATGTCGAAAGACGAAACCCGTGTCGTTAGTGAAATAACACGTGGAATCGTAAAAAGTCTTAACAATTCAAATTTGATATAGAAATTCTATTCAATTAAACCTTACGTCAACATCAATCAAACCAAAAGTCGATATTGGTAGATTTTTAATTGCAATCCTTGTTGATTGTTTTACTGTGTATTTGTTGAATTTCCAATACTGTATATTTAAATATGTTAACGTTGCAAAAGCAATGAATTGATAATTTGTAAGTTTTGTACCGTGTAGTTATAAACAGAATAATAAATTATATCGAAGTTAACTTAAAAGTAATAATCAACCAATGAAAAACTGACTTTTTCTCCAATTCCAAACGAATTTCAAATTCATTAAGCTTCAATATTTCTGTATTTATAAAAAAATGCTTTTCTGCTTTGAGAATATTATTAAGGGTATATGCAAGGCTTCAGTGATCATCGGTCACTTATAATAACTTCATTCAAAAGCAAGAAGCTACGGATAGGTGTTAAGTATTTATTGTTGTTCATTATGCTAACCATAAAAGGCGAATTAAAATCAATACCGAAAAAAGCGCTGCAGTTATGTTTTCAAAGGGTTTCATTAGAAAACCCAATTTCGATTGCGTTCATATGCAAAATACAGAAATCAAGTGGTCCAATACTGTCAAGTATCTAGGACTCACTCTAGACAATAGGCTAAAATTCTATGAGCACACCCTTACAAACTTTTATGCTCAATGTGATTACTCTCAAAAGCATGCTCCTCTAACAGCTATATCGATTATGACGCTACTCCAGTGTGGGCTTATGCTCACCAGAAACATCTGAAGACACTTCAAATTGTTCAAAATGAATCATTGCGACAAATTTGTAATGCCCCGTGGTACGTTCGGAATTCGCTGTTACACAGAGACTTGAAAATGCCTACAATTCGAGAGTTCGTTCGTGAAATGTCTCGAAACTTTCACAGCGATATAGGTAAACATTATAACCCTACAATTTCGTATCTACATAATTATGATGAGACAGTACCGAGTAATCGTCTGTTACCCGCCAGATCTTAATCCCAACATGGACAACCTCGGCATCTGAAAATGACTTTCCTATTTTATTTCTTTACGTATTGTATATGCATGCGTGTGGCTGTGTGTGTGCCTGTATGCACACGTATGCGTGAGTGAATATAATGCGTATGGTGTCCGCATGACCTGCACTCATTGTGGGTTCCACGGCTCAGCTGCGACCTAATGTTGTCAACAATGACACAACAATTATATCAAAATTAAATCTATATATGAGAGATGGAGGAGACCTGAAGAGCTCTGATGCTGACGCGTCATAGATCTTAACGCTCCATGAATTAGATATACCAAAAAAAACCATAAAATGCTTTTCATAATAATTTATGAAT
Source organism: Himalopsyche japonica (assembly GCA_028555115.1). Lineage (NCBI taxonomy): Eukaryota > Metazoa > Arthropoda > Insecta > Trichoptera > Rhyacophilidae > Himalopsyche > Himalopsyche japonica. The sequence continues at coordinate 173,200 of JAHFWJ010000645.1, forward strand.
TCATTTATTTTAATGGTAATATTTTAAACATACCTATTTATTTACAGACAAAGTAAACGATGTTAAAAGATGTGATAAAATGTTTGTTGACTTGAACAGACATTTGTATTTCAGAATAATCTAAGAGTTTTATGTACAATAGTATTCGTGTTAAGTTTAAATATAAACTTGCTGTGTTTTATTGTCGCATGGAAACACTAAGCATCAATATATATTATAATACAGCATGCACACTGGCGATTTTTTTTTTATTACACTTTTGTCAAATTAATGAGTATAATAATATTCCATACACCCAATGTTCTTTTCCTGGTAGACATCAAATACATGAACGAAACGAAAGCTGTTTATTGTAATTGTAGTTTAATCAAGTTTTAATACAATGTTCATATTGGACTAGTTTTTATATATATTTGTCTCGAGAAATAGTTATAAAAAAATTATGCGTGAAAGAAAAGGGAAATGTAATTTATAAACAAGATAATTAAAATTTTATTTAGATATATATATTATAATTATTTGATTAAAGTGGCTTTCACATACGGCAAAATTATTTAGACCATTTTGAATGCATTGAAGGAACATTTTTAACTTTTACAAAAATATTAATAAAAAAGGGCCATTTCAATATACACGTACACACAATAAATCAATACAATGAACATGGATAGAATTAACATGTAGATAAAAAAAATATTAAGTATTAAATTTTTTTTTTATTAATAATTTAACATTCACTAGAAAATAAAATCTTGTTTAAAATTAGACTAGATCTAAAAGAAATTCTTGATGTTTTATATTTAATGAAATTTCTCTCGATTAAGAAGAATTGATAAATCTGAGCTTTATTTTTATTGATTGTCAAAGTTATTTTATTTATTAACCACCCTTTGCATATGAACGTATGAGATACGCAAAATTTGACTGAACCATTCTGCGCTATCCCGTATCACGTACGCGCTTGAAAAAAATAAACTACCTTAAAATTACAAACTGTACGGAATACCCACGCGTCTCGACAACAAACGACTACAAATCTTCAGTGCTGTCAGTTTTTTGACATGTCGTAATTTTCATATTGCGTATATCATGGTTTATAAAAAAGATGATTTTTGAATTCTTCTCGGCGGTTAAAAAAAGCTTCAAATTCTAGTCTTTGCTTATTCATCGAATCAATAATACGTATAATTAATATGCAGATTAAATTTTATTACATATCGTCATAAGATAAATTAAGAAAATGATATTGAAAAACGTCTTTTAAGATTAGATAATATCCGAAAATGTAAAATATCGATATAAACACATGACATTCATTTTACCTAGGTCGATCAACTTTAAAATAAATATAAGTTCAAATGCCTCAACTAACCTATCCTAGTATTTAAAATAAGTCCATTACCGTTACCAAAAAAATGTTTCTGTTTGGTATTAAATTTCAACATGAGTAGAATTATTCAAACAGGATAAAATTACTCTCACACAATTTCATCACACGTTTAATGACTATAAATTATTAAGTTATATCAGTTACTTTGAATTGTATAAAATAGTGAGAAGTTTTCTCAAATAAAATGTGTTTATAACAGGTTACAGTGACATTAATACTCTCCAAGACGACTTAATACGTACTCTTAGTATTATGAATGATTTATAATAAAAACTGCTTATTTCAATACATGTACTTATATAGTAGAAAATATACTTTGTCTTAAAGTTAAGGAAATCGAGAGTTTTTTTGATAATAAAAATATGAAGCTATATTTTAAAACACTATTCTTATTTTAAATATTCAATAAGAACACGGAAACTGATAACTTTAGACTTGTACAACTTCTGAGTTTTACGCTTATTTTATCCTAAAAAGATTAAAATTTATAAGACTTTTACGAAATAACTTTGTATTCAAGAGAGCTTAAAAATCATTTAGATGACGAAATAATTAATGGACAGTTATAATCTGTAAGTATTAACTACATTTTCAAATCGAATTGGATCCATGTATTTCATTTGGGAACATGAAGATTACGTATGTTTGTATTATTACTGAAAAAAAAATTGTTAATTGATTTAAATCAAGATGCTTAGAAATTAATTGCTCAATATTGATTATTTTTATAGTAATTTTTCAACGTTTATTTTAATGTTAAGTCAAGAGCTTTTAACTTTTTATAAATTATTTTTATTATGTATTAATTACTGGATTCATTTCATATTGCTCAGCTCTGCAGCGAATTACGTTTGTTAAAAACTACACAACAAAAAAAATATATTTATCAAGCAAAAAAATTATTACTGACATTAGACGATTCGTATCAATGATATATAAAAAATGAGAAAAAATAATGGGAAAATAAAATGTTATATGTTTACAGTATTTATTGATTACGCACTGAATAATATTAAATGCGCTTTATTTTTGAAGTGTTTTCGTGGTTATTCAATCGAAGGAAATAATTTAATTCACTAATTTGTATATTGAATCGAGTTGAATAATAATCAGTTATGTGACGCAAGGGAATGCAGTTGCAAAAGTGTATATACACGTAATCGGCATTGAGATTAATAAAAGCCAGTAAAAGAACCTGGTGCGTGAAATAAAATTAAACTATTTATGAAAAGATTTTTTAAGCAATAAGCCATAATGAGCAGTCGATTTATTATATGGAATCTTTTTGACCATTATTTAGGGCATCCAAAACTATCAGTCTAAAGTCAATCAGTTTGTTTTGTCTTAAATTTTGTCAGTTCAGTTGAGTTTTACGTATATAAATCAGTATATTTTGCCAGCTGAAGTCCAAGTGGAGAGAAACTAGATTAAGATTCTCTCAGAGAATTCGAAAACTTTGTTACCAATACGATGAATAAAATACCAACGCAATTTTTATTGCCACATCTTTATTAAAAGTTATTAAAGGGAGCTATTTCATTAAAGCCATCATACGTATTATATTGCTTAAGCCAAGTATGGTTAATTACATAATATGATTTTTATCTTTCGACCATAACAATCGACGAAATATTTCACCAAAAAAAATTAAATTTATTAATTTAATAATTACCCATAAATGTAAAAAATAAGCAATTATCGTGTCAAAACATATTCGGCGATGAAAACTGTTTAATTGGCCACTGGTGCATTTTGTTTCCACTGGCATTTCGTTCGTCAATATTTTAATTTAATTACAATACACGTTTTACGTTGAACGAATTAAATAATTGATTTCAGAAACAGTTAGCAGTTCTCTGTAGTAATTATTTTAAAAGTATTTATCGATGCGTTCATTTTAACGGAGCTCATAATAAATTTACTGTTGGAATTGAAAAAACAACTAAGCGTATGTTAATTTAATAGTTGGACAAAGTATCAATATAATTAAAATAAATTTATTCACCCAAAAGTTTTTTTAATAAAACATCTTAAAAATATATGTCATAAAAATTAATGCCACTTTATTTCAGTGTTCTTATTATATTTCAGGTCATTTTAGTAAATTTTGTGTATTGTATTATATAATCACTGATTTGTTATGCTTTGTTGAAAAAAATGTATTTTTACAAGTAAATTCGTAAAAATATAATTATTTTAAAAATGATTGAATAAATCTGACTTATCCAAAATTTGGTCGAGTTTAAATAAAGGACCGTGTTGATAATAAAACTGTTTAAAACTTTTGGTCGAAGTTATACGTTGACCATGAATCAAGTCAATATAAAGAATTAACAACAACTGCTTTATTAATTTTGTCGATTTTACTTACAACTGTATACTGTGAAAGATCATTCAGTATAATGCACTTTATAAAAAATAAATATCGAAACTATTTTTATCACATTTGGTGCGGCCACGAGAAATTTTCATAAGACAGCTGATGTTTATGATGCGGCCACAGTGAAATTTCACGTGAAAACCACTGTTCTAGAGCTAATTTTTTGATTTTTTTCGGCAATAGAAAAATTAAAAAAGTCCAATAATTTGATCGAAAAACGGAAGTTGGCTAATCAGTCATAGTAAGTTATTATTTATAAGAATTTTAGTTTAATTTTTATAGAACATCTATTAACGTTCTATGGAGCATCAGATTTTGATTGATAGTATTTTCGGGAACCTGTTTCTAGAGTCGTTAATTGTTGCTAATTTATTACAGTAGTTTTACTGCCAAATCTTTTGAATTTTAATAGTTAACAGAAACGCTAGCATGAAAATTTCTACGCGGACGTCACATTTTGATGCATGCATCGAGAAAATTAATGCATTATCCAATTCGATTGTTAATGGCATAGTATTATTTATTGACTAGTCTAAATACAGTTAACACAGTGCCAAGTACAAAGATTGTCTGTATTTTTTTTGTTTTGTTCCTACAAAAGATGAGAAAAGAGAGTTGTTAGTGTTAAATTTAATTTCAGTTAAGTTTTCTCTATTATTTTATGTCCACTTTTTATTTTGACTTTAAGTAGTATATGAAAAATATGAGATTCATTTTAAATTGGACAATTTGCTCACACTATTGTGGTTTGCAGTTTGTTTGTATATATTGTAATTTACGATGATCTGCAATTCAAAAATAATTTCCGCAATTTGAAATCAAAGAACTGTGAGTAAAAATTGATATCTAAAGGTCTAAATGCGAATAAATCTTCTAACCACATACCGTGCTGCAAACGTTGGTTATTGGGTACATATAAATTGTTTTTTTTTTTATTTATTCTGAGAAAAGATATGCAAGGCATAAAATTGATTTAAAAATATAGGTAAAATATCAAGAGTTATTCGAAAGGAAAACTTCGAATTGAGATTACTCAATTTTTTATCTTTAAACATCTATATTTCATCGAACAAAGGATAGTTGAATACTTACTTGGATTGAAATCGACAGCGTTGCATTACATCATCTTGAAAACGAAAGCATTACAGCTCTGCTGGAGTTAACAAGAGAGTCTTAGTTAATTCTGGTTTACTCCATAGTAATAGGGACATAATAAAACAAGTTTTTTACCTCCCACTAAAATGCATTCTCAATTTACTTCATGTTTAAAGGTATTTGTTTTGATTGTAGAACAAAACGAAAATTTACTATGGCTCGTATCCGTTTAATATTGTATGTATTAGAAAACAGATGTATTTTATCGATTTATAAAATAACAGCTAAACGAAGTTTCATTGATAAGGAAAGCTTTCAACTGGTTATATTTAACATATTGTAGAGCTTAAAAATATTCTTTTAATATCGGTTTCTTTATAAATTTTCAGTTTTTCAGCATCTTGTTTTAATAAAAAGTCTACAATCTTATCACCATCATTATAACTAATGGTGTGATTTTGGAATATTCTCAAGTTTTTAACTATCATAAAAATACAATATTATCATTTACTTAAAAGTAAAACATGATGGAATAAAACGTAATAGTAGTAACTCTTGATATAATTTAAACTAGCGTTAAAAATATAAATCGATTGGTACCTTGTTATTTTTTCATATAGATACCTTAAAGTCACACAAATATATAATAAATTGTTTTTTACGTTAGTGAATCTTGAACGAACGAATTGGTTGTTTCGATATAAAAATGTTTGGCATTTGTAGTAAAATCTCTGACACTTTTTGTTGCTTCTTTTTCAATAAGTGACGGAACCAATATTTCACTCGGACATCTTGTAGATTAGCGATAGCCAATGACATTTTTTTAATTTATTTTATCAGCTGGTTTCGGAACAAGAGTGATATTTTCGCGGTCATTCATACAGTCCCCGATCGGCGCCAGAATTCATTTCAAGGCTCTGCGGCCATATAAAAGGACCCCGCCTCTCTAACCCGACAGTCACTCACACCGCGTCTCCCATCGAACTATCATCACAATATTCAAGCAGTTTACTCTCTAAGATGTTCAGGCTTGTGTGCATTTGCGCCATTATGGCAGTGGCTTCGGCCCAAGGGCAGCGTACCCCAAAAGCCGCCCGCTACGTCGATGACCCTCGTGATGCTGCCATCCTTAGCGAACAGCGTTACCTGAGCGGTGACGGCACCTTCGGGGCTGCTTACACCCAAGAAGATGGAGTAGACTTCAAAGAAGAAAGTGACGCCGCCGGAAACAGAAAAGGAAGCTACTCATACGTCGATCCCTCAGGACAGAGACGCACCATCTCTTACACCGCCGGAAAGAACGGATTTGTCGCCACCGGTGATCATATCCCAGTCGCTCCTTCCGGCCCAGTAGCCCCCGCACAACCCCAAGCCGCTCCCAGGTACAACCCTGCTCCCCAACAACAACAGTACAGCAGTGGACCCAGAACAAACCCCAATGAAGATGATGGTCAATATTACCCAGAACTTTACGAAAACCAAGATACTCAATCTCGTCAGCAATATTCTGCTCCCCAGCCCCAGCCCCAGTACCAACCCGCTCCCCAATACCAAGCCGCTCCTCAACAGCAATACAGTGGAGTCCAGACTCAAGCTAAATACGTCGCCCCTAAAGCGCAATCATACCAACCCCAACCCCAAACCCAATACAACCCAGCTCCCGTTCAGCAACAGTATAACTCCGCCCCAGCTCAGCCCCAATACAGTGGAGTACAACAGCCATCCAGAGCTGCCGCCCCTGCCCCGAGGCCACAGCAGTACTTCGCCCCAGAAGAACAGACACAGTCTCCCCACAGGTTCTTCCCTCCCGGCAAACTCGATTTGAACAGATCTCCTGACGGTTACAGCTATAGCTTCAGCAGTAAATACTAAGTTGTCGTTAAACGTAGCCAAATGTGACTGTAAATTATTATCGATAAATTTAACAATGTTTAATTCGCGATGTGATATTTTTTACTATGTTTATACGTGATTTGTAAAATAACATACGTGTGATTGTAATAAACGTGAATAGTCGTATTATATAAATTTATACATATGATTGTAAAATAAAACATTTTTTTTTGTACAACAAACAATTTTTCTATTCTTATCAGTCCAAAAATAAAAATGGGAATCATCCAAAAATTTCAATCAATCAAACTACAGTTGTTCTATTTTACACACCTAAAATAAACATTGATTTATTTTTTAATTTACAAAACAATAAGTTCAAAAACACTTCAATTATTATTGCTTGAATTATAGTTAATAATTTCATCGAACACAAAAAATACTTACAATTAAATAACAATTCATTTATATGAGTTCCGTTTGTGATATATTCGTCATTATCTGAACGTTTTAAAAAGGTTACATTACAAAAGTCTAGTAACAACCTTCGAAGCATTTTTTATGCCGCTTAATACTCATAAATTTACGTGAAGTATTCAATATTCGAAAGTTGTATAGACCCGCATTTGGATAAAAAAAAAACATGATTATATACATTACATTCCTTTTGATTATTGAGCTGAGATAAATATATTTTTGATTATCTTACATACCATTGAAAATTGAATTACGAGAAATACATTCTTTGTGAATTAATAATTATACAGTTTTATAGAAAATGATAATATTAAAAAAGCATTGTTGTTTTCTAATATCTATTTATTGTTTTACTTTATAACTTAAAAAAGAACAGTCATTTAAAGAATATCTTCAATTTTATTGTGATGATAATTAGTTTTTATAATTTCTCGAACATCCTAATGTTTTTTGTATGTTTTTATCCAGTTTTAAGACACGTAATAAATTCACAAAAGGTTGTTTTGTGAAGAAAGATAATTGTCTAATAAATTGATATAATTTATAACAGGATTCCCAATTTTATCGCTAATTCAAATTGAAAGTGAAAATTTAGTCACGTATTTTGGAGTTACGCGTTCAGTCCGGTGACCACAAAAACGATTTCAATGTCAGAAAATTAATCTATATCTTGTTCAGTTTCTTCATCACGCATATAAATTGGCGAGACACTATTTCCTGGTGTATGTTTCATATGGAGGCTTTTTCTTATACCACCGTATATTGACGGAGGGCAGTTCAAATTTAATAAGCTAAATTTAATAATGCTTTATTAAAGCTAAATAATTTACATATACCAATGTTGTGGTTTATTTCACAATTTTGTATAATAAACTATTTTTGCATTTTTTATGCTTTTGAGTTATCGTAATGTAAACTAAAAACACATATAACAATGAAGAAAAAGTAATTTATATATTTTTTTAATAATAACACAACTTCACTACTAATTCCAAAAAAAAAACAACTGGATAAGTTGATCAGATTATCAATTGAAAATTCTCGCGATGAGCGCAACCGGTCACACTTAATATTATTTGAAAATGTCATCAATATTACCAAGAAGTAACAGTTAGCACATTTAAAGTAAGATAAACATAAAACATTATTTGGTTTTTCTTTTCTTTTTGGATTTTTGATGCATAAATATCAACCCTTGTCTTGGAAGTTTTGTGATTTTTACATTTTAAATAACGTTAGGTGTTATTTTGTAGAATAGGGAAAAAATATTAATTAATACTAATATTCATAACATTTGAGGTATAACTAGATTTGTACAAAAAACTTTTTATATTATTACACTAACTCTCATATGATAATTTGATTAATTTTTATCCAAAGAATTTTTTTATACTGTTGAATTTGAACTCCTTTCAGCGGTAGCATTCCTCGGCTTCAAACCTTTATTAAGAGCAACCAGTTTTGATCGCAAATAAATGACATGTTAAATATGTCCAAGGTTGTTGGCTGCACCTAGCTACAATATTAAATAATTCATTAAAATAATAACTTACTCATTTAAATGGAATAGATGAAATGACTGAAAATAATTGGTGAATCATTAAAAAAATAGCTGACTATTCAAAGAAACTCAATATAGTTATGGTAAGTAAATTAAAACCAGCCAATTATATTACAGATCACAAAATATTCCAATTTTAAAAACAATTAAAATAAATCATAAAATATCGTTTATTATACATTTTTTTAAAAACCATTTAAATATAATTTGCAATATGATACACGTGTTTATTTATTCAATTGTCAATATAAGTAAAAAATTAAAATACACATTTACTTGAAAAAAATAATCATTCTTTATAATAATTCTTTCTTCTGTTATTATTGTCGATTATTGTACGTATATGTTATAAATCAAGCACTATGATTTAATGAGTTTTTGTTAGTAATTTTTTTATTATAGTCAAAATTTATGTCAATACAGTATTTTTTTTTTTTAATAATAAAATCACATTTTTTATCAGGACTGATTTCATTCATTGCGAGCATTATCAGCTAAATAGAAAAAATGTTTTATATTATTTAAAATATCATGTCTTTCCATCAAAAATTGACTAATGTGACAGTATGCATTATATGCTACCAAAGCTTAGACGATCTCTCTTAATTCTGTAGGAAAATAAACGTAGTCAAATTTTGTCTTTAAATATAAATGACATCGTCAATCAAGTATGTAAGCCATTTCCTACGATTTCAAAATAATAATAATTAAATATATCACAAAAACTAACGGCGATAAAAAAATACTATCTCATAAATTTACAGCGAAAATAATTAATGGAAATTCAAACAAATCAAATATATCATAAAATTGTCCATTTTTATTATAAAATATATTTATTATCAACGCAATAAGTGAGTTGGAATTTGACACAAAATTATCAAGTTACGGAACCATGTGTAACATGGATTGTAATTCATAATGATACAAGCGTTGCATAATGTCATTTGAGCCCTTTTAATAACATAAATGAGTCCAGTGATTGATCTGTTTGTGTGTGTTATGCAACAAAACGCCAACAAATTTGATTTATTATTACTTATGCACCGAGCAATAGTCCGCATACAAAAATACGTATCGCTTTATTTATCAATTTGAAACTCTGTTTAAAATACGTTGCATTATGTATACGTTTTGTTTAAGTAATGAGACATTAACAAATGCTTAAAATATTTTCACCAAAACGAGAATACATACAAGCATATTTATATTTATTGATTAAACGTGTAGAAAGTATTTTAAATGCTGTATTTCATTATTGGTTATATTTGGAAATTTCATATTCTTTATCATTTTTGTATGCAGATTGAATGTCAAAGCTTGCGTAAGGCTAATAAATATTTAAGTATAATATATTTCCATTAAGAGTGATATAATTATATAATCCATATATATGTTATTTCAATCAAATTATTATGAAATTGATATATTGGTTGGATATTTTTCGTTCCTGTGTTATTTTGAAGTAGACTATTAGCAGACTAGAATTTTTAAACTTAGAATTGAGAGATAAAAAACAAACTCTTTCATATGTATAAGTGTATACCTTATATTATATATAATACGCTTTGAAAGATAAAAAATGTAAAATTGATACACCCCTTACGAATTGTGATTGTGTGTTCAATGACTGAAATAAACACTTTTCATGTGTTAACTGTCGATTCTTGATAGAAAGGCACGATATTTTAAATAATTAAAACACATTTTTTAGTACTTATCTTCACATCGTATTTTATGATAAGAACAGGTTTCACTCATCGCGAGCAACTAATCAGTTGATAACGCTCGAAATGAGCGAAACCGATCCTGCCCATTAAATATACTGTGTAAATAAGTAATAAAAAATGTGTTTTTATTATTTTAAAAAAAAAACTATCAGTGATCAGGTAACAAACAGTTAAGGTAATTTAAAATTTAAAAAAATGTATATTTACTATTTAAAATATCATGCCTTTCCATCAAGAAGTGACACTTAACACCTTAAAAGTGATATACACTATTACTTTTTTTGTTCTTCTCACACAATGTTTTTATTGATCTAGCATAGACATACAATCGAATAAAATTATTAAATATGTGATGATGATCGTATAATTATTTGACCAGTTTTTAGAAATTAATGATGGATATTTTGAAAAACATAAGTAAAAATATATTATATAATAGTTAAATAAACAAGTTTTAGAATTGAATATTCGAATTACTTATTCAACGAATATTTGACAACCATTGTATTAAATGTTTAATAAATGGTATTTTATTCTTTATCTGATCGCAGTTCACTTATCGCTTAAATTAGAAGCCCTGTAAACGACCACTGATGTAATTTAAGTATTGTACTGCCTTTGTAATCAATGTTTGCAAGCAAGGTGTTGCAAGACCGAATTTTTTCAAACAAGGATATCCGTGGTTTGCTTTCTTGCTGCCACCACTGTGTTGTCAAACCTGTTTCAAAGATTTTTTCTTCATTTATGTACTGAGTGTAGAATAGATTATATATACTGGCTTGTTAGTATACAGGTATAAAATATCTACTCATTTATCCAACGTAATGGTAAGTTGACTGCGCATATAATTCTCGTTATATCAGAGATTTTCTCAAAGACGTAGATAAAATTTAGTTATAAAATGAAAGGTTATTTAACTTTCACTTTAACTTAAAGAAAATATAATAATGAAGTGGTAATGACCACCGCGATTCTTAATTAAAGAAAAAAAATATCTTTTTTATTTATTTATTTCAAGTAACTCAAATATCACTGTTATCATGTGTTATTTATAATTTTTTTTATTTGTTACAAACACGCTACAAAAATTCCAAATAATTTCATGTAATATCTACTTTAAAACATAAAAAAAAATAGTATTCAACTGAACTCACTCTCGTCCAGATGGAATATGTAGAGACCTGAAGCAACACTGTTTATAATTGTCGCTTCTTGGTGAAAATACGTAGTTTTTTTAGTACTGTTTAAAAATACATTTAATGACCATTTGATAATACTTGCGATGAGTAAAACCGATTTTAATCATTGAATTTATAGTTGAAATAGTACTAAAAATGTCTTGTAGTTATATAAAATATCTTAAGCGCATTGATTTTGAGTTATTTAATATAAGAAGATAAATTCTGACTTATACCATATAAAAAAGAATAATTGTGTGAGTATTGCTCGTCAATACAGTATAGTAGATTATTTTTTTACCTAAATACAATAACTTAATTTGGGACTGTTTAAAAACGATTTTAATGTCATCGTGGAGCTATAGTCCTGAACTATTTAAGCTTTATTTTTGCTAAAATGTCACGAAGTGTATACAATTATCATTTATTAGGCTGCAAGTGTGTTTATACAGAATTTCAATAATAAAAAATTTATACTGCGTATAATATAACTGTTATTAACCAGCCAAGCTCTGTTATTTGAAATAAAGGTACACGAATAGACTGTTTTCATTGTTACGCCACTGTTTTAACCAACAGTCAGACAAAAGTTTACTAGTCACAGGTATTGTATAATTTGTTGCCAGCTTCGACTGTATCATGACACACTTCAAGGGCGTAGTGAAATCAAATTATACCTGACAACTAGAGTATATAGGGAAAATAAAATTTAAGCAGGCATGCATAACAAGTTGGGCAGTGAAGTATTTTATAGTTTGTGTATAAAATTAATCAGAATGCACCTTTATAAAAAAAAAATTTACGAGATTAAAATCTCTCATTTTGGTAAAATCAGGTACGCTTAGCGAGTACTAGTTTTGAATGCATTAAATTAAGAATGCGTAAAACGAATCCGGGTATGAATGTTAACAGAAGTCAAAAATTAAAAACAGCATTGTTTTAAAATATTTGTATTATTTTCTCTAGAAGATAACTGCATACGTGTGTATGCAATGATTAACAAGACAAGTTCAATACTTCAATGCGATTTACTAAAAGCATTAAAACGCTTCTCTATTGTTTGCGTTTTGGCGTTGAAGTGTTACAAAGTGGTATAGAATCATCAAAATAAAGTTTTTTTGGTAATATTTATCAATTTATTTATAATGATAATTATACATAAATTATAAAAAAATACATACAATATTGTATAAAAAACAAAATACCTTAAATTTTGCTTAAATCTCATGTCAACTTTTAACACGTTGTTTACGGTGTGTACAAATTTGTGCGTTTAAGATTCTGTACGTTAAACTTTATATATAAAAAAAGACGTGTTAAGCTTTACAATTCTTCTTTTATATTTCCTTTGCCCTTCAGAAGGGGAATAGTGTCACTAAAATACAAAAATAGTATTGAATGTTCACTAATTTAGAACGTGGCTTAAAATTGTTGAGCAATCAACTCGGACTGTAGGAAAAAAATACCCGAAAACTATATGTTAACACGACTCAAAAAATACATAATTTATCAAAAACCTTGTTCAGAGAATACCATTTAAACGTTATTTATTTATTCTCAATATGTTTTTATATCCTCGTAATATAAAGCTAGACGATTAATTATTATGAATCTGAGAATAACTGTTAAACCTTATAGAAATACATTATACGAGAGGGTAATTGATTTTCGTAAAAACGTTTCAACGAATATAGCACTCATAAGCTTGTAAATATACATTTTAAATATAAGTTAATGATAAGCAGTATTCTACTTTTCACATCACTTAGTTTAACGTGAGTTTTGAAAGTGAATATTCCCTTTATATATAAGAATTAATAATTATATTTTTTTGCAGTCGCTGTCAATAAATTGGTAAAGAATGTAAAAATTATTTAAATAAAGTACGTTTAATTATAAAGGTCAAAACCAGAAGTGAAGTATAGATAATTAGGTGTAAAAAATGTTTTTGATTATTAAATAGGTGATATAAATTAAATGTGTATTTGATCAAAGCTATAATGCTTTGTTTAAATTATAAATATATGAAGAGAAAATTAAATAAAAAAAGTTAAATCCAATAAACTCAAGTACAGTCTGGAAAAACGATTCCTTATATGCTGAAAGATCTCTTTGCTGTTTTTCCATTTCAAAATTGTATCTGGAGAAAGAAGCTCTCCCGCAAAATTATTCTCGGCCACATTTGTTCTTTAAGTGGCACTTTTCCCCAATCCCTGAGGGCAAGCACAATCTCGTTTCTTTACTCTGCCGATAAATTTATTTGTTTCATTACTTCTCCCATCTTACCTACTATTATTGCGTACCTGATTTGCTCGGGTTCCTTACATTTTTACTAACGATATGATATTCTTTGAAAATAAATAACATATAAGAACACAATCGATGTTGCTATGGCATAATTTTAAGAATTTTAACAGAAATCTCAGTATAGTAAAACCTAGATTGTAAGTTTTTCAATGCACCATAAAAAAGAAACAAAAAAAGCGGTAAACGAGGAATGCGGAAAAGCTTAGAATAATTAAATGGAATTTTAAAAAAACATGGTAAAATATGAGAGGGTTTTGTTAAAGTAAAATTTTTTAAATCTTATTTATTGAAATAATTTATAATATCGACTGAAGGTACTTGATGGAATTTCAAAGCCCATACATATTTTTATGTTAGTCGATTAATATTTGTTGTAAAACCCTTTCAAGAATGACTCATTAATAAGATCGTTAATGGAAATTATCACAGGCAATTGTGTTAATTATCATTAGATTTATATTATTTATGTTTTATCTGCAATTTACTACATGCCTTGATTTATATTATTTAATTTGTTTTTACTGCTTGCCTTGGGGAAAGTGTTTTCCTGTAATTAATAATTTTGGTATACAGACGATGCTATCCGTTTATTTTACGCCAGTTCTGTTGCATCCGTGTGATAGAATGCCTGAAGATGCCGAAACGCGAAACCCGGGTCGTTAGTTACAAAGCATGTGGAATTGTACAATTCTGTAAACAATTCAAATTTTATTTATTGAAATCGAAAACTGTTTTAAACTTCTTCTGAAATTATAATATCTATGTGATCTATATATTTCACCATTCATTTATGTCGTTAATATATATGATTAATGAGCTCAAACTCACAAATTGGATATAAAGATTTATTTACCGAAACCGGTTAATCGAAATAACATTTGAGACGGAACCATAATATTTAGACGATAGATCGAGGAAATCGATATATTAAGGAACGTTTAATGCCGGATTATTTAACATTGTTTTTAAGGGTGTTTGACGAGATTGTAAAAAATGAACGAGCCATCAAAGAGAATGTATTTTGCGAGAACGATTGATCGGCGTTCCACTGTACGTTTTAATTAATAAAAAAATATTTAAAACATCATTACAACGCGCAAAACAGATACCATATAAAATCAAATATATGTCCTAAGAAATTTTCTGTAGCGGAAAGAATTTTTTTTTTATTATGAAAGAAAATACGATTTTTATTATAAAAAAATTAAATTATAAATAACAACAACAAGAAAAATCAAAAATGTAAATAGGATTTTTCAGAGCTTTTAATGGATTATTGATTTGACTTAATTTTGTTTGAAATTTTTAATAAACGATTGTAAACATTTCATTTTTAAACAAATTTAAATTATTTGTATTAATATTTTATGACTTCCTGTAAATTTTTTCTTAGTTCTTGAACCCATGGCTTTGTATACCTGCTACCTTTTACTCAAATATTTTGTAAAAATAGACTTGTTTGTAAATTGTATTCTATTAGTTGATGATACTCGCGATGAGCGAAACCGGTCCTGATCAAAAAATATATTGTGGAAATAGTATTCAAAAATGTGTTTTCATTATTTAAAATGTAATTCCTTTCCATCAAGAAGTGACAGTTTAAGCCCTAAAAGTGATTAACTGATTTAATTAAGACATAAGATATACGATTTAATTTTCATGTTAAATAAATACAGGATCACAAAAAATTATGTATAAAAATCTTCCTAAAATTCGATTCGAAAAAAGTACTCGTAAGAGTCTATTTGGACTCAATACCATCACATAAGCACTAACAATATTAATGATCTGAGAATTTCGTTGATAATGACGAGACTCATTTGGGTTAATATTATATTGGGAAGTCATAATAAATTTCTACATCATGTTGGCGATTTGAGCTCAAGAAAGATCTCAAAACATAATGCGGTATTTTTGGTATTAAATGTATGTTTCTGTTCTTCTAAATGGAAATACATAAGCCTTAAAATATGTAACACCGAATCATCTTCACAAAACGACGTCGATTTGTTCTGTAATATTGTCTGAATAAAAAAGTTTGTACGTAAAAAGCTGACTAATTTTTATGTTGCCTTATCAAATGATTATTTACACTACCGTCAATAGTAATTATAAACAAATAAAAATTTGCGATGGTAAAGAATATTAATTTTTGATGGAAATAACGATTTTTGTTCATTTGATTTCTATAATATTTTGGTGTGAACAATTTTTCTTGATTAAATTGCCATTTACTTCGTTGAACATTATTATAATGCAGTGAAAAAATAGCAATGTATTTTAGTTCTACAAAATTTATAAGATTTCTAGTTGATTGCTCTTTCGGCTTACGCCCTCATCAGAACAATAGTTTTTACCTTGTCATAATGGATGAACATAAGGGACATAATAAATGTCAATTCAACCAATTATTCAATCAAGGTCCGGATAATCACGTTTTAAGTGAAATGGTACGCGTTTTTAATTTTTTTAACACCTTCTTGTGTTAACTTTTTAATTTATTGCAATATATGATATTTTTTTGAATTATAGAAAAGAAACTAGATTTCTTTCTTACACTTGACTTAGAAGTGCCAATATTATATTTGGGGGGAAATAGTTTGGTTTGGGAAGTTATGATCAAGCAAAAATCAATAATTATCTAAAAGTGCTCCTTATAGTAGATTAAGCTAGATCATTCTGATAACTAAGAAAAGCTGTTTTATGAAAATAATAATAACCCAATTTTTTGCAGCAATATAACTTACGGTTGTTATTCTTTTAAAATTGACTATATTAAAAAAAAATAACGAATTATAACACAAATATTTTATGAATTATTTTTTAATTAACTAAATAAGGCATGCTAGCAATGTTCTTGGAAACAAAACAGTCTTAAACGCACTTACGTAATATAACATTGTTTTATTTGAGCATACAAACTCGAGCGTATCCAAAGCAGAATATATTAAATCCTTCACTAGTGTACATTTAAAAGTAGCGGAACTGGAAAAGGCCAGCGTTCGCTTTTCAACGACTTCTACACAATTAATTAAATGACATAATTAAAAAAGTTGCAGAGCAAAATTTTACTTTGACAAAAGAAAATTATATTCACGCGACGGAAGAGGCTGAAATGGAGATATCAGATCTTTGGCTAATGTTAAACAAACGAGGGATACTCAAAATACATATAATATTTAAAAAATAAATTAAATTCGATTACAATAAAATAAAGTAAAACGTGGCTTAATAAAAACTTATATTATCAGCGATTTCAATGTGTATTATATAGATATAGAAAAAACGGACTTATATTCATTTCTTTGGAGTCACTGTTTGATGGAAAGGCATGATATTGTGAATATTGAAATCGCATTTTTCAGTACTTAATTCCACAATATATTTTATGATTAGAACTAGTTCATATGTATCAGTTGATAGTACTCGAAATGAGCGAATTCGGTTCTGAAAATGAAATATATTGTAGAAATTAGTACAAATAAATTTATTTTTAGAATCTTAAAACATGTGACTTAAATTCAGTTGCTCTAATAATATATATTTCCTTTAAAAAACGACAGAAGAATGGGCCTTTGAAATTATAACAAATAACTTACCATTATTATCTACGCCTTGTTTCAAAAATCATGTAGCATGGAAAGAAAGAAATTAAAAAATCACGGACACATTAAAAATCGTTAAATATATGAGCAATATATTCCTAAGTTTTTTTGTCAAATCTACTTACACGTCAATGCCGTGTATATTTAAATCTGTTGACTATAATGAATTTCCTTTTATGGAAAATATTTAATTTATTGATAATATAACGATAAATGCGGATAATAAGAAGATTATCATAAATATTAAGGCAGATCAGGCATGTCAAAATAAGGATTTAAAAACAAAATGCTTTTTATTTTACTTTTTTATTTATTATATTTCTACACCTTAACAAAAAAAGAAACTTTTTAATATATTTTATTATTATGATGATATGTTGGCAGTTTTGTTAGCCATAAAATGAAAATTTTCATCGAAGGTTCTTAATTATATAGCTACAACATAAATTGATTATTTTTCACATAAAATGGTTTTTAATTTGCACCATGTCCGATAATTTCACAATTCCATTCGTATTGAATACAGTAACTCCCATCAGACACTTTTTTTGGTCAAAAAGGATTATTTTTAATAAAACACGCTTACAATTTTTTGCAATATAACTGCCACAATTTTAATTATGAAGCGACCGGTAACACTTTTCGTGATAATGAATATGAGAAGCTGGCTATCAGTTAAAAAATAGTCATATAAAAAATGTGTTTATAAAAAAAAACATCTTTAAAAGAAGCAGAAAAAATAATTGAACGTGTGTAAAGTCTGAAAATGCTTTTCAAGGAAGAAAGACAAATATATTTTGTCCATTTTTATAATGTGTAGCATATCTTGTTAATTATTTGACCTCAGCTATAATTTCTTCGTTATATTTTCAGAGACATTAAAGAAAATAAAGGCTAATTGTTTTCTTTAATTCTAAAGCTCATGATGAGAAAATCGTATATTTGGAAGGGATGTAAATAACAAGTTTCTTGAGGGAAAATAAATGTAAGAACTAATATATTTTTCAAGCTCTTCTTTATAAGCATAATTGAAATAAGGCCAAATATAAAGTATAATAGTTTAATATGAATCTTAATGTATGTGCAGCTATGCATTAAGTCAATAATATGATATTAAAGTAATTCTTATCGTACAATATTTATGATTAAATAAGAGTCAGCAATGAGTACACCAAACACATAAGGGGTGGTGACGGTCCAACCAATTTATTCTATAAACAGTAGAGAAAATATTGAGTGCCCTTTGAATAATTTTACTTTTTGTGTCACTTTGTAATATATTATATCTCTTTTTCAGCGGAAAAACATTTTTCATGCCTATTTTCCTGCGAAAACGGATGTGAAACAACGTGAAATTATAAAAAAATATATAGTTCCTAACATAGCCTTACATGAAGAGAGGAATTATAAATAAGAAAGGAGGAAATTTAATCTTTTTCCTATTTGCCTTTTAAAATACGACATTTTAACATAAATAAAGAATTACATTCAAAATTAAAAAGCCACAGACTCTCTCCCAAGGAAACAATCTTTCGAATTTCCTTGTTTCCCTTATTCTTTTTCTTTATTTTATCCATTCATATTTTCGACTGACTTTTTGTTATTTCCTCGTTTGAAAATTGGAACAAATTCTCTTTCATTTCGTTACAGCAGCTTTTTACATAGCAATGAATATTTTTTGAAAAAAAAAATGAATGGGTAAATTTTAAAAATATTTTTTTGAAATGTCACTTTTTATCGCATTTTTATTTTCAGAAACATGGTTTCAATTTCTGAGTTTCATCATCATTTCGTTTTTGTTGGTTATTTTTGACGGGGTTGAAACAGTTTTAACGCCATGAATAAAACACAAATATACTGTATTTATATATTTTGACCCCGTTCAATAATAATAAATGTACAAATATGTGACGATTCATTTCTATTCAAATAAAGTCAAGTTTCTTCTATTTACGATTGAATTACATCAAGATAATCAACTGTTAATTTATTAATAACATTTTTTTAATAAGATATACAAATGTAAAAAAATAGCATCTGCTTTCTGGCTAAAAAAAATAGGTTTTTATCATTTAATTAATAATATGTATTGCTATATTTCTGACATATATATATATGCCAGTAAAATTGGTAAGGCGTAATGTATAAATCTTACTACATCCATAGACAGAAGAATATTCAACGTTATATATCAATAGAATGCAAATGGAAAATTATGATGTTGGTACGTTATTTGGTTCACTAGTTAGTTTATGTCTTGAAACCTTTCCAAGCGCTAACCGAATTTTATTGTTTTAAATAACGGAAGCGTACGTTTTTCCTAGAGCCGATTAACCATATGTATGTTGAATGTAGTTTTAAAAATTTCTTTTACTGTAATGTTTTTTTATGATATCGACAGAAGGTGCTTGATAAAATTTGTATGTAATAATTAAATTATTAAAACTTTGTCAGTTCTGTTGCATCCGTGTGATAAAACGCCTGAAGATGCCGATAGGTGAAACCCGGGTCGTTAGTGACAAAACATGTGGAATCGTACACAATTTTAACAATTTAAATATTTGTTATTCTTGAGAGCTATCAGCGCTAAGCGAAAATATTATGTAAAGATTCAAACACAAAACAACGTTTAGTTTTGTATACCTTCTAATTATTATCCCATTATTTTGTAAGAATATGCATCTTTATATATTGTATCCTTTTAGTATTTAAATGTAGTTTTATTATTGATTGAATTGGCATTCACTTGGTAGAACTCCATTATAATAATGAAAAAAATATCATTGTATTTTAGTTCTACAAAATTAGCTATCAACTATATTTAAAAATAGTTTTGTAGATCTAAAATACATTGCTATTTTTTTCACTGTGTTGTTATTTTATTATCTTGAATATCCTGCCTTTCCAATGAAAAGTGACAGTTAAAACTTTAAGAGTAAAAATATAAACTTTAAGTGTGTCAAAAGGGATGTCATAATTTAATAATGATATGCGTAGAAACACTATTGAAATTCCCATCATAGTCAAGTGTGCACTTTCGACCACAAATAGGTTGAGAAACTATGTCAGAAAGCTAAAGAAAAAAAAGATGAAATTCAGTGCGACAGTCGGGTCGGTAAATTAATTGATCACATATAGACTTATTTCGCTTATCGCGAGCAATATCAACGTTCCTGGTTATAAAATATAGTGAGGAAATAAGTACTAAAAAAATGTTTTTTTATTAATTATTTAAAATACCATGCCTTTCCATTAGGAGATGACAGTT
This sequence comes from Himalopsyche japonica, assembly GCA_028555115.1. Classification (NCBI taxonomy): domain Eukaryota; kingdom Metazoa; phylum Arthropoda; class Insecta; order Trichoptera; family Rhyacophilidae; genus Himalopsyche; species Himalopsyche japonica. Next base: position 194,024 of record JAHFWJ010000645.1, read on the forward strand.
AACACCTTAAAAGTGATATATATATACTTGCCTGAAAATAGCTCTATATTTCATAAAACAATGCAATGAATAACAAAAATGTTAAAATAAAATTGAATTATTTCTATCCAAAAAAATGAAAAAAACGGCTTGTTTACAGCCGGTTATTTTTATCGCTTTTATACACCGTTTCACTAATTTGAGGCTCACGTCAAATAATCTTTTCAGTAAGAGTTTTTCATAGTATCACGGGTCTGTACTAGTTATGTGAGAGCTTTACCCCGCCACATTCACGGTTTTGTTCTATTCAATAGAAAATAGGACAGTGCAAATTAAATTTCTATGCTTTAATGCCGTGGCCAAAGCTCAGAAATTATGTCATCATAGACACGTTTGCAAAGGATGAGCTTAATATCATCTATTATAATAATATATTAATACATTAAAGACTTCAGTTGAAGACATATATGTTGAAAGTTCACCGGAAAACATTATTTGTTTTTAGAACAAAAATAAAAACACTTTTAACTATGTAACTCAATCTATACATCAAATTAATAATTAGTTTTTACCACGACGAAAAAATGGCAATGTGTATACGAATTGTAAAGTAATACATTGCTACTTTTTCACCGTGTTATAATGGAGTTCTTCTTTCAATCGATAACTAGCTTCTAAGTATTAAAATAATACTTATGTAAAAAATCTTTTTAATATTGATAGTCTATCTATAACAAAAAATACAAGTTACTTATAATCATTTTTTCACAAAATAAATGTGGTAATTAAATGGTAATCCTTCTTCATAAAAAATGATCGAACCGCAGGTATCGCAAGTAATGCCAGAGTAAACAAAATGGTTTCGAATTCGCACAATTTGTTAATGGTATCAATAAAGATAGATAAAATGCTTTCATTTATGATATAGACTGAAAGTGATGACTAACGACAAGCGACGTCTGACGAATCTCAGTTCTATTTCATTCGTGTGATAGAATGCCTGAAAATGCCGAAAGGCGATACCCGGCTCGTTAGTGACAAAATACGTGGAATCGTACGAAGTTTTAACAATACACTAAAGCTTTCATATTTGTAATAATGTTTATTTTATATGTTTCATTATTCAGACGCTTTCACTGCGAGTCTTTATCGAAAAAAGGCTTGCATGTTGTGTTAATATTAATTGTTAACACATTTCCTGCTGAGTGATGTAAAGTATACTTCAGCACCGATCATATTACAAAATAATTAAGTCGTATTGGTGTTAATCATATTTCAAGAGATTATCAAGATGAAAAAAGGTATACGTCTTTATTTCTGATGTCTGTCGTCGCAACTGTTGCGACGCGAGTAGTCAAAATATTAAAAAATAAATCTACGTTGTATTTTTTTTACCCATGTACTAAAACACTCGCTCGTTAAACACCCACAGAAATATACATATGGCTTTTTTGTCATTCATAATGGTAGATGTAAGTGAATTTTTAAATTAATTAATTTATCGAATACGTCATTTATCGTTAATGTGACCACACAGTCCTGAGGATAGTTCGTTCTTGTCTTTTAATTTCGTTCCAGTAAACATAGTTGGCATACCGCGCTACACGTTACTGGGGGGGGGGGGGTTTGAGTTACGTCACGGATAATTGTTTCTCGGGGCCGGATAGAGTATGTTTGAAGCCAAAGGTCGACGTGTGACCGATGAAGAATTAATAAGACGGCCGAAGAGAGATCGGCCGCGGATACACGCGCCACGGATGTTACTTGATGGAATTTTGATTAAATTTCAATATATTATGGCAGATTACGCACACGGTTGCCGAATTTAGTGTCGCAAAGTTCTTATTAGGTTGCTAAAAAATTAACTGATTACTAAAATAGTCTTCAAATTTTGAGTTACGTAATAAAATAAGACTACTATTACATTCTACGAGAAGAGTCTATCAAACGTGGAGCTTTTGTTTTGTTTTGGTTTATTGATAAAGCTTTTTTGATAAAAACTTTAAGAACAATTTATGAAATTTTAAAACAATGTGATAAGCGCCGATTTCGCTTATAGTGAAATCGGCGCTATTCGGGCTTGACTGGATGGGTTTACTTTGGGTTAAAGCACAAAATTTTGAATTGTTATTATGAGACAGCATAATTTTTCTTGCTGAGAAGATATCTCACTTTATCTAACAGCACCACTACAATTCGTAATATATGTAATGTTAGGAATATATGTAAATAGGATCGCCACTATTCCAATCCTTTTACAAAGGGGTGGTCTGATTTGTTTCCGTAATGACCACTTCCGTCCCACATGTAAACTTATTGTCATAGCCACCTATTGTTTCATTTAGAATTTTTGAAAATTTAGTGTCGTTGTGTGAAAGTAACAAGCTAGGCCATTGGAACACGAGAGAGGATGTGTTGTGTGCCTTTTCTGCACAGCAATATATAGATAAGCGAATGTTAGTCTAAGCATAGTTCTGACGATGGCGTGAGCCGAAATAGCTATCAACCATATTTTTTAAAAATAACTTTGTAGAACTAAAATACATTGCTTTTTTCTCACCGTGTTATAATGGAGTTCTACCAAGTGAATGCCAATTCAATCAATAAATATGTAATGTTGTTTGTGTCCAACTTAACAGTAATTATAAAAAAGCTTGATTAATTTTTAACATATGTAGTTCTGATGTTGGCGCGAAACCGAAATATTTATAATATAAATGGTTAATATATTTAAGTGTGAAATAATTATACAACATTTTTCCCTCACTTGGATGTAGTTTTGCCAATTAAATTTCAGCATGCTCAGCGAAGAACGTCAAAATTATGTTTAAATAAACACATATGAAAGAGTTTTACGGAGGTGACCATTTTTTTATTGAAAGGCATGATATTTTAACATTTTTATACTGTTTCCAGAATCTGTTTCATGATCAACACCGGTTTTGCTCAACGTGAGAAATATCAAAAAGAGAGAGTTTATAAAAAAAATATTTTTAGATAAGGTTAATAAATCAATTATTTTTTGATATATTGATTGAATTGGCATTTATTTGCCTGTCCTTACTTGTTCTGACGATGAGTGAGCCGAAATAGCTGTCAACTATATCTTATAAAAAAAATTGTAGAACTAAAATACATTGCTACTTTTTCACCGTGTCAATTATTCTTCTTGGCTTAAGCATATAATTAAAATAATTGGGAATTTTCATTTCATCGAAGGAATAACGATGTATTTGTATGCTGTTTTTTCGAAGGACGATGCGGATGAAGACGGAAATAGGTTTGACTGATTATAATAATAATCACAGATGTTTTCTTTTTGATTTTCACGATGCTTCTTCAAGCTGTTGGCGTCTGGAAAAGTTTTCAGCACCGCACAGTGCGGTAGTAACGTAAGGCCTGTGTCCCTGTTACCCATATTGTGGGAGAGGGTGTGAGGGCGGAAGAAAGCGGGAATGATGTTGCGCCTGGTTCAACCCTGTTAGTCGGTATCGAACCGCCGTAAGAGAAACGTCGCGTCCACGCCGCCCTTAACAGCCCTCCGAATCGCGCCGCGAAACCTTACAGACAAACCAAAAATAAAAATCAACGAATTTACACGCCGAAAGAACGACGCAGAAACTTTCACATAACACAGTGCCTGAGATTAAATTGTGGATATCAAAATACATTTCAACTCCAAGGTAACTTTTTTGACGATCTTGCAGTATATCGCACTGTACAGCATGTGGAAAGGAAATATTAGTGGATTTCTTGAAATACTTAAGGATTTGCAATCTTCTGTTGATCTATTTTCACGATTTCTCAGCTCCGAAAAACCAAAAGTAGTTAATTTATCTACAGCTTCCTGAATTTTTCATGATTAAAATTTGATTAAGTATTTATTTACACTAAAAATAAGTTATCAGTGCTTGTTAATTAAACTATGTAAACTGTATTCGTATTTTGAATCAAACATTAAATTACTCATAAAATATCTCACGAAAAATAAACTATAAATGCGGTTAAAAATAAATTACAAAACAATAATGAAAAGTGTTGTTGAGTGATATACCATAAACTCTAAATTATTTTTCAATAATATAATATATTGCTCTATTGTTGTAAGTGTGAAATATAATAATATCGTATCATATGAAATCCTTTCAATTTTTACCATATTGATAGTTTTGTAATTTTTTTGCGCTACGATCCGTAGATTTGGCGTAGCACGTCTTAGCATATTACTGACATAACTTAAGATGATATAATATTGTGAAGTTTGAAAAGTATCGTGTTTTTTTTTGTGCTTCGGTTTTCACAACAAGCTAGCGAGAGCAAGTTTGGACTAGACCCACTGCTGAATAAGGTAAGCTTATTTATATATCTATCGTTGAGCGTAAATAATATTTATATATCAATTGACTATATTATTAAGTAAAGATAACTACATCAAAAATAATTCATGAATTGTATACTGTTCAAATTTTAATAATTAAAACTGTGTAAAATTTCCGGATGTTTTGTGACGCAAATCGGGTTTTGCTATTCTAAGATAAATAATCAGTTTGATTGCCTGACGATGCTGAATGGTGAAACTCAGTTAATGAGTGATCATCAAAGAGTTTCAGTTGATAGCCTTGATCTGATCGAAGCTTTAAATGTATTGGTTAGTCATATTGGTGTGGATTTGTATTAATATGTCATGTCTTCTGCTAATGTAAATGTTATTTTTAAGTGCCTTACTAAGATAAAAAAAATATTAATCAATATTAAGCTCACAACAAATCATTGCGAATTCTTTCCTTTTCATCCTGACCGTAGTTATAGACAAAAAGAAAATGGTACAAACATTTCACTTAGTAAAGTGTTTAATTTAAAATTTATGATGTAATCCTTTTCAAAACATAGTATTTAAAAAAAAACGACAAATTATTAAAATTTACAAGAAAAAGATGTGAGTTTGTATAATATTTCACATCACAGAATAATAACCGTTGAATTACTTAATTTTTGCTATGTGCTCATTGTCAAGCTTAATATATAATACTTTCCTATAAGCTTTGAAATATTTGTTATCCGATTGCATCATATATTTTTTTATAAAAAAGCATTCTTCACATATTAAAAAAAAATATCTATTGTATATAAAACCATCGTAAGTATTAATATAACATGAAACAATAAGGATTGCGTCACATTATTTGCTAATACAAAAATGCGAATCGTCAAGCAACAAATAAGACAAATTGTATTTTTCCTAAAAAAATCCATTCCCATTTGAGGTAAAATAGAATCTTTATTTGTTTATAACGGATTATAAAAATTGTACTACCCTTAATGAAAATCATAAATTTATCAAGTTTAATACTGCCATAATTATCCAAATTTATAGAACGCGAAAAAACTACTTTAATACCAGACAGCAATAGTGGAAATTATTCCATTATGGATATTTTTACTTCAAGAAAAATGTATTTTGTAATTAAAGATACTTTCAGTGGTTTACTGTAAATGAAACTTGAGTCGTCATAGAAACCAATGTAAAAGTAATTTTAATTTTCGTTTGTAATACTCTCTCTGTTATTTATTTCAAGTTTTTCGTATATACAATAAAATGCAACACAAAAATTCTGAAACCTTTAAAAATTATTTAAGTTTGAAGTTCAGGTATTCCATCGCACGGATACAACAGAACTGACGTAAAACAAACAGTTAGCATCGTATATATAATATATTAAAATCATTATTAACAGGAATCTACTTACCAATAGGCAAGCAAAAGATTGCAGCTGAAAAGAATGTAACAATATTAATCAAATAATAATTAACCCCATTTCAATAACGACAATTCATTAGCAAGATCGTTAATGAAAGTTGTTATAGCTAATTATTATTGGATTAATATCTTTACATTCTTTTCATCTGCAATCTTTTGCTTGCCTATTGGTAAGTATATTCCTGTTAATAAAGATTTTAATATATTATATATACTATGCTAACTGTTTGTTTTACGTCAGTTATGTTGCATCCGTGCGATGGAATACATGAAGATGCCGAAGGGCAAAACCCGGGTCGTTTGTGATAAGACATATGGAATCATACAAAGTTGCAACAATTCAAATTTAATATTGAAGTTCCATCAAGCACCTTTATTCGATATCATAAATTATTTAAGTGTTATAAATACTACTTTAGATAAGGTTACGTCATAGATAAAAGTCTACAGAGTATTGAAAGTAATTGTCCAATATTAGAAATTACTTCATTCGAGGTTTTACTACTGCAAAGCCTTATATAATTGCCATAAATTTGCTAACTTTTATTGTGGTCTGCTACGCCGTAGATTATTTGCGTTGAGATCGTTTTTGTTTATCACGCGATAGAAATGCTCTATTTTTTCTTATTATGACATACTTGATATACTAAAAAAAATATGAGCAAATAATGTATTTCAAAATATGATCTTGTATATAAACATTATTTTTTAAATATTTAACTAAATATTATACTAATATACTCAAAAATAGCTTTACTCAATTCCAGTTATATTCACAGATATGAAAGAAAAAAGGTAAGGTTAAGAAAATGAATATATAATTATTTTTAGCACGAGAACGAATGTCTGCGTCATATCATTTAATGTTTCTGATCCTAAGTCTGAGAGAACGTTGGACAGTCAAAAGAAATAATTTATTTAAAAAACTTAAACTAAAAAGCTTAATCATTAAATAGTAATAAATGATATTGATTGAATTAACTTATATTTGGTAGAGTGGATTAAAACACGGAGAATTTTATTAAGTTCTGATGTATTTTAGTTCTAAAATATTTATATGGTATATATAATAATTGATGAATTTTGTTATGATGAAGGCGTAAGCCGAAATAGATATCAACTATATATCTTAGAAATTTTGGTAAATTAAAACACATTTTCAAAAATCAGAATATTTCGCTATCTATTGAATTTGGTTAGTCTTATTGGAAAAAACGATGCTATGGTCAGGATATATAAGGTAAAGTAAAAAAACTAAACAACTGAATACTTAATTAAAATCAGGTAAGTAATAATAAATCTTATTTATCGAGATAGATAAAAACAAAAAAAAAAAATTTCTCGTCCCTTATTATTGGCTATTCACTATTCAACAAATAAACATTTATTAAGTATATAGTAATGAAATATACTTTTGCTTTACTTTACTAGCCGAATAGTTTCTTTTCACGTTTTTTGGTTTGTATTAATTACAAAATAAATCACTGTCTCAATAAATGTTTCGATATAAAAAGTAATTCAATAATAACTGAGCTTTTGTATACTGAAATTCTTCATTCATCCAAATAATGGCATATTGAATATAAAACGAAAAAAACCAAACTTGCAAGCTTGATCACTGAAAACGCTTTATGTAAATAAATGAGCTCCACAAATAATCGAGTGAAAAATCCATAAAGTGTTTTGCATCACGTACTCTCGTACCCGACGGATATTTGTTATTACCGATTGCTTTATTTTATTTCCGGGATAAAAATGGAAATACGGGATGACGCGACCCTCCTCTTTGCTTCGTTTTAATGTTGGGGTAAGACCGGCGCAGGTTTTTCCGGCGATCCTATTTTAAATTTATTGGAATATTTAACGTTTTAGCGCGTACACCGTAGCAAGAGAATCTCGGCTTGAATATCTTCAATCATCGCAAGTGAATATAAAAGTAGTAAAGCGAATACTTGAATCGAATAAATAATAAACATTTAAAAAGAAAAGGTTTCATACTGAATCATTTTGTATTGAATAGGCTCTTATAATTTATATATTATCGAAGGCAATATTTTTATTCCAATACCTACCGCGATTATCCTTTTACAGTTTTTACGCAGTAAAAACTCATTTTAATTTTGTTTGGAAGTATTTGGATGGTTTTTTATCCGTAGGATTTTGTGTATTCATAAGTTATATGTGTAAGAGGTATTGAATTATAAATTTCAATAAAATATTCAATTTTATGATATCACTGTTACGTCTTGATGGAAAAGCATGATATTTTAAATAACATAAGCACATTTTTTAGTACTTTTTTCCCCCCACAATATTTTTTTTGATCAGGACCGGTTTCGCTCATCACGAGCATAAACCGGAATACATTGTGGAAATAAGTACTTGAAAATATGTTTTACTATTTTAAAAAATATGATATCAACTGCAACTGAGCTGGTTGTTAATTTGCTCATTGATTGGTGGATAAATTTCGTTCAAGTCTGAAAATTTTTATAAATTCTTACTTTTACGCTAATTTATTATTTTATTTAATATCAATGAGACATTTATCGAGAACGTAAGCAGTAAATGCTCAATCAATGATCAAATTAACTCTCAAAATTATAAGGATCCATTATTTTGCCACTAACGACCCGGATTTCACCAAATGTTTCACATATTTTATCAGTTCTGTAGCATCCGTTTGATTGAATGTCCGAAATGTCAAACGACGAAACCCGGATCGTTAGTGACAAAAAACGCGTGGAATCTTACAAACTAACAATATCTTTAAGATAAAAAGCTTACGTATCTGTCAAATGGCCTAAAAATTTATAAAACGTATGGTTAATTACCGAAGTCTGTCAATATGATTGATAGCAGTTTGGCTTTTTTACAATCTGTCATATTTTAAGAAAAAAAAACTTGTCAAAAATGTTCATAGCTTACTTGATTAAAATATCCACTCTAGGAAACTTCTGCGCTCTTCAATATAGTAATAAGTATTGTAAAATATGGCTAAATCAGATGTATTGGTCCAACGTCGATAATCATGAAAAAACTATCTTTGCTACGAACTTTTGGCAAGTGTTCACATTTTAGAAAAAAATACTGTCTGAGAATCATCGATATACTGACAGTATTTATTTAAAAAATAAGTATGTACTTATTATTTAAAAAGACACGAATGTCTTCGTTCACAAGCAACTTACAAGATTTTCTTTGGCTTATGATTCGTTGTCCTAATTGGAGTAAATTTGAAAATATTAAATTGATTAGCTTAAAAATAATATTTTAAATGAAGGGTATTTTAAACATAACGAAGTCTATTTTCAAAAAACAATAAATCACGTACAAAGACAGGTAAAGATGTCGTTAAAATAGTACTTAATATTCATCTTCAATTTTTATATCCAAAGTTTTTTGTAGCGAGTTTCTAAGATATCATAATTAACGCAGCAGTGTCATGTAATTTGGCGGAAAAATAAACGCTCACCCTTAATTAGTGTATGGTTCAATTTGCTGCGAGATCTTCAAAGGTGGGTACTATTATAACTAAAGACGTGTTTTCATTAAAAGGATGTATCCAGACCGGTCTATCGCTTGTTAGGAACACATCTGAATTTGTTGTGTTCCTTAGACTTGCTTGAGAGAGAGCAAATGCCTCCAGCGTTTTACAAATGAGAACAGTGACGTCGTTCACATAAATATCATCATTTATCTTTATACCTTCAAGTTTTTACAGTAATTTGTCAACGATTTTAACTCTTAATAAAATATAAAACGTTACATATGTTTTAACTTTTATAAATTTATAAGCTTCAAAAATTAGAAAAAATATTAAAATACGCTTTGTTCTTACCTGTCATCTTTAAAAGTAACACGGTGAAATAATAGCAATGTATTTTAGATCTGTAAAATTTTAAGATTTAGTTGATAGCTATTTCGGCTTAAGTTTTCGTCAGAAATATGTTTAATGTACATTTACTTATCTATATATAGCTGCATAGAAAGGATATACAATTAATCTTCTCTTTTATTATAACACCATAACTTTATATTGTACTAATAAATTTCTAAAATGCGGCGCTTTGATTTTATAGATTTCTGCACGTTTTTTTTTTGGGGAAGAAGCGTACAATAATTGCAATATTGTTAAAAATACAATTTTTCTGGAATAATTGACAAATATCTTTTATTTAAAATTATACAAAAACTGATGAAATTTGAAATAATAAAGACACATTTTATACTATTTCCACAATATATTTTGTATTGGTAATGCTTGCAATGATCGAAACCGATCCAAATCATAAAAAATATTGTAGAAATAAGTACTAAAAATGTGTTTTTACTATTTAAAATATCATTCTTTTCCATCAAGAAGTGGCAGTTGACACTTTAAAAGTCAAAAACTGACTTATTTATCAATTTAACTTCATTCATTTAAAGACAAAATCTGTGACGATTTTTCGTTAATGAAGTTTATAAAAATGAATATTAATTTTAGTTTCATTTTCGACCATTGTGTTAATGAAGCAACCTTCATACTTTCGTTTTCTATAGAGCAATAAAAAATAAAGAACCGTTTTGCTGATACACTTATATTTGTGATATTTATCAAGTCTCTATATTCGTCAAATATTGAATTACGAATCCACCACAACCCTTTTTATAGCTTATTCTGGATTTAGTCAACAGAAATGTTACCAACAGTTATATTAATGAAAAAACTACTTTAGATGTAATCACATAAGACTTAAGGTTTAAGACTTAAACATTTTCAGCTGTGTTTGGATTATTGTAAATGTTGAATTTTAATTAAAGTAATGAATTTAAAATAAATACATAAGATATAGAAACAAGTTAAGTAATTTAATCAATAAAAAGATATTTTCAAGTAATATTTTCACAATATATTTTATGAACTGGATCATATCAGTTGATAATGTTTATGATGAGCGAAATCAGTCATCGAATGTGTTAATTATACTAAAAATGAGTTTTTAATATAAAAAATATCATGTCTTAAGATCAATGAGAGAAATTTAATACTTTAAATGCGATTGAAGTATTATAGGTTTTTTACTTCAACTTCATGCAGATAATTATAACTTTCAAAAATACTCGGCTCTTACAAAGTTTACGATTTGAGAACAGTAACTTTCTATGCTTTATATAATATTTTATGTCATCTTTTATAGTATATATCACGAACGCCTATGCTTCAAAACGAAGCGAGGGAGGAGTGAGGCGAGACGTGGAAAACACCCTTCACCCGCGGGGCTGTTGTAAGACCTGAGCGAATTTCACACCCTTTCCATTCTTAGTTTGTTCTCTCAGTACGGTACAATGATACTCTCCTGCGAATAGATCGTGACCAGCATTTCTTGCAAATAATTGTACGTATATGCCGTATCGTTTTCTAATTTATATTGTCTCTGAGATGTTTATTGCTTCATAAAAAGTCATAATAGAATTAGGCGTGCAATGTATATATTTTAAAAAAAATGTTAATTAAAATGATGTCTAAGAAAATTTAACGCTCATCAAAAGAATTTAAGAAACAATTAAAGTTAACCAATGTTGTGCGATCAATCAAGTTTTAAAGGTTAAATTTTTAATACATAATGTACAGCATAATGATTAAGTACGCATTTAACCTCATAAAATTAAACAAAAAAAACGATTAGAAGACAGAAAACGTACTGGAAAACCTTTAATTGACCACATAGCAAACAATTTTACAAAACATACAATACTAAAACAATCTCGATTTTATACTTATCCAAATTATTTCCTTATAAAAATCTTTGAAATTGTTTGAAATCGATTTGAAACAGGTAAAATAATTTAATATATATCAATTGATAAGAAAGAAAAATGAAAACATCAAATAAAAAATAAACATTATGTTCATTATTGTATAATAAAATTTTTATATTCTCATTGTTTCTATGTTTGTGTTTTTGCAATGTTTTAATAAACTAAACTTCTGTAACGAATCGGAAAATAATGAAAAATGATTATTTTCATTCAGTATTTTTGAACGTCAATAAAAAATGTATTCTAAAAATAATTTAAGAAAAGCATCAGCTATTTTGATGTGAAAGCATAAATTACTTCGAAAAAAATCAGCTCGCTTAATAACTGAATACCAAGTATTGTTTTGTTATTCATAAAATCATATTATGTGTTCTTTTCAATTGAATAACTGATTAATATTTTATCAAAATTAACCCATATTGTTTCACATGTATCAAGTAAACGCTTTGATACTTCAAACAATATGTAAGATCTTTTCGGAGTAAATTTGGTATATTTTGGAAGTATTTTCCCCTATCGTTATTGTATATGGCCCGGGGCTAAGGGGCGTTTAAATGATTATCGTCTCTGATGTAAAGTTACTATTGAAGTTTTTGATTGATAACTGCATGCTTGTATTTTCTATTTATCTTTATATGTATCAGAATATATCACGTTCATATCCATAGCTTAAACAATAATTAATACAAGCTATAGAGGTTTTTCAAAGCTGTTAGCTATAATCTTACTTAACTTTTAAATCGATTTTGTAAAGTATTAAATTTTCCATGCGTTTGATAACATATATATATACTATATTATTGCTTTTCGCTATTGATTGTATATGACAAACGAAATCATTTGGTTTATTATATTTACATACATATTGAAGATCAATGTGATTATCAATATTTTATGTCTACAAATAATTGATAATATAATTTTAAATATAAAAATACTTTTTCTAGTACTATTTTTATAATATATTTTACAACTATGTCCGGTTTAGCTTATGGCAAGCATTATCAACCAACAATGTTGGTAAAGTTGTTTGTATTACCTCTATGATATTTCCATTAATCGTGTTATTAAAAAAGCAGTTTAAACGAACTAACAACTGATCTACTCTGAATAGGCTCTACATTTAACGCATCAATACATTTGAGAAGACAGCTGGTTTCCATAAAATTTTTAATGGAAATAACACTAAATTATTTGCTATTTGATAATGCAGTTTGCATATAATCGATAAGAGATTATTACCGTTTCAATTTTAGATGTATTTAATTTATTTGTATATTTATTGTATGGCTTCATGTAAATTATTTCTTTAGTCGTTGACATGACTTGATTTATTAGTAATTTATGTCTTATTAGTTGATAGTGTTCATGATGAGTGAAACCGGCCGTGTTCATGAAATATATTATGGAAATAAGTGCTAAAAAATGAATCTATATTTTTTTAAATATTATGCCTCTACAATACATCAATAAATTATAGTTAAAACATTAAAAGATTCAAATATAGACAATCAACGTTGTCCACATAACTACCTGATACGATATTTCAAATCAATTGTACCGAAAATAGGAAACTTTCAAGAAAAACAAAATAATGACAAATAGTGACTTTTGTCATTTTATCTGCTGGCAGATTGTTGAATCAAGTCCTGTAGCCGAGTGAATTTACCAAATATATTCGCGGTGTTAATAGGATCAAATACCAAGACATACTTCACATATTCTACTTTCATTATTTACTTGCGAATACCCAGCATGTATGGCTCACTACAATCGATTGTTTGGAAAATGTCATAAGAAATTCATAAGCTCTATTTGTAACAGTTTTGCAAAGGTAGACCGTAAGTATATTATCAATATTGTCTTTGATTAGATTCTATGTAATGAAATTGGGTGAAAACTTTTTAAAAATGTTTACATTCAAATTTAGTTTGTAAATAATTGATAGCATGCAAAATGCCATCCTCAAAGTGTGCCATAGTTGACAGTTTTGTAAGAGTTTTTGTAATGGCTAAAAAGCTTTTCAGATGTGTTGTCATGTGGTTGAAGTAATTTAAAAACTTTGCAAGTGTACAAAGTAGATATATTTATTGATATAATTGGTATTTACTTGGTGGAACTCTATTATAGCACGGTGAAAAAATAGCAATATTATTACATTGCTATTTTTTTTATCGTAATAGTGCTTGGATGGGTGACCGACCACTCGGGAACACCGCGTGCCGTGTTCTCTTGGCTATGGGAAGGAAAACCCAGACAGAAAACCGAACACCAACCCGCCTGGGCAGCGTGGTGTTTCTATGTCCAAACAACCCCCCTGGAAAAAAAGTAGGGGGAGGCCTTCATCCAGCAGTGGATCGACCCCGGCTAATGATGATGATGATGAGATAGAATATATTTTGAAAATTGCAAAAAAACATTTCTTATCTATAATATAGCAATATATATATGACATACTCACAATCTAAAAACATTAAATTGTATGCATATCAATTCAAGCAACACTACTCAAATTGATGAATGTAAGTTATATTTATATCGAAATATAAATATGAACGTAGTGAACGAAATTGTTATTATATTATGATTTTTATTCTTTTGTTATCCCCATCGAGAAAGAATGAATTAGCATTTTCAAGATTATATTACGATTTTGTATAGACAAAAACAATTTTACTTTACGTTAAGCTTTCCATCATATTACTTCTGTTAATTATTTTATGATGAAATATTGTTCCTTGAGTAACACTCCATATAAAGTATAAATCCCAAACAAACTGTCTGTAATAATTCTCAAAATAATTTGTCTTCATCAAAACATATATTGGCAAATATTTGGAATGTATGTTTAGTGTCGAATATCTCTACACACGAGATACGTCTCTGATTATTCAATGCTGTTGTAAAGAGAATAGACAATTTCTCGATAGCAATCTACCCTTGTCTCGTGTCAAACCAAAAAGAGCACTACGCACCTTAGACTTTCTTTAGAATTTCAATGGTGGGGTTTACTTCTGTACTTTTCACACAATATATAAAGATAATAAATAAGCTTTACAGAAGGGTGTTTTTACTTCTTGTCAAATAGTTACCAAACAAATACTCACATAGTTTTATCTTCACATAAATTTTTTTATGAGTTTGCACTAGGAACACTTTACTTGGACGTTTTGTATCAAAAACAAAAAATATTGATTGAATTGGCATTCACTTGGTAGAACTCCATTATAACACGGTGAAAAAAAAATAGCAATGTATTTTAGTTCTACAAAATTATTATTTTTTAAGATATAGTTGATAGCTATTTCGGCTCACGCTATCGTCAGAACTATGCTTAAACGAAGATTTGCTTATCTATATATAGCTGTATAGAAAAGGTATACAATACATCTTCTCTCCTGTTTTAACGACCTAGCTTGTTTCTTGCTCGCAATAAAACTCTAAATTGTAAATGAAACTAAAAAGACGGCTATATCAATAAGTTTACATATGACATGAAAATCGTCCATTACAGAAACAAAACGGCTCCCCGTAGCGGGTTAAGCAATGGTGATCGACATATATTAGTTTGTTCGTTAAGAATCCTTTGTGATAGTTGATATCTATTGATTTTCAGCTTTTCTAAAGCCGTCATCTTGCGACCTTTCTTACAAAGATGAAAACTTAAGATTTTTTTTTTTTATGTGTAACTTTTTACTTTGTGTAACAACTATTATATTGACACAAAAGAAGCAACGTTTTTGAAGTAATATATTCGTTGATTGAATTGGCATTCACTTGGTAGAACTCCATTATAACACGGTGAAAAAATAGCAATGTATTTTAGTTCTACAAAATTATTTTTAACAAATATAGTTGATAGCTATTTCGGCTCACGCCATCGTCAGAACTAGTTAGAACTAGAATTAGTTCTGACGATGGCGTGAGCCGAAATAGCTATCAACTATATTTGTTAAAAATAATTTTGTAGAACTAAAAGACATTGCTATTTTTTCACCGTATTAATATATTCGTTCTTAATCTTGTAACATGATCCATTATGAGCAATAAAACAGACAGTTTTTAGAGGTGGTTGCTCTTGAAAGCACTATCCCCTAAAAGTTTCATTTGTAATTTATCATTTTATTCCAGAAAACCAAAGCATTTCTTAAAAATATTACATCATTGGTTATCTTCATAAATGTAACACAAATTAATCGCTGTAGAAAGATGTCTTACAATAGATAACGTTGTTTTGATTATGTTGCGAAATGTTTGAAATTGTAATGTACAATTAGAAAAGGCAATAAACCTATAGGTTATAATCCATACGTTTAAGGGAAAGCTATATTCCAAGCTCTGCACTCATACAAAATAACATTTGCTCAATTGGAAAGATTTTTGGAATTTGGTAAACTATATATTTCAATATTTCTTTAATTGTCTATGAATAAAATGACCGCTTTTAAGAAAACTGAGTGAAAATGACCAAAAAAATTAGACAATATTGAAGGTATTCATAATTGGTAAATTTATATAAGTGAAGTCATGTGACTAACAAAAAAATAGTATATCGAAGACTAATTTGAGTTTGTTATGTTTTTACTCTGAAAAAATGATCCTGTACAATTTTATATGTTCAAGTCCAACGTCAAAGGAATAATAATATTTCACGCTTAGCGTTTTGATTTACGAGTATTGTAACCGTGTATGACGCAAGTGTATTAATGCAAAACGAAGAATTGTATACCAGCTACTGTCATTTGTTTCCCAGGATTATTGTCAAAGTTGAAGGGTCGTATAGCTTTCAAAGTTACCCTCATATATACACCTTTACATTAAATAGCTGTGCATTTATTTGAGTCGTATTATTGTTCATTTATATTTTTAGTAAGAATATATTACATTATTTAGTATTTGTATGATATTTAATATTAATAAACTGTGCAGAAAATAATTGCTCAGGTAAAATCATTTTTCTTTTGTTATTTAGTTAATTTTGATAATTTGTGCTCAATCAAAGAACAAATAATAGATAGTACTAATTATGAGCGAAAAATATTTTATTTTAGTAAACCTTTATAAAGACTATCAAAATCGATTCCATAAAGCTTAAGATCGGCATATTATATTATTTCAGTAATAATTAAGTTGAAAGCTTAAGTAGAATCATTTCGTAGTCAGTCATTTATCGCCTCTTTTGTGATACTTGCTAAGATTTTTACATAGGGCAAAAGTAAAAATTTCAGCATTAGAATTTAAGAACAAAAAAAGATGTTTCAAAAGCAATAATTTTTCAGAATTTGTATAAAATTATATTGAAAACCAAATAATTTTAACAAAGTTTTGCATGAATGATATAAACATTTAAGTATATAGCCGATAGTTTCAAAAAATAAATGGAACAATTATTTTATAGTTAGTAACATTTCAAATATGAAAGTTGCTCACTACTGTAAAATTTATTTATTTTGGAATTTTTGCTTCTTAGCATTTAATGTTTTATATAATTAGTAGTGAAATCGTTTTGGTTGCTCAGCTCTGCAGCGACAAGCTTCTGTCAGAAAATTTATACAAATAATGTAACAAATAAAAAAAACATATGAGATGGAGGAGATTTGAATTTTATTGCTTGCGTTTTATAGATATTAACGCTCCGTCAACTTTATATCCAAAATGTATAAAATATTTGTGTTTAACTCCCACCCCATGTTCAGTAAAAGGGAAAAGTCCCTTCCCCCCTCATTCTTAATTTAAATATTTAAAAAAATGATTTGTCTACTTACTTTAATTAAGAAAAAGGTTACGATACAGTTAACAGGAAGATCCTTCGTAAAGAAACGAAAAACGTGTCACATATAGTTTCATTGAAAGTGGAATATCAGTGATGTCAATAAAAAATAATTTAAAAATATACTTACTCAAAATTACCGTCGAATCCATCGAAAAAGATGTTTTTTTTTTACAATCACTCCATTTCACTTACAGTTATCTACAACTTTATGTTTGACACCCCCTCTGCAGCTATTTGCCGATTAATACTAAGTATCGTTAAATTATTTCTTAGCGGAAACTTATTGGTCAAAATACAATGCTAACGTTTATAAATTGACCGGATTGCTTACTGTTGCAAATTACGGCATATCAAAATAAAATTGATCTTGACTGTGCGCTGAAAACCAGATGCTAGGGGTAGAATCTATTGACCTTTTTATGATCTCGGATGTAAAAGACGACGCTAACTAGCTCGCTATTATGTCAAAAATTAAATAGAGAGACACCTGTATTTGACGCTCTGTGTATGATCTTAGGAAGTCTTTAATCAATTTGAAGAGATTTGTCTGCATTGGAAACGGTTAGTGATTATATACTAGAGAAGAATAAGAGAAGACCGAGGCATTGAATAATGAAGGCACATGAAGATTTGCTTATCTATATATAGCTGTAGATTTGTTTCAATTAGAGACCTGAAAAAATATTTCACGCAAATAAATTTGTAAATTATTTCCCAAAACGATTAAAAATTATATATTAATATCAAAAAATTATTGATACAAAAAACTGGCTCGTGTAAGCAAATTAACTCTGATTTAAACTGTACACCTGTTTTTGTTTAAATACGCACGCACTGAATAAACATATTTTTATATTGCGCAAAAACGTATAATTCATTGAAAAATCACAATCACTATTAAAGTTAATCAAAATTTTTACGTGTGATGAAATTGCTGTAAATATTTTTTGCTACAAAACAGATTTATTTTTTGCAAAAACGTTCAATCAAATATGTTTTGTTCCCTTGTCAAAGGCACAAAATGAATTATTCCCAGATTAAAATATCGCACAAAAAATCTTCGGGTGAACATTGTATTCGCATTAAAAGTGAGGTCCGTAATACGCGTATTTTCGTGTAGTGTCTAAAATTATTTCACAACAAATTTTGGCAGAGCCAGGTGCTCAAAATATGTACCTTTATATAAGAATATAATGAGTACACAATTTTTTACACGCTCCCATTTATATTTACAGTGGTTTTCAACATTATAGTGATATTATTTACACAGTTTTTTCTACATAATTAAAAAAATGAAAAAACAGCATTTTAGTTTGGTTGTGTACTTAACAAAAACAAGGGGATGATTATTATTATTGACTTCTTTGCAATTTTTGTGAACTGTCATTCTGGCAAATCTAATTACACGCACAACCACCTTATTGTTAACGATATCGAAAATAGTGCACAATGAACGATACAAAGGCACAAAATATAACACGGTGAAAAAATAGCAATGTATTTTAGTTCTACAAAATTATTTTGAACAAATATAGTTGATAGCTATTTCGGCTCACGCCATCGTCAGAACTATGCTTAAACTAACATTTGCTTATCTATATATAGCTGTGCAGAAAAGGTACACAACATCTCCTATCTCCTTTACCAACGGCTTAGCTTGTTATTTAAACACAATGACACTAAATTTTCAAAATTCTAAATGAAACAATAGGTGTCTATGACAATAAGATTATGTGTGGGACGGAAGTGGTCCTTCAGGCAGCAAATTAGATAATGGAGTTCTGCCAAGTGAATGCCAATTCAATCAATAAACACAAAATATAATATTACTATTTTCCAAGTCATAAGGATTATAATTTTCTTTTAAATTAAAATTATGCGTATTTTGATCTCAAACATTGATTTTAAAAACTGATTTTTACTTAGTATTGTTTGATGTAAAGTAACATCTATCTCAATTAATGTTTATTTATATGATAACTGAAGTAAACTTATAGACCAGGCCGTGAAGTTATTTTAATTTGAATTATTTCTCAGGCAATTTAAAAGAAAGTTTTCAAGAATACGTCAGTTTCCAAACAAATAATGGATTCTTATGAAAGTGCATATTTTCATCGTTTTACTATAGTCAAAACTGATCTCACTTCAATAACTTAATTGCATCATTTTTATGTTATATATCCAATAACTAATATACAATATTTGAAGCTCATCTAACACTCCATCTGTCTTGTGTAGTCGCAATCTATTTGTGTTAAATTTTCTATCAGAAGAATATATTCAATACGTGTTTGTACTTAAGAGTAACAAAATTTTACCAACAGCTAATAATGCTGCACCATTCATTGGTTAGCTTAACTTTTACTGGCTATTTAACTAACCGTACAGTTGAAAACAAATCAAGAATTAACGTAATGATGACAACTTATTACTCTGAATTATTATTATTTGATCAGTCGATTAAAAGACAACCTTCCAAAAAGCGTATTAGAAATTCACTGCAAGGGAAACAAGTGATATTAATTTTTGATGAGCTTTAATGAAACTCGTTTCCTTAAAAAAAGTTTGACACAAAGCTTGCCTTGTCAAGCTTTCTTCCTTCCACCAAATCCAATCTCGATATCTCAATCTCATATCGTGTCATATTTGGCTTCAGATTTATGTTTCGTGTGTGATGAATTAACGCATTGCATGTGTAGGCCAAAAGGAAAACTGTGTACGGCCATACTTATAAGCTTAGCTGGAATGTTAAATAAATCATAATTTATTTTAATACTCACTCAAAAAAAGCCCAGTAAGGAATGCTTTATTTCTAAATTAAGCTCTAAAAGTATTTGAAACATGAATCGTGTTACGTTATATTTATGATATGAAATTGGCTCCAGTTTATTTTCTTTTATAGGGAATTTTAAAGATATTTTATAATGAATTAACCCACTTATAAAAAGTTTTATAAACGATTTTTTTTATTTTGATATTTGTTTCCAGATTTTTTTATAAAGACTAAATTTTTAAAACTTTATAAGAACGAACTTTATGATATTTCAATTCATTATATTTCAAAAATCATATGTCATGAAAATGATGTTTTATTTAGATAATATTTAAAAAAATGATTCACTGAAAGATAGACATGCCAATAGAATATTATACAGAAAAAAAATGACAAGAAACTTGTGGAATTAAGTGAAAAAGACTCAATTTAAAATTGAAATGTTTGTTAGTAATTCACTCACGTTTTTACAGAAAATACTGTACATTTAAACTCAATATTGATGGTCAGTTCAGATTATTTTTTCAACGGTAGAAGTCCGAGTCTGCACTTAAAAGACATCTGTACAATATATTTTATGTATTTCATTGAGCTTGACACTCGAAAAAAATTCGCACTTTAATTCGTATTCAATATGACATAAAAATTACGAAAAAATTATTCCAATTAATCATGATTCCAAAATTACTACAATGGAACCCACAATTAAACTTATTTGAATTACGCCCTGGCTTTAAATATTCGCCGCAAATCCCCTAATTGCACGATCGCTTGGCGGCACCTACACAGCCAGACGGCCGTCTGTACGCTGAATGTAGTCAAATGTTGGCTAGCGCCTGTGTATTTAGTTTGTGCCAGGCTATACACGCACAGCCGGGCGATTGTCTGTGTGTCTGTGTACTAGAGCGAGCGCTATGCATTTTAACACCTAATATCTTAATATTATGCTCATGTATTTTTCGCGGAAAAAAAAAAACAAAATCCCAAAGTTTGTATGAGATTCACCCCCCCAATTACACTACTCTAAATTACACGGCTTTAGTGTAAATAGGAATTTTACTGTAGTGATATTTTTTGTGTTTTGTATCAAATACATATAATGTATTTGTAATTCCATTTATTAGTTAGACCTTACTTTGATGTTGTATGTAAGTATGATATTTAGTAATTCATCACAAAAGCTTTGAAAATGTAAGATTTAAATTGCTTGGTAGAGCTTTCATAAAAACTTTCCGGCTTAGATTTTTTATAGTATCAATTATTTTAGAACGTGTCAGTGTCCCTGCTTCTCTCGCGCAAGCTTTTCACAACTCACGTGCCTACGATTTGTTGTTCACGCACGAAAATATTCTAGATTCGTGACAAGTTCAGGTCTGTACTGAGGGTTAATATTTTCCAACAATTCACATGTATTTTCTCATATTATAGTCTGAGACGACTCACACGATCGAAGACAAAAAAGTTAGTTCGTCTATGTTAATATATGAAATCTGTTATTAAATGGTTTAACTCGCATATGTCTAGTTCTTGCAACAACTGAAACTTTTTAATAGTTTAAGACTGAAACACTTGTTCTGCCGAGTGAATATTGTAAAACTTATAAAACACAAATGTTTTACATATAGATGAACAAGTAACACTCACATTACATAGAAAACATCTTATCATAAAAATAAGCAAGCAAGTTGTGGGAAAAATAAACATATACTAAAATTACATTAAGCATACTTTGATCAAAATATTGATCGATACTTTAAAAAACTGTGTTTATTATTATGTTACATAATATATCAGACGGTTAAAACGATAGCACATTCGACTGAAGATATCGATTTCAAGATATGTTTTTATGATAGATATTGTTTATGATCATGTTTTTCTGACACGCTATTAATGCTGGCTTTGTAAAATCATCATTAGCGAAACCGGTCCTAATAATAAAATATATTGTGAAAATATGTACTTAAAATGTGTTTTTATTATTTGAAAATATCATGCCTTTTCATCTAGAAGTGGCAGTAAAAACCTTAAAAATGATTTACTTGACATGTATTTTATAGCGCAGTGCTACTCGAACATCAGTTTTATAACGCAGTTGCATTTCTTAAGAAAACGATATTGATAATCATCGTCTTTTAGTCAGTTTTTATCACAAGCAGTTTTAAAACATTGGCGAATTGCCTTAAATTAACAATAAAAGCCAATAAATGAAGTAATAGAATAAGCATTTACTTAATCCAACTCAATTATGTCACGGAGAAAAAATATTTTAGTCAGTACTAATTCTGACGTGGTGTAAGCCGAAATAGCTATCAACTAGAAACCTTAATATTTTTTCACCGTATTACAACAAATAGTCTGTTTAGGTCCAAAATGCTGTCCATCAAAACCAAGTGCCGGGTGTACAACGTGATCATTAAACCGATAGTCATGTATAGATGTGAAACCTGGGGTTTAATAGAAAAACAAGAAAAGGCGCTCCAAGTATTTGAAAACAGAATCCTCCGGAGATTACTTGGACCCGTTAATGAAAACCACCGGTGGCGCATTAGTACGAACGCTGAGCTCTTCGACCTATACAAACCAAGAATCAGTAATGTCTTGAGATCGAGAAGGCTCAGATGGGCGGGTCACGTTGTACGATCTGAGAAGTCTAGAGCTCTCCATAAGACTTATGAAGGAACACCAGCTGGCACCAGACCTCTCGGTCGCCCTCGACGGAGATGGGCGGATAATATTCAAAAGGATGTTGAGAGGCTGGGGATAGTCAACTGGAGAGAAAGAGCGCTCGACAGAGATGCCTCGAGAGAGGTTGTACAGTCGGCCATGGACCTGAACGGCCCCTAGCGCCATTCTATAATAATAATAGTATTACAACAAATGGATATCTCAAAAGGAACCATTTGCGTTAATACATTTTTTTTCAATTTTAATATCCATGTTACTCTCCAAATAAAAATGTATTATTATCGTTCCTTAACGTAATATAACAAAACTTATGGGCAAAATACATCGTAAGATATATATTTCATCGTTGCGCCTCTGTTTAACGCATTCTTTTTTATGCGATCAATCGGCCCATTTCACGTGTGTGTCTTTTGTATATCACCTAGTTATTTTTTCATACGCGTTTTACATGTCAAAACAGCGAAAGCTTTTATGGGGTATCTATGAAATCTCTGTGTGCTTTCTGTATGGGAGTTTTAGTAGAACAATATGTTTTTATTATGAGAGGAAAACTTGAGAACATTCAATACATTTGGATAGTTTTCAGTTTTTATTTTAATTTTAACCGATACTTAATCGTATGATTTATTAAGATTGTTTGATTTTCTTGATAATTTTTGCAGTAACTATTTAACAACAAAAGTGTGCCTTCAGTTGCTTTTTCAGCTGTTCACTTGCTTTGCACTAAGGGTGGATATCGTTGAAAAAAATCAAATATCACTTTTAAATGTTAGCTAACTGTCACTTCTTGATGGAAGAAATGAATTTTAAGTGAGCATTATTACTGATAATATAAAAATTATAACCGATCAATTGATAATGATCACGATGAACGAAGCTAGTCTATAAGGTAAGCTAGTAATTCTTTCTCGATGTCAAATATAAATTTAAATATAATTAAATATATTGGAAAATTATCAATTGATGTATGATTGCATATTTACGCAAACAAATATATAAATATCCATGTGTTGGAACATAATTTAAGTAATAAATGTACGTTCAACAGTTTCTGAACTGTTCTGTTGCACCCGTGTGATAGATGAAGATGTCAAAGGGCGAAGCCCGGATCATTAGTGACAAAACGTGTGAAATCTCACAAAGTTGTAACAAATCAAATTTGATATTGAAAGTCCATCAAGCACCTTCAGTCGATTTTTTTTTTTTTGCTAACGTCACTGCTCAAAAATGTGCAGTGGTTAAGAGTAAACGAAAAAAATATTATGAACACTTTTAAGTACTCATAAGATTAAATATGTTATACTATTTAGCCCTCAGACTAAGAGTGTACTCAATCATTCTGCATAGTAAATTTTTTAATACTTTTTATCTAGAGTCACATAAAAGTAAAATCCGTTTTGTCCACTTTACCATATATGGTCGTATACAATAAATATCAGTAATATTAAATTTGATATAATTTATTGGCATCTGATTGTTACGGTTATACATACCGGATTCTGTGTGAATTTTGTTAATATATGTAATATAAAAATATGTATATTTTGTTTGGTTTTATCACCTAATTCAATGACTAATATAATATAAATGATTACATCATTTTGATGAATTTGACTATTAGCATTAGCATTTCTGAAAGCTTAAAAGTTAGATTAAATAAGCTGCCTAGCGTAGCTTTTTCTGTTTTAAAAAAGACTCTTTATAACTTTCGTTGTTTATTTGAGGAAAGTTTGAAACAACCCTCTTGATACTGTACCGCAGCTACTTTTTGACTTTGAAGTACAGCTATATTGACAAAAACATTCATTCAAACAACATAACCATAACCTCAAATGTTCCAGCTAGTTTTATGGATCTATTTAACTTCACTTATGTTTTTTTATTTTAGCCAGTATACCAAGTTGTTATTTGTTCGGAAAATCTAACATTTATTATTATTGTAATATTTTTTGAGAACAATTTCAGAGTATTGATTAAAATTAGTTTGTCACGTCATTTTTTAAAAATAAATTCTAAAAAATAATTGATAACCATTTTGACTTACCCTTCATCAGTACTGTGTTTTAACACACGTTTACCTATCTTTATATAGCTTAGTAAAAAAACTGCACAATACATCTTCTCAAGTAGTCTAAAACCTTAGCTTCATATTGTGCTAATAAATTCTAAAATGTAGCATATCTGGTATAAGTGAGAGTATATCTGTATTTTTGGGGGGAATAAATGTTAAAAGTGAATAAGTATTGAACTAAGATGATTTATTAAAAAATGGATTTAACTTCTGTAATGGACTGAAAAGCAGTTATAGATTTATATTTGATTTTTCATTAGTAATGTCATTGGATTGCTGATATCAATTTATTTGTAATTGTACCAATGCTTTTGGTTTAGAGCCCTTATTACAAAGATGCAAGTGCATGTGAGCATTAAGCTACAATTTATGTCATGAGACTGTCTTATGAGATAATATGCAAGTAATGTTGTTTAGAATTAAATGATCTTATATCTTTATCCATGTATATCGGATAGATTAGAAGGAGTATATCGACTCGATCTAAAGAACAACCATGTATAAAATTACACTCAGAAAAATTGTTTTAATTTGGTAACCATATTTAAACCATTAATTTAATTTTTGTAATGAATACTTATTAAAAAAATCAACGACATTTTTTCAGTAAATTGAAAAATCACAATTTTCACATCAATCACTTAAAAGTATGTTTTATTGAGGTAAAATTATAATGGTAGTCCATATTTTCAATAATTCTTAAATAAGTCTTAGTGGTTTAAATAGAAAGTATATTTGTATATAATAACAGAAAAATTTTCTTCTTTTTAAATAAGAAATCATAAAAAATATGATTTTTTAATCCATAAAACAAAGTGTAAGAGCCAATAAAATAAGTGTTAGTTTTCACCGTTAATTATAAATATACTAAAACATAAATAAAATTTTCGCCTTAAGGCTTCAAAATGATTCCCACTTTCATGGGTATCTTTTTTATATAAATAACTTGATAAGAATTAGAAAAACTTAAGGTAAACAATGAAACTATTTGTATGAACGTAAATTTAATAAACCTAAAACATCTTTGATGCTAATATTTTTGATTATGATCGAAAAGTCAAAGTTGAAAAAACCGTTGTTGAAACATTAAATGATTATATGTTTTTCATGTTTTTTAACGTCGGGAACTAAAAACTCATGGCAACGTGATCGACTTTAACCGTCAAGGGAAGATAGGAAAAGGAAAACTACATTCATTGTTTGATCTTACCCAGATCATAGAGGGCGACTGATTTGAGCATACCTGCGCCTTTTTTCCAACCGAAAACTATCCATCAGAAAGAACTAAACTATTTGTTAAATTGTGATATCAATAAGTCATAATTGAGTCACTTTCGTCTTGAACGCTCATTCGTGACGTATGATTGGTCGTCGTTTGAAACAATTCGTGATTTCATGATTTTTAGACGTAAAACATATATTTTGGTCGTATTTATGATTACCTTTAAGGTGTTAACTGTCACTTCTTGATGGAAAGGCATTATATTTTAAATAATAAAAACACATTTTTTTAGTACTTATTTCCACAATATATTTTTTGATCAGGACCGGTTTCGCTCATAGCGAGCATTATCGTTATTATTATGGAAATAAGTACTAAAAAAAATGTGTTTTTATTATTTAAAAAAAAAAAAAAAGTATTTATGATTATTATAAAATCAGACCACTTTTATGTTTAATAAATGATCAAAAAACAATTTTTAAGTCTTGATTCTTTTTATTGATTGAATTGGCATTTACTTGGTAGAACTACATTATAACACGGTGAAAAAAACAGCAATGTATATTAGTTATACAAAATTTTATAAGATATAGTTGGTATCGATTTCGGCTACAATACAGAAGAGAAGCTGTATTGTGTACCTTTTTGACACAGCTATATATAGATAAGTAAATGTACGTTTAAACATAGTTCTGAAGAAGGCGTGAGCCGAAATAGTTATCAACTATATCTTATAAATAAAATTTTGTAGAATTAAAATACATTGCTATTTTTTTTCACCGTCTCAATTCTCAATTCTTTTATTATATAGTAGCTAAGGTAAGTCGTTAACATATTTCATCAAAACCTATATTTAAAACGCCATCACATCAATAAAAATAACGTACTCATTCAGATCTTATATTTTTAAATTAATATAATCACTCGATTGTCTGCGATTTTGTCGAAACGAAAATTGAAATTTTAATAATTTATGGAATTTTAAAATTCTGTCTATTTGTATTAATCGCACTCTACAGCCTGCTTGGGAAACACGCAAGCCTTCGAAGCCTCCAAGTCAATGAATTTTCCGATAAACGTTTTATTCTGGATGAATGCCCATAGACTGACTTGCGCAACTTATTGCTTACCAAAACGATTACCGCTTGTTATTGTAAGAACTTTTTATAATGGGGATGAAGAACGATTATTTTTTTATTACGTGATCGTGTTCTGTTTGATTGACGCCGTTTTAATGTGCTTTTAATATATACGTCTGTTGTAAACGATTTGTACAATATATTAACTGTGACATCATATATAACCGAATATTTTTCCATCTTAAAAATATTGACCTAAGAAAAAGCACTTAGAGAGTAAATATATAAAATTACTTTAATAAAATAAGAAAAATGATTTGTATTATAAATTTTTTGCCTGTTCGCAAGCAGAGAATAGTACACTGTTTTAAAAAATTGTTTCTTGCTTGAAAGCTGTTTTGGTAAACTTTTTGTTACAAAAAAGCTGGTTTGTACTAAAAACAGTCAAGCATAACTGTTTTTTATTTTATAATAAAAACTAAATACACAAATCACAAGTAAATAGATAGTATGATAAATGTTATAAAATTTTTAATGATGAAGCAAATATTAATTTACCAGCCATACTGAAGCCATTATGAAAAACATACGTTAAAAAAAATATTACTGCATTATCATTATCGATAAATATGTAAATTATGTTATTTATTTTTCTTGTATACTTTTTATTTCCGATCAAACAACTGAATATTGTTTTCAAAAATTAAATAAATAATTATTATTCAACATTTATTTGTAAGAATTATTCACATACATTACAAAAATTACAAATGATTAAGATTCAAAAAAAAAAATTGGAAATCTAAAACGAAATAGAAAATATAAACTTAGGCAAAATCTACTTTAATAAAACAAAAAAATAGTGCTGGTTTTAACTTACTCTTGTCCATATGAAATGTGTCAACATCCAAAGCAATACAATTGAACATTGATAATACTTTTCCTACTGACATCATCACTGGAAGATTGGTTCTACATTTTAGAAGAGCAAACAATTTATATCCATGTTTTTCCGAAAAAAATATATATAGTGCATACAAAATGATATTATTTATGAAAAAAAATTGAATGTGAAATATATAAAAAAGTTTTTAAAATTCAATGATGTTTTTTTTCTATAAAAAGTGACAGTAAACATCGAAAGAAATACTCTTGACTGCGTAATTTCGATAAAACAAATCATCAAATCTAAAAGTTATTTATAATATTTTATTAAAAATAAAATACTTTTGTGTCGAAATATTATAACAAAGTTTTCATACAAAACAAAGAAACATGAAAGAGTTGAAGTATGTGCTTTAACATATTTACAATATTCAGCGAGTTAAAAATACTTCTTTGTAATAATGTTTTTAGCAAAGGTCAGATGAGAATTACTTTTCGAAACAAAGTTAATACAATCAGTACTTTTTGCTTTGGGAAAAAAATATTTTTTTGCAAAAGTAAAATGCCAATTTGTCTAATTTCAACAAATAAGCCAAAAATATTTTTTTGTATTATATTTTCATCCATTCATACAAGTTCAATCTAATTACGAGTTTTTATAATTAAAATATAAAAATAATTATTTGTTCATGATATTTTGCTTTTTAAGTGATATACTTTTTTTGTATAAAAATATACTTATATTGCCAAAATATATGACCCAGATTCAAAACGGACTTCGTTACATATTTTGATAATAATATTAAATGATTTTCGACCACATTTTAGCAACAAAACCTATCGATCGTACAAAAAGAAAATAAAAAAAAGTCATTCAAAAAATGTTAATTAATTGCATAAGTTAAAATTTTATTTCCGATGCTGTGATTTGAAAACATTGAGAGTATGATTTTGAGTAAATATTTTTAATCATTATAACCTTTCATGAACCATGCTGACTAAAATTGTTTCACAAAAACTAATTTCTGTTGATATTGTTCAAAAAATTCTAGTAATTAGCTTAATGCTTACTAATGATTGACCAAATGATGGCAAATAACGACAATATTTTATTTTATTAATTAAATTAGCACTTCATTATAACATGATGAAAAAAAGCTAATTCTGATGAAGGCGTTAGCCGAAATAGCCATCGACCATATATCTTAATATATAATACATCAATATTTGATTTTACTTAAAAATTTCTTGATATCAATATTTTATGAACAAATGATTTTTAAACACAACAAAAGATAAGATTCTACACACATGAAGTGTGTTTAGTATCTCTCAACTTTGACACAAAACAATTTTGGAAAACGTTTATTCACAAAACTAATTTACCCTGTCCTATTATGATTTTGATCATTTGTTTTGTATATAAAACAAATCCCCATGTCCATTCTCAATGAAATAAACATTTATCCCTTTGTGTCTCAAAACACGTAATCTACGTAGGGAATTGAAATACTAAGATAAAGTAAGTTTCTTATTTTATTATGTGCCACATGTATTTCAATAAACAGCTTGTAAAAAATAATGATATCAATGTTATTCTAATATTATGTAAACTAAAACATATCAAAATTAAGTACTGTGTTTTACGACGTCTGACGTATTGATAATTAATTGTTTATTAATTGATACGGGATATTAAGTGCTCTAAGTGAACAATTTGGGAGTAAGCTAAGTCTGTTTGTTATTCACCTAAGGTGGTTGGTTTTCAGCGACAGGCAGGTAAACGGAGCTGATGTCTCATCAACTGTTTTCATGTTTGCCTAGAGCAGTGGTTGACAAACTCATTAGTTAACTAAGCTAAATATCAACCGTGCATAGATTGAATTGTATTTTGAAAGCCAATTTTTCAAGCTTGAATATATGGGTAAAAGCACCGTTATACTCTTGATTTGTAGTATTCTAAGCTGGCCTTTGTTAAAAGGTCTTCAATATAATCGAATACTTTGGCTGGTTTACAAAGGGGGACCGCTTATAACTCCAAGTCTTAAATCTTTATAATTATAAAAACACATTTTTAGTACTTATTTCCACAATTGATTTTAATATATTATGGATGAATCGTTAACTGATCTTGATTATTATGAAAACCGGTCTTGATTATAAAATATATGTGGAAGTTATTATCAAAAATGTGTTTTTATTCACTTTTAAAGAGATAACTATCATTTCTTGATGTGTTTTATTGTTTTAAATATCATGCCTTTTCAACAAGAAGTAACAGGTAACTCTTAAAAGTGGTTTTAATTCATTGCTAAACTTTACGTTACGCTGAATTAAACTTTATACGATACTTAAAAACAACGTTATTTGTTCATAAAATATTATACTTAATAATTAGTTGACATGAAAAAAATCTAATCTAAGCAATGGCCACAAATCTCCTTCGAATGCTTAGTTAAGTTAGATTTTCAGGTTTTAAACTTAAGCACAATTTTAGATTCTCATCAATAAAATGATTTTGTGGAAGAGCCACACTCAAAAAGCCTGAGAGCCACATGTGGCTCGTTAGCCGCAGTTTGCCAACCACTAGTCTTAAGTGCTGTTTACTATAGTAATGGTGTATTCCGGAGAAGCCAAAGCGTCAGGAAGTATGGTAGATTCTGCGTTCAAAGTAAAAACTAGATCGAGTAATGAATGCTTATTGATATGCTTTTAAATGAAGTAGAATCCCAGATAAAAGAGTGTGCACACTTCTTGAAAGATTTCTCAAAAAAAAAAAAATTGTGGGGAGATTTCTCGTCATTTATTTGATTGACTGATTAATATATCTATTTATACCGTTTAACTAATATTGGCTGTACTTGTTTGAATTTTTGGCACTATTGTAAAATAATTTAATGCATTTTTAAGTATAAAGAATATTTTTAATAGTAACGGTATGCTAATATTTGTATAGCCTAAAGCATTAAAAGATAGGTTATTTATTAAATATCTTTACAAATACGGTAAGATAAAAAAGACCGATGAAAAAAAGAAGGTTTGTTACTTTTTTTCATTGTCTTCAGAATTATTGTAAAATTGTTTAAAATTTTAAATTAGGAAATTATTCATTCATCATTAAATTTAGCTTGTTGAACAGAAGTCGTTTAGCTTTCAATCTATCGTCTTTTGTTAGTTTATCTATTTCTGTTTTTTCTAAGTTACATATTTCAAGAGACTTTACTAGGAGAACGTAGTTATACAAGCACTTTTTAAAATTTATGGTATCACCTGAAGGTACTTGATGGAATTTCAATATCAAATTTGTATTGACAAACTGTCAGTTTGATTTGACTGATAAGCAAATTAGTTAAAACATAAATAGAAAAACCTTAAATTATAACTAATTCTAAATACATTAAATTTGATACAAAACAAATATTTAATTTATTAATGACAGATTTGATTCAATCAATCAACAAATCGAGATCATAATCTTTTGACAATCACTCATTTTCTGAAAACTTTTTAAAACAACTTTACCATAAAAAGCTCACATCCATATTTTTTGTGTTTTTCGCGTAGTAGTTTCCGGTGTAAAAGTAACGTATAACGTCTATCGTTTAATGTGTGCATATATTTGAAAGGAACTTGGTAAAAATTCTTTCCAAACGGCTTTCGTTGGGTGAAAAAGCTCCAAAGCTGGGATATTAATTACTGTTTTTTTAACGTAAATACAACGCCATTTTTTAATTAAAAGGCTGTATTAGGCAATATTTAATCCCCAGGCACCTTCAACCAGACATCCATCCCAAGCGTCTATAAAGACTCACTCTTATTCCTACGTAGAATTTCCATTTTCATTTCGATTTATTTGCATTTTGTTCGACAGTTCAACATCATTCGGCTTCGTGATTAAAACAGAGGTCGTGAACTAAATAAACACACATTTTATTCGTTGAAATTAATCAATTGCATATAAAAGCGTATATCACGCAGTTTTATTTTTAATATCAGTCAGTCTTAAGGAAAAAAATATAGCATTTACAGGATATATTTTGATTCACGTTACGTCAAGTGCTGCATATATAAACGAATAAGCCAAAACAGCAAACATTTGACTAAATTAATTTTTTATGACTTATTCTTTTTATTTCGAAATTAAAAAATACTGTTCTTGCTAAATATTTATTTTTACGAAGAAAACATACTATGGAAGTTAATATATTACAAAATAAGTAAAACCATGCTCACCATTATCAAATATTTACAATAGTATGCCTTCATTCGAAAAATTTTA
The DNA here is from genome assembly GCA_028555115.1 of Himalopsyche japonica. NCBI lineage: Eukaryota > Metazoa > Arthropoda > Insecta > Trichoptera > Rhyacophilidae > Himalopsyche > Himalopsyche japonica. Next base: position 226,336 of record JAHFWJ010000645.1, read on the forward strand.
TTACCCTACTTGGAAAATATTTTTTTGTGTATGATAGTCAGTGAGATAAGCTGCCAATGGTTTTTTTTAAATATTATTTAAAAGTTATTTTATATACATAAAAATCAATGTATGTGTGTTTGTTTGTACTTAATGCATTACTAGACCATTCATCCGATCGATATGAAACTTTATGAGTTTTTTAAATATCCTCCCAAAAAAGTTTTTGCTGTACCATTTTTCCCAAAATCGATATGGAACTTTAAGAATTTATTACGTACGTTCCCGCTAAAGTTTCTGGCATATTACCCTCCGAAAAAAGATGATATATAATGTAATCTATACAAATATATTATTAACACTCAATAAAACTATTAAAATTTAAATTGTTTGTTATCATAACGATTTTCCTTGAATTTTCTCACTCTGAGATCGTAGTAACGCACAACGGGTCAGCTAGTTTAATATAAAACTGAAATATTGTTTAGTTATTCAAAAGTAGAACCACAAGAACAAGAACATAAACAATCAGCAAAGACAGGTGTCAACGAAATATTTTTTACTCAATCTTTTAATATAACTTATATTAGAGTTTGTTTTGTAATGCTTAACCAACTTAACCAATCGATTTAAACAATATTTTTCTTGTAATATTAGTTTTTTATGATCATTAAATTTTGTAAGCTTTACCATTTGAACATAACAATAAAGTGTTTTGTAATGCTTTAACTAAGCCAATCGATACGAAGCGAGCAACTTCAACTCCTTTTTCGATAAGACGATTTTGAAGAATATCTCAATGAACAATTTTCCGGATTGAATAGTTGATATTTAATTTAATCCACTTAATAGGGAAGGTAGGAAAAAAACATGTCAAAAATAATAAATACTCGAATTATTTTTTACACGACTTTCACAGCCCTGTAAAAGTGTATTAATATAGATTGTTGAGGTACAGATAACATTCACTACCTATCATTACTACCCTTCACGTAAACATAAAACAACAAAAATTTAAAAACTGCCGATTCATATTATTCTTTAATCTACCCTTATTACCATAATACTCACCCACCCCTGCATGAAGTCATATTATGGCTCACCCCAAGTACAGTGTAATACGATTATAATTGTTTCACATTCCTCCCCTTACTGGTTCGTTGCTCCGTATTGATAAGTTAGTGCGAATGTACCGTGTACATATAAAATTTGCACGATTATTAACATTGCGAAAGGTTTCCGTGTCTACGAACAGTTTGTGAATAAGGAAGTCATGTAAAAACGTAGATTCATCTTTGAATAAGTAGCCCGCATAAATTTGTAAGGGTATATTAAGCGATTGGTAACAAAATGTGACCGTAAAAGGGCTATTAAGCGATTAATGGATTGATTGAAAAGGGTAATTGTGATTCAAGCTGGCAAAATATTTTTGCGATGGTTATATTTCTGTAGGCATCACAAATAAGTCTTCATTAACAAAAAATGTTATAATTAATGATATCGACTGAAGGTGCTTGATGAAATTTCAATATCGAATTTGAATTTTTACAACTTTATACGATTTCAAATGTTTATATACATATTATAAGTCAACAACTAATATGTCTTCCTAATTCTGGGGGAGTGTTGTATCACGTAAAATCATTCAACAGTAAAAAAACAGATTCACAATTCGCTAATCACGTTATAAAGGAGTCACATAATATAAATTCAAACTCAGCGCTTAAGTGTTTGCATCTTTGTAGTAAGGGTCGCAGGATGGTGACTCTGGAACAGCTGGAGATCAAAAGATATCTAATATACTATAAACTATCACAAAGGATTCTTGACGAACCAACTAATATAAAATATCTCCGTCACCATTATTGACTCCTCTGACTGATGTATCTGATGTAAACTTATTGATATAGCCGCATTTTAGCTTCATTTACAATTGTTAGTTTTATTGCGAACAGGAAACAAGCTAAGTCGTTAAAACAGGAGAGTAGATGTATTGTGTACCTTTTCTATACAGCTCTATATAGATAAGCAAATGTTAGTTTAAGCATAGTTCTGACGATGGCGTGAGCCGAAATCGCTATCAACTAAATGTTTAAAAAATAATTTTGTTGAACTTAAATACATTGCTATTTTTTTCACCGTGTTAAAATTCTTATATTTCATCCCTAGATGTTTGATCGGTACTTGCTAAAATGAAATTAGTAGCTGTTTCTTAGTAAACTCCCAATTATATTTATTTTAAAAATATTTTATTATTACTTGTTGTAAAACCCTTTCAAGAATGACTCATTAACAAGATTAATCGTTAATGGAAATTTTCACAGGCAATTGTGTTAACTATTATTAGATCTATATTATTAAATTTATTTAAGCTGCCATTTAGTTCTTGCTTTGGGGTCTATGTTTTCCTGTAATTAATACCATTGGTATATAGACGATGCTTACTGTTTATTGTGCGTCAGTTTTGTTGCATTCATGTGATAGAATGCCTGAAGATGCTGAAAGGCAAAATCCAGGTCGTTAGTGACAAAACATGACAAATCCTACAAAGTTGTAACAATTCAAACAAAATGTTTCAATTTTTTATGATATTTTAACAGTAGAATTGAATGTCAAAAAAGGATAATCAATGCATCGTTAAAATGTTACAATTTTGAAAAGTGATCAGTAGCGTATCGCGAGAGTTTTGAAATCATTAAAAAAAAAAAAATCGAATGAATATCTCTTTTTGAAATATATTAATAAGAAATTTAAAAAAAACAACAATTGGTGATCGAATAGTAAAAAAAGATATATAGAAGAATATTTAATAATATACTTTGACACAAGTTGAATAAAAACGTATTATCGATTCGTTATAGAATGTTTGAATTTACATTTAAGCTCTGTCTAAATTTTATATTGTCATATAGGGGATAAGAGTGCTTGGTAGAACTTCAATATTAAATTTGAACGTTATTTTCAGGTATTAACTACGACTTTTTAATGCAAAAGCATGGTATTTCCAGTAATAAAACCATCTTTAGTACCATTTACACAAAATATTTTATGATCAGGACCGGTTTCGCTCATTGCAGGGATTCACTGTATTGTTTAGTAAATAATACAAAAAAATGAGTTTTTTTTAAAGTGTTTTATGAAAAAATTATAATATAATACATTCATCAAACCGACAATATTTTTTGGATTAATAAATCTTCAATAAAACAGATGAAATATTTTTTTAATACTTATTTGCTAGCTAAAACGAGTGTTGTAGCCAACATCTTCTTTTCTCTGTAAAAAAGATTTTTTTTAAGTTTCACCTACTTAGAGTTCATTGATTATTTGTTCATTTATATATATATTCACATCAAAATACTGTAGGTGCCTACTTGCAGCCGTTCACCCTCCAGCGAGTCAACCAAAAACCAAAATCAATTGCACATTATGCGGTCGGTCGAACAAAGTACATATCGAGCCGGACAAAATGTGTACGCGTAAATGATTTTAATATTACCCCTAAAGTATCAAGCACAGCTATTTTACACACTTTAATAAACCAAACAAGCGTTTGTGTGGAAAATGAACATCTCATATTAGAAAATACAATTTAGAGCATAATTTAGTCATTTGGGAACGCAACTGTGTTTTTAATGTGCAATTAAATCACGACTAATTAACCATCGTATTGTACCAATCGGAAATAATTTAGTTGATTGTTGATTAGAGAATATCTAGATATTGTCAACTTCAAAGAATAATATATGATATTGACTGAAGGTGCTTGATGGAATTTCAATATAAAATTTGAATTGTTACAACTTTGAACGATTCCACATGTTTTGTCACTAACGACCCGGGTTTCGCCTTTCGGCATCTCCAGGCATTCTCGCTAGGCAAGATCGTAAATGACAATTATCACAGGCAATTGTGTTAATTATTATTAGATTGATAATGTTAAATTTGTTTTAGCTGTAATTTACTGCTTGCCTAGGGGTAAGTGTTTTCCTGTAATTAATAACTTAAATATATATACGATGCTAACTGCTAATTTTACGTCAGTTCTTTTGCATCCGAGTGGTAGAATGCCTGAAGATGCCGAAAGGCGAATCCCAGGTCGTTAGTGAAAAAACATGTGGACTCGTACAAAGTTGTAACAATTCAAATTTTCAAAGAATAAAGTGGTAATATGGTTTTAGAGATATTGGGCGTAAATATCGTAGATTGGAAAATATAAGATTTTGTTGACATACTTGCATTATGTGCTCAATTCCATGTGTCAATATTAACAAAATGTTCATTAATAATAACATTTTACTATGGAATTATATCTTTTTATGATTAAAAACTATTAGTAACACGAGTTTTACTTATAAACCATTATCTTACAATAATAATTTCCGTAAGTTTTCTATTTTAAATATAAAAAAATAACTTCTATTAACTATTTATTATTCAATCAGATATTTATTTTAATCACTATCAACAAGCTGACTGTAAAAGTTCAAAATAAACGAATATTTACATTATAATTCACTTAAAAAGGGGCGAGATGGAAGAATATTGGTGCACGCGACAATTATGCATAATGAATTATCCATTGTTTTAAACAGAACACAAATTAAAAAGGCTTCTTTTTAAATATTTACTTTCTAAGCAAACTATGTGAAATAGGCAGTAGTTTTATAAAATACCATCAAAATACAAAAATAATAGTAAAATATTGAGTTAAATTTGATAGAGACTAGAACTGTTTTGAATATATTAACGTAAAAAGCATTTAAAACAGTGTTATTTGTTTTTCAAGAAGTGATACTTTATACCACATTATGCGTTGATTAAGCATGGTTTTTACATAATTATTTATATAGTATTTGGTTGTTTATCTTTTAATCGTTGCTAAACACTCATAAAGATGTAATTTATGATATCGACCGAAGGCGCTTGTTGTTATTTCAATATCAAATTTGAATTGTTGAAACTTTGTACGATTCGACATGTTTATATACATATTATATGTCCACATGATACATGTCTTCTCAACTCCTCTTTGTTGTATCCTTTACTTGAAATCGGTTAAATTATCGATAAGCTCATGAAGAAAATTTTTATATTTCATCACTAAATGCTTAATCGATTGATTGAAATAAGTAGGTATTTCTTAAAAAAAAAAAAAAACTCAATCATATTTCAAAGACATTTGATTATTATTATTTGTTGTAAAACCCTTTCAAGAATGACTAATTAATAAGATTAATCGTTTATGAAAATTATCACAGGCAATTGTGTTAATTAATATTAGAACAGTATTACTAAATTTGTTTTAGTTGCTATTGTGTATTTGCCTTAGGATTTGTGTTTTCTTTAAATTAATACTTTTGTTATATAGACGATGCTAACTGTTAATTGTTCGTCAGTTCTGTTATATTTGTGTGATAAATGCCTGAAGATGCTGAAAGGTGAAACCTGGGTCGTTAGTGACAAAACACGTAGAAAAGTAAAAAGTTGTAACAGTTGAAAAACTTATAAAGATTTTATATATTACATTGTTTTAAATTTAATCGTTTAATAGCATTTTCAAGTCTTTAAGATTGTTAATTTACGCTTTGATTTTTAGTTTAATAGTCTACTCGTGTAAAAATGAGATGATGTTTAATTGTTGAACATCCACCAAGAAAGAAGTCAATGTGAAACTGGAACGATAAATTTTCAAGGAATGTTAAAGCTCAAACAAAGCCTTCCTTATTACTCTGAACTAAGCAAAATTCACAACTGGCTACGTTTTGATTAATATCGTTGAATTATTAAATGAGAATTCACATTTATAAATTTTGTTCTTCTGATGTTAAATGTTCTATGACTTGGAATAAATAATTTTTAACTGAGCAAAGCTTATACACGTCATCAAATATTTTATACAACATAAAACTTCTTTGAAAATAAATTCAGTACCTAAAACGATGCTTTATGAAAATAATGTATTATTATTAATATTTATGTAATCAAGAAATTTCAATCGGTTCAAAACTAGTACAGAAATCACGGTTCGGATGAAATTTTCGATCTCAAGAAAATGATTGCCTTTTTTCTCTAAAAATTCTACAGAAGAATGCCTGCAGTTGACAACCTGTCTTGTGCTTCTGGATAAATATTTTTCTTGACTGAAGTTTTGACCTACATTAAATTATCAAAAGATCTTTATATACAGCCTTACTTAATATTGCTTGGGAACTATTCGAACATGATTTAAATGATATATTAAACCTTCCTTCGTCTGCGCAGTGAAACTCTTGGGAATATGTTCTTTTTATTTCCTTTGAAGCCATTTTTGAAAAGAAATTTTCCGTAACAATATAAAATATTAATGTTATAACATAGTTTTTCAAACACAAACTCTTTATTTGAAAAAAGTTGTTATGTAAGCGAATAATTAACTTGAATAGTTTATCTTATCATAAACAAGAGATATTTAAATATATTTACATTATATATTCATCTTTGAAAAATATACTTTAATCTTTCAATAATTAGGCAAAGGAGCTTTTAAATACCATTTATTATTTAAATTTAAATTGTTAAAACTTTGTATGATTCCACATAAATTTTATCACCAAGGATCAGGGTTTCGTCTTTCGAGATCTTCAGACATTCTATCACACAGATGCAACAGAACTGGCACACAATAAACAGTCAAATGGATTGACTACAACAATGCTATTCAAAAACAACAATGAATTAACCTTGTAGCAACACTCATTTCCACCCCTAAATGCAACAAAATAACTGTAATGTTTGCATATAGTGGGGCTTTCGTGGGATTGTGTTTTCTGAATTTTTAGAGTGAAAAGATAGTGTAAATACGTATTGGAAATTAAGCCAGACGTTATTAAGAAATGGACAAAGAGATCTTATTAACACTATAATGTCATTATTTGTAAATCACATAAAATTGCAAATTATATTATTAAAAACAAGTTTCACAGAATCCTCATACTTTCCGAACATTGCTTCAAATAATTACCATCCCAAAAAGAAATAAAAAAATATTTCAGCATAGCAGACCAAAACATCCCTTAATGGGCTTTTTTCCACAAAAAATATTTTTTTTGTAGAATATATTACATCAACTGGAGCAGGTAGATTATAGTTATAAAGAAAATTGTAAAAATTATCTTAAACTGAATGTATGTTGTATCGATTCATAAAATAAACTTTTTGAAAAATGATAAAAGCTTTTGTATTAACCAACTTCAGGACCGGTTTCGCTCATCGCGAGCATTATCAACTGATGCTCGCGATGAGCGAAACCGGTCCTGATCAAAAAATATATTGTGGAAATAAGTACTAAAAAAATTTGTGTTTTTATTATTTAAATTATAATGCCTTTCCATCAAGAAGTGACAGTTAACACCTTAAAAGTGATCAACTTATTTGTATTTTAGCATTTCATTGCACTAAGAAAAAGTAAGTTTTTCAAGTTGTAAAAATTACAATTAAATTGACTTTGGTTTAAATGGGTTTAAGTTAATTAATAAATGTAAGAAAACATATAAAATTATTCAGGATTATGCATTTATATTTTTACCTTTTTAACAACGATGTAAATCGATAGTATAACGTTTTCTCGCGAATGTAATCGCAGTATTGCCGTCAGACGGCTTTGAAGCAAAAAGAAGGGAAAATGATGGATCGGCGTGTTAAGTAAAGGAACTCAATGATCCTTGTAAGTGTTCTGTGACGGAAAGACCTGTTGAATAGCTGACAAGTTGTTTTTAAAGCAAGCAGAAAGGCAACTTTTAGTCGTTGAATGCAGCTATTATGTTCCACTAAAATAACTGAAATGATATTAAGCATTTCTCTTGCTGTAAAGAAACTAGCCATTGTCTTTCACTTTAGCATTGTGTGATATATATTACAGTAAATTCACATCTTAAATATTATTCGCAATTATATTCCTCTCTACAGAGTTGTTAAATTTATTTTTTTGTATCAAGTTGTAGTTCATTTTATGTTTTGTTTTCATGAACGTTAGTTTTACTTCGCTTACAAAATGCATTCATAAATGAAATTCAATCCAAAATGTCCAATTACTCACTCATTATTCTTTCTGAAAAGTCTTTTATAATTGTTCTCAATCAATAATCGATTATTGATTTTTTTTTATTTTGTTTCAAAATTATTAATACGAGATTGCTCTTTTGCAAATTAATTGATTGTACATTGTATGACATTCTGTATAATTTTCGCTTATTTTTTTATAAATAGTATAGTATAATAGTAGTTTTCTGTATAAATAGATTAATTTTTATAATTTATGATATCGACTGAAGGTGCTTGGTGGAATTTCAATATCAAATTTGAATTGTTACAACTTTGTAAATTTTCACGTGTTTTGTCATTAATGACCCGGGTTTCACCTTTCGGTATCTTCAGGCCTTTTATCACATGGATCCAACAGAACTGACAAAGTTAGTTATTGAATCTATATGATTCAAAGTTATTTCAGTTGAAAATTTGGATTCTGGCCTATGAATCCGTGTTTTCTTTTGTAACTAACATCATAAATATACAACCGATGCTAACTGTTTACTGAGTATCAGTTCTGTTGCATCGGTGTGATAGAATGCCTGAAGATACCAAAAGGCGAAACCCAGGTCGTTAGTAACAAAACATGCGGGATCGCACAAAGCTGTAACAATGCAAATAAGACTTATTTGTAATTTCTAGTTTATCAGTTGATAATGCTTGCAATGAGCAAAGCCACTCCTAATCATAAAATATATTTTAAAAAATACATAAAACCAAAAAAATGTTTCTAATATATAAAACATTATGCCTTTCCATCACGGAGTGACAGTTTAAAAGCTGTAAATAAAAATCATTAAAACGATTTTATGACCGCAAAATTTTGGTTATTAGCTTAAGTGTAAGTCTAATCGAGAGTTTATGTTGATGATAAATAAATATATAGTTCATTGAATATTATATATGCGACGTTATTCTTTAAATAATTCTTGCGATTTCATGGCTCACGCAAGTATTATTTGTCATAGTCCTATTGAGTGATTAATAACTCCATAATGTTTTTACACATTTTTCTGACCGCAAGGCCTTTTTTATTTTGTAAGGCATTCCAGCGCAGACCACGGCACAGCGATATCCATCTTCCGGCGTCGGTTATAACTCTTTCCGAAAGACGCCTCCACCGAATTTTTCGACGCCCGCGTCCACCTGCCAAGAAAGCTCACAAATTACTCAGGTGGTTGTTCTATTCGCACGCAGTGACCTAGGAACGCTGGAAATTTACACCAAAGAGCTTTTTATTCGCGTTTCCTTTTATCAAAATGAAAAAGTTAATTATCATTTAATTTCACATTTTTGTTCTTATTTCCACAATATATTTTTGATTAGGACCGGTTTTGCTCTTCATCATGGTTTTGTATACCTACTAACTTTAACTCAAATACATGTGTTTTTATCATTTAAAATATTATTAAATCTAATAAAACAGCAAAAATGAAAGCAACTGTATTTTATTTAATGTCTCACGATACAAAAAATGGTATCAAAAAACGCTTTGCTGTAGTTAATGCTAAAGTATTAAAAAAAATATTGGCAAAACTATCAAACATTTTCAAGGTATTGACTGTCACTTCTTAATGGAAAGGCATACTATTTTAAATAATAAAAACACATTTCTATGTACTTATTTTCACAATATATTTTATGATCAGAACCGGTTTCGTTCATTGAGAATATTACCAACTGAAAATAATTCTCATGATGATGATTTCAGTTGATAGTGCCCGCAATGAACAAAACCGGTCCTGATCATGAAATATATTACCGTAATAAGTACGAAAAAATGTGTTTTTATTATTAGTAAAAAATACTAAATGTATTAAATGAATTTGCATTAACTTGGTAGAACTCCATTATAACACGGTGAAAAAATAGCAATGTATTTTATCACCGTGTTAAAACAGAAGAGAGGATGTATTGTGTACCTTTTCTACACAGTTTCATATATGTATGTATATATGTATATAAGTAAATGTACGTCTCAACATAGCTATCAACTATATTCAATTGTATATTTTACATCAGTTCTGTTGCATCCGTGTGATAGAATGCCTGCAGATGCTGAGAGGCGAAACCCGGGTCGTTAGCGACAAAACATGTCAAATCAAACAAAGTTGTAATAATTCAAATTATCAACTATATCCTTTAAAAAAATTTGTAGGACTAAAATATAATATATTGCTATTTTTTCACCTTTTTAAGACTAATAAAGACTAGACGCGCAGAATTCTATACCCTTTTAAGTATGTAAATTTTGAGAGTAGTGTGAATTAAAATTATATTTTTTTGTCATTTAATTGACGGCTGTCATGATTTATTACCTTAAATATTATATTTGGGAATTTTAATTGAGAATATTCTTGGTTTAGTGCAAAATTACAACTACTTTTAATATCTCTAAATTCTGGTGAGATAATCAATGATAAATTAAATGACGTATTGGGTTTGTCTAAGAAAAAGAAAGTAAGTGGTTCGATTTTTATCCCAAGGAATTTGAATGAAATAACGAATAAGCGTGATTTTTGCTGTGGCTCACATTTCATGTCGAGTACTGTTAGTCGTATTTCTTGAAGTCATTGCCCTCTCCCGCCCACCTTGTGTAGCACATACTGGGCTTATAGCCACTTGTTTTTTATTATACGCTGTTGAAGTACTGCAAACCAAACCGGAGGGTGCCCAGATTTCTTCTGATATACGAATTCCAAGCGTTCGATTGGAACAAAATTTTCGTAAAAACACTTTGACACAGCAAAAGAAATAAAATTGCATTGAACATTAAGCCTAAGCCAAAATAATCAAAATCTAATTAGAAATGATGTTGTTGATTGAATTGGCATTCACTTGGTAGAACTCCATTACAACACGGTGGAAAAATAGCAATGTATTTTAGTTCCACAAAATTATTTTTTAAAAATATAGTTGATAGTTATTTCGGCTCACGCCATCGTCAGAACTATTTATCTTCTTCTAGATAGTTCTAGTATAGATAGATGTATTTAGATATAGACAGTATGGATGTATAATTCTAGATAGTTCTGATGATGGCGTGAGCCGAAATAACTCTCAACTATATTAAAAAAAAAATGTAGAACTAAAATACATTGCTATTTTTTCACCGTGTTAAAAATGATGTTCTTAGACGTACTCTGAAAAAATACGTTTTGTAGAATTTTGGTAACTCTACCAGTAACTTTTTAAAGAGAGTTTTTTTTCATGTTTTTCCAGAACTGGTATATTGGTCAGCAATAAAAAATGAACAAGGCTATGAAGTTCTTAAAAAACATGACTCCCACTCCGATATTCACCAACAATACGACTCGGACTAAAAAAACATAATTTCGTCAAGATTTTTCTTACTTTTTCTATTTTTGTGTATTAAGCTAAAGATTAATCAATCAACCAATCCAGCAAATTGTTCATTGAAATATTTTCTACTCGTTTTTCATGACTCTAACTCCATTAGTAACATTACGACTTCATAGCTCCAACTTCGGCCAAAACACCGTGACTTAATGACTCCGTACGACGACGACGGTCTTAAAAATAAATATTTTATTCAAAGCAAACGTTAAGAATTTAGATTAAAATGATGCGCATATATTTTGGTTTTCGTTGTACAATTTTATTGTTTACCGTTATATTCTTTTAACTCTCAATTGATAAAAAAGTAGTACTTCGTGGAGAGAGCTTTTGAGATTTGTTTATCAAGCGTTTTTAGCATAAATAGCTTTATACAATATCTACGTTATTTTCTAACATAACACATCGTTTAATAAGTTCGTAGAATAACATACGAATGATACCACTATTGACAAGTGCATATGTTTTTAGATAGTATCAACTTTCAAACATTCTTAGACGACATTAGTTTACAAGTTTCATTGGTTCTAGTGACGCTTTTTTAATAAATTTAAAAGCATTGAAAAAATATGGATTTCGTGCAGTGATAAAACATTTATTTTGAATGTGAAAAACCCCCGTTCAAGCAAAGCAATAGCTTGATAAATGTTTTTCGGTGCTCTGCTCTACAAAGAAAAATAAAAGAGAAGTGGGTTGCTGATTTTAACCGCAGTTGTACAAACATCGACGATCTTTTATTTTGAAAAAGCATGGGCAATTTAAGTTCCTGAAAAAACGATTGCAGGCGATTTAATATAAAAAAAAATTGCTTAGTGTTTGATTCTATAGTTTTAAAATGCGTATATGTTAAGTGTTATAAATACTGGTTTTGATTTATCATAAATATATGAAATATGTGTTTCCCGTAAACTTATATTTATGATCAAAACTTTACCGTAGTAAGTGTAGTCGATATCACGTTGGAAACATGGTGTACACATATTATCAAAAAAATAAACAAAGTTTCGTATTTTATGATATTATTAAAGCATGTATGCAAAACATAATATACCACTCGAGTAATCGTAGAACCCTGCTACGAAGCTGTGTTGTAAAGATATGTATCGTAATAAAGCAGCAAGGAATTTGTTTTCCTTTTTTACCAAATGGAAATAACATGGCTTAGATATTTGAATGCTTTGATATGGTAGAAAATTTCGCATTTTTATGAAATGTTTCAATTTTTATGCGAATTTTTTTGAACACATGCAATATGTTTTTTTACACCTTTGTTATTTTTGCGGTTTTACGCCATAAAGTGACGCTGCTAAGACGCCACATAAAAAAATCCAGGATTATGAACAACTGCTCCTTTCTTTATATTCATTTTTTATTCCTAATATACGAATTGATAAATTAAAAATGAATGGAAAACGCAAAAACATTAAAGAGGTAATGTTATTTTTGGAGGATTTAATTGATTTAATATTTATAGATAGGTGGGAATGATTTATTTTAAAATAAAAATTGTTTATACTTACAGTGTTAAGAATTTTCGATCAACGATCTTAGTTTTGATATTATTTTGTCATTTGTTATTTTACTTTTCCTTATTGTTCTTTTTTTCATTTTTTTAAAGTATTTGGCGACATTAGAGTTAAAAATTAAATGTTATTTTTTGGTTCTGTATAAATATAAAAAAAAATATATATATATAAACTTAAGCATTGCTTGTATCTTTCAAATATTTTATATTTCTCGGTTGATACTTAAATTTTGAATATACTAAAACAATGTAAATAAAACAAAGTTTACTTAACATTATTTTATATCTTTTTTATACACATATTAAAATTATTTTTTCAGATTAAATTTCTATTTAAATTTCGGAATGGGTGGCATATGAGTAATAAAAGTTATTCGACGCCTGGCGTAAAGTGGTATTTGACTTGTCATAGAAATATGTAATAAAAATATATTAAAAATAGTTTTTCAAGCGGATATGAGCTCGACCGAACGCGTTTTGAAATTTCCCAAGTCACTGTTTCCGGTTTTGTCATTCCACACGCGTCCCAGCTATTTTGAAATTCCCTCCATACCAAAATAATTATTAGTAACGTGACACTAAGAAATAAGTCCCGAATTCCAATTACCTTAATTGTTCTCAATTTATTAATTTGTAAAAAAATAGAACAGTATTTACATGGAATTTTTTACAGGACACAATCGTTCTATTGTAAGCTTTAGGGAATACATAATTTCCTTGTGAAAAAATGCCAAATAAATTAATTTACTTTCTCTATTGTACAGAACGAATAGATTTATTAAACTGAAATTTTTATCCAAACAACGGTAGTTAAGTTAAAACTAATATGGAACAATTTATAATGTCGACTGAAAGTGCTTGATGGAATCTCAATATCAAATTTCACTTTGTATGATTCATGTTTGATTTGGGGACTGTGTTTTCGTGTTATTAATACTTTTGGTATATAGACGATGCTAACTGTTTATTGTGCGTCAGTTCTGTTGCTCCCGTGTGATAGAATGATGACGAAACTTGTGGAGTCGTACAAAGTTGTAACAATTCAAATTTAATATGGTACATAAAAAAAATATTTCAATGACAAGATTTTTGTGTTGAAAATAATTTATATAAACGTTGCCATTATATATTTTTTCTGAAGACTTGATGTAACACGTAAAAATATAATTCTTTTTCAGATTCTATTTCTTATGCAAAAATCGTTTAATAATAGTAAGCTTCTAGTAAACTCATGTGTTGTCTGCTGCATATATAAATAATGCTTTTTAAGGTGTTAAGCGCCACTTCTCGGTGGAAAAGTCTATTTTAAATAATAATTAGCGATGCATGGTTATATGTTAAATAATTACTCGATAGGCAGGTGACAACGCAAAATATTTAAGTAAAGGACTAAAAATACTAGGCTACTAAGATAGTACTAAAACCACCTGGAATACTTGAATCTCGCGTGAAAGAGCTGACTAAGGCGGTGTACGAGCTTTATTGAATTTACGCCAACCCTTAAAGTGTTGGTATGAAGGCAACACCTGTGTGCTTTGTTCTTTCTCGTCAAAGCCTCTTGATCACCCGTTTCCTTTAGCTTTGTTTAATTTAATAATCAGCTACACATTTACAGACACTCCAAAAATCTACTACAGTTTTTCAAAGAAATAAATACAGCTACTGAATGATGTGATAATTAAATATTAAAAGATTTTTATTTGTAAAAATGCAACATTCGTCTAACTCGTTTGATTCTTTTTAATAATGGTATATGATTATTTTATAGTGACAACAATTGCATCAATTTAGGTACCGTTCCACTTAAATTGCAAAAACATAAAATTAAGTTAATTTTGGTTTATTACGTTTTCTCTAGATACCTTTTTTAGTAAATGTTATTTCGTTTAATTTCGTTTCAGTTTATTCGTTTAGTTTTTTATAAAGTAAAAAATGATAAATAAAAATATTCCAATTTATCTTATTTTAAATATAATTAATATTTGGATAATAATAAATAAATGTCAATAATATTTTATTTAAATATTTCATTACATCTTTTTATTATTTCTTATCTTATAATGAATCAAATTTTATGGATATAAATTTAAAAAGTACAGACCGTTCAAATAATAATTCAAAATTGTATAACATGTATGATTGTTTGGGTAAAAAATTCTGGGGGTACAAAACGTATGAGAATATCAGCAATCTCAAAAGATTTTCGTTAGACTGAATACTGACTAAATTAATAGATATTTTTGTCTTTCAAATATAATTGGTGATCGGTTAACGAACAGTTCAGACAATAAACAAGCCGGACCGTTAATACAATAACGAATTTTTTTGTGTTCGAACAACGAACATATATTCGGATAACGACCTAAACGATTTTCCAAACCCACTTATTATAACTGCAATATAATATAATCGGTAAACAAAAAAATCTGATAACGAACGTAATTGAAACTAATTATATTCGTTAACCGACCACCCACTGTATATTTCATAAAAACATACACATGCTCATTAAAATGTTAATTCGTTTTATTTTTAAAGAGTTAAATTAAAAAATCAAAAATCTTTAAGTGGTCATCGATGTTTTTATAGAATTTACACTCGTGAGCTATCATCTACCAAAATGTAATAAATATTTCAGTTTCTAATTACAGGGACAATTTTCGTGAGACATTTACCTAATGTCACTTGTTACCTTGATCAACATCAACGACTTAAATGGCGTATGATAATTATCCATACAGCTAACGTACATCAAAGCGATTAAGTTTGTTTGCATGGAACAGCATCACTTCATTTTTTCCGGTAAATAATAGCAAATATTTTAAGCCAATATATTATAAAAACACGCTAAACTTTTTAATAAAAAACACCAATACTAAGGTACATGAGAGCTGAGATTGTTTTTAAAATATTGAATCATAAGAATATTTTCTTTAAACAATTAACAAATCGTAAAGGAAGTTCGTATGATGACATATTTATAACGTCACCATTAAAAATCGAGAGAATTAAGACGTCTTTAGTTTACAAGTTAAAGTGAATTTAGTGGCGCTACATTTGCAATTATCTAAACAATTAAAAAATCTGAATATTTTGTGCCGATATAGAATGTTTTTTTCATTGGAAAAATACTTCAACTTAATCTTTTGTTGTAATGTAAAGTATATTTTACTGTACTATAATATTTAGAAACAAAAATATGTTCTGTACTTTCTGCAAACAAAATAAAACGCGAAAAATTCTCGAAACGATGCCATCCATTTCACGCGTCACATTCAAGGCTGTTGAATTTTTTAGGTTGAAGTTTGCGGTGCTACGCTACGCACGGAAAAAGCTTTTGAAGGGATAGAATCGAAGCTTTGCTTACTTCTCTCTACTTCGTCAAACAGTATCGATTCACTAATGTTTATACAGTAAATATAATAAAATAAACAAAAACAGAGAGTTATTTGTTTCTGAAACAATTTAAGAAAAAAATTCATCACATAGATTGAATTGGGAATTGTTGGTGGTATGTTAATACATGTATTAATATACAGCAACATTCAGTCAATTATCGCAAAATGTAAAATAAAAAAAGAGCTTTTTCGGTTTTGTAACATTGTCTGAACTTTATGTTTAACTTCTTTTTTTAATTAATATAAAATATCGAAATAAATTTATTTGAACATTTATTAATGAAATTTGAATTGTTGAAACTTTATACGATTCGGTATATTTAGGCATTCTATCATATAGGTGTAACAGAACTGACTGAATCGTACATAGTTTTTAAAATTGAAATTCGATATCGAAATTCCATCAAGCAAACTCAATCGATATCAATAATTTATTTAATCTTTGAAATAAAATATTTACTCAAATTAAAAAGTATAAACAGTATTTTTTTTTTTGATTTTTTCATAATATTTGGCAATGCAATGAGCGGAACCGGTTTCAATCATTAAATATATTGTGGGAATATTATAGTCTTTTTACTATTTCAATTTTGACTGTTGACATATTGTAACGTGTCAGTGCTATTGCATCCGTGTGATAAAAAGCCTGAAGATACCGAAAGGTGAAGTCCGGTTCTTTAGTTACAAATCATGTCAAATCGTACAAAGTTTTAACAGATAAATTTGACTTAATAAATATTGAAAAAGGGATTTATTATTTTTAATTCCACTTGTTTATTTTGATAGAATACATAAAGATACATAAAGGTAAAAACTAGGCCATGATTGGCAAAATATATGAAAATTAAGAAATCAACTTCGTTTTTTTAACTATTTCTTATATCTATTTTGTAAAGAATATTTTTGTAAATCAAATTTGAAGATTTGATGTTAAATTTTAGGCGATTATTTGTTTTTTTTTATTTTCTCAGTCAGATCGTTGATGATATTGTTGTTTACAATCGTAGTATGACAATCAATTGAGCAAGATGATGAAAATTTAAATTAAAACTCGTGTTAAAAAGTAATTTATATTCATTCTTATACTGTCCAATTAAATACGAGTACAATTTCATATGTATTGAACTGTCAATCGATGTATTCAAATCATTATCGTGTGAAGTGTTGTAAAGCTTCACGAAATTGAAACAATACATTAAAAGTAAATTTGTAAGAGAGGAAACAGTAGTAAACAGTGGATAGGTATGTTCCTGAATAGAATACGTAGCGTAACAAATAACAGAGCTTTCTTATGTGTGTAACCGCGTTAGGTACTAAAAGATATATTACCCCATTAGATACGGTTTTAAGCGCCATTTGCAGGAAATAAAGGTATGAGAACGGGGGCAAAAGGATCGGAATTCATACATTAGTCCTGGTCAGCGAATAAATTTGACCTCCACAATTGAATCATAAATACTATTCTCATTAATGTGATGTATTCTTCTCGCTTAATTGACGCGGGTAGAATGTTGGGTTTTTCTTTGTTTTTCGATGTGTGTTTTTTTTTAGATAATTTGTTTTTAGAAGTGTTTATTGTCTGGCAATGTTATTTAGTGATTGTACATTTTAAACATCATTGAATCGAAAAATTTATCGTGCAATAAAACATACAAGTTACTTGATAATCATTGATTATTTGCTTACATTTAGATGAGAGGGTCGAAAATCAATACGTTTCATTTCAATATTTAATTTCATGATATTTTCAATAGTTTTGGCAATAATTTAATGAAAGCTCAATTTTAATATAACATAAATAAATTATATATAACCATCAAATATTCACAAGCGAAAAGAATTCTTACACATATATTTGAAGTTTTTGAGAGCCATTTAACAAAAACAAAATAATAACGTTATAGAAATAACCAACATAGATTTTTCTGAGCTTTATTTTAAGAATGCTCAGAACTTTATATGAAAAAAAAATATTTAATATATGTAAAATAAAATTTCAGACTACTTATTTTACAAGCTTTATGAAATTTCACTTTTCTGTCTTCTTGTTTATAACAAAACTTTTGCTTTGTATTATTAATAAATATTATATTATCATAAAGAGGAATGAGTTTAAAGCGCAAAGAATGTTAGAATTTTACCTTACACGTGAAATTAAATATGTACTATATGTTTTTCGTTCCTTAGGTAAATATTTATTTTGTATAATACTTAAATACTCACAAGCTATAACTGGGGGTATTATTTCAAACAAATACCGTCTAAAATGAGAGGTGGCAGCAAAAAATGGCAGTCCTCTTATATTCATGGTTGAACTCGTTCTGTTTGAAAAGGGGTATCACGCCTATACAATGTTTGTTAATCTAGATTTCATTACATCACATTAATTTTTTACCTTACAAGCCTTGTCTATTATTTATAACGCTGAAAAAGTTTTTTTTTTAAGTATAAAAGCTTCTTTTCATTACTTAGAAACGGGGCTTTTTAAGCGTAAATCAACAAAGTATTTACTTAACATATTTAAAAAAAATGTATCTTGGAAATCCAAAGATATTATTCAATCCCACTTCATTAACAACATAGAAGAAAGGACGTTTTTAAATCCAAAACATACAAAAAGAGCATTATTGTACATGACACAATTTAAAAAAAAAACTATTTAACATAGTTATATATATAGAAAAAACATTTTCTTAAACAATAGCGTTCAATAGTAACATTTTTCCAACCGTGCATTGCGTAATATTTTCTGCTTCAAACCAATTATTTTGTCTGTTATAAAAATATTCAATTATTTCATCAAAAATTTATTAGCGGATTTTTTTTACAAATAGGTAAGCATATCAACTTATGTAGATTTATAAAAAAATATGTATATTCATTGAAAGTTATTTCAGCTTTCGAGATCTTTAGACTTATGATCACTCTAAATAAAAGCTATGATTTATTGACTGCTTAAAAAGATGGTGATATTATTTTACGTGAGATCATTTCAATGAGTCAAAAACCTCATAAACTAAATTTCAACAATACATCTTCTGATGTTTGATTCTTAACGTTATTCGCGACGATATATTGTCTATATATATTCTATTCTATTATAATTATATATCTACAATTAAGGTGTTCTTGATCTTACTGTTTGTTTTTAAATTAAACATATAAAATCATATTGCAATATAATCACTGAGAACAAGTTATTTCAAATTATGAAATCGCATCTTTTTGATAATATAATGACAACGATCTAGCTCAACCAAAAAATCGCTCTAATTTTTAATCCATTGTTAAACCGTTTTTTTTATAAGTATTTAAGTAAAGCTGCTTTAATCTTGGGAAAAAGATAAACTCATAATTAAACCAAGGTAAAAACGTCACATGCAATGTTTAGTTCGAAAGGATTTTTGTGCTACTGAATAATTTGATTTGTTCTCAATAATAAATAATAAGTCAATAACGATTCAACCGAAAAAATGCCTCATAAGCTTTATTAAAAAAGAAAGTAAGCCAAGAACAATAAAGCGATTTTTCGAGGGGTATATTTATCACACTGTAAAAGTTTCATAAACGCAAAGTAATTTTGGTATTTTTAATCTTCTATAATGCTTTTGTAAATTTATAAAAGTATACATGTATATTGCATATGTAAAATGTTAAATGAGAATTTTTAATCAAGTTTTCAATGCGTCAGAAGTAATAGCAGTAATATTTCTCTTTGATTCTACCTAGAATTTGTTCATTACGTATTCTGCTACAAAACGATATATCCAATTGTAAATTACGCTCTGTCAGTTGAAAGCATCAAGATCTAAGCACATTGGGTTGGGAAAATAAGCTTCACCTACATTTGCGGCCGATCACGATCTCGGAGCAACAACCATCACGCTCTCGAACCGTTAATCTAGATTCTATTATCTCAGATTTGTTTTTTTCGCACTTAGCACGCTTTTAGAGATCGCGCTAGATCTGTTTCATTCGGTATCAGGTGTTTTTTTCTAGCCGGTGAGTGCTGTTTTGCTCTATTGAAACAAGCAAAATTATAAGCAAATTTTAGTGCAATAAAATGTTATGATTTTTTCTGATATCGACGAAGGTGCTTGATGAATTGATGAATTGCAATATAAAATATGAATTTTTAAGACTTTGAAAAATTCCACATTTTTTGTCACTAACGATTCGGGCTTCGCCTTTTGGAATTTTTATGCATCTTCAGTCAGTTCTGTTGCATCCGTATGACAGAATGCCTGAAGATGGCGAAAGGCGAAACCTGGGTCGTAAGTGACAAAATATGTGGAATCGTACAAAGCTTCAACAATTCAAATGTGCTTTAATTTTTTATCAATTTATAAAAAATAATCTCATTCTGATTTTAAAGTCAGTCTGATTGAATATAAATTTTTAAAACCCACCTTTAACAGCAAAACGAAACGCTAATATTCAATTGTTAGAATTAAATAAGGTAAATGTTAAACATATTAACTTGAAATTTACGATATCGACTGAAGGTGTTTGATGGAATTTTAGTATCAAATTTGCTAACGACTCAGGTTTGCCTTTCTACATCTTCAGGTACGCTATCACACGGATGCAAAAAAAACATGTAAACAATTAAAAGTAACAAAACATGTGGAATCGTACAAAGTTTTAACAGAATGAAATTTATTCAAACAAAATTAACAGCCAAAAATAGATGTTTCTCAAAAAACACATTAATCTGTTTTTAAGATATGTCATAGAAAAAGTTGTTCTTTAATCAAAAATACTGAAAATGCTTGAAATAAAATAAAACCATCGATTACTCACATGAATTAGCGCTCATCTGATAAAAATCTTGGTGTATTTTGTTTCAGAAGTTCTTGCTTGGTATTCCAACGGCAATTGGTAATATTGTTCCAACGAATCTGAGGAAAGCGTGTGGAAACTTTACTAGCAAGCGCTTTTCCAAATGAATTTCGATGCATGGTTACTAATGACAGCAAATTTCTTTGGCCCAATTCTTGCGACTCATACCGCACAGCCTAAGACAAATGATACAAGACCAAAGAAACAAGCAATATTGTATAAATAAAAAAAATACATTAATACATTAAAAATCACAGGATATTCATTTAAATATTTTTATGTGAAAAACTTCTGCAAAATATTTTGTTAATCTTCTAACTTATCAAATGAATTTTAATTAACACGCCGAATAAAAGCAATGTATTTTAGTTCCACAAAAATTATTAGGTATATAGTTGATAGCTTTTTTGGTTTACTACCTGGTCAGAGCAATGTTTAAAGTACATATACTAATCTATATATAGCGGTGTAGAAAACGTACACAATACATTTTCTCTCTGTTCTTAGCTAGTACTTTTAAATTAAAATTTGTAAATGTGGCAAATTGATTTTTTTCTCGAATTGTGAGTTTACCTGAAATATTGGAACAGAAAAGAATATGTATCGTGTACCTTTTCTACAGCGCTATATTTCTAATTCTGATGAGAGGTATGTCAAAATAGCTATCAACTATATATCTTAACGTTTTTTATTTTAACTAAAATACATACCTTTTTTTTCACCGTGTTATAATGGAGTTTCGAAATATTATAAATTCCGATCTAATCAATGAGCTCAAAATGTTTCTGATGTTATTTTTAAATTATTAATATTATCCACTAATTGATTGAATTGGCATTCACTCGGTAGAACTCCATTATAACACGGTGAAAAAATAGCAATGTATTTTATTTTTACAAAATTATTTTTAACAAATATAGTTGATAGCTATTTCGGCTCACGCCATCGTCAGAACTACGAGTCTGTACTACTAGTTCTGACGATGGCGTGAGCCGAAATAGCTATCAACTATATTTGTTAAAAATAATTTTGTAAAACTAAAATACATTGCTATTTTTTCACCGTGTAATATCCACTAAAGTTGTACACTTCATTATCTTCTTGTATTCAAGAATACAGTTATAAATATATTAAGAGTAAATTATTAAAAATATATCAAAATATTCTTTGAATTTTTGAAATTTTGTACGATCCCACAAGTTTTGTCATTAACGCTTTTCCCCTTCTACTATCTTGGCAATCTACCATATGGACGCAATAGAACTGACACAAAATCTGGTTCGTTAGTTTCACAACATTTGGAATCGTATACAAAGCTTCAACAGTTCAAATATGATATTAATATTTATCAAGCACATTTAGTAGACATCATCAATCAAATACAATATCATAAATTAGTTTAGATATATGGTATATATATAGAGTGTTTGGTTCTCGGCCATATAAACCAATCATTATAAAAATAATTTTTTGCTTAAATTTTTTTAAGTCTTTATTGAAGCACGTTGTTTCGTGTATTTTTTTTTGTATATTTTTTATAAATAAAACATCTTGTAAATGTGATAATGATTATTCTTGAATTTATGGTAACATGATAAAAAAATATATTTTTTATGATGTGAATATATAATATTAAAAATGCGTTTTACCCAAGAACTGGTTGTGTTAAAACGTTTTCATCTTTGAATCCATTTTGAAAACGTCTGAAAAAAGATTTTATTTCGCAAAATAAACACATGCGTTGAATGTTCTGTGGATTACCTCAAACAATGAAAAGTAAAAATGTGGAAAATTTGTGGCGTTGAATAAAATTTTGCAAAGTCGCAAACCTGCCTCTTCGCGGCACATTGTTCTCGTAAATTCGGCTCGCATTTTAAATGGAAAGCTTCGGAGATTTTTAAGCACATCTTTCCCAAATATCCAAATTATATTTTTTCCCATTCGCGGCACGTACGTTTTTCGCAGAAGGGTTTACTTATTCAATGCCGATTCAAACACACATTTCCATTCATTTCGCATCGTTCCTTCGGTGACCTTTTCCTTCACAAAAAATACAATTATTACCCAAATCCACCACTCCCTCCACCCTACAAGTGGCGTTTACGTCTTAAGCCTTATATATTGTAGTAATGTAATAACACCTGAAATTTTATGGTATCTGAGAAGGTTATTCCAATTCAGGAAACACGATAGTCTTGCACATTTTTTAGAAGCGTTATCCCATTCAAAATTATTCCAAACAGAAATCAAATATTTTCATTGTAAATCGGTTCGGTTTTGAAAATTAAGTAGAATTATACAGAATATAAGTACTTCTTTTTGCATAAAGATTTGTTGAGAATTTTGTTTACCTAATTCTTTCGAGAACTAATACTAAAAAATACGTAAATTAATATTATGTTAACCATTTTACAAATATACAATTCTTTGTTCTTGCTGATATGAAATAATTTATATTTTGAGATAAATGTTTGATTGTTATTTATTTTAAAGTTTTAAAACATAAACTGAAACAATATATATTTTGCATTACATTGCTCGATAAAATAATCATGTATTTATTTCTTTGAAAAATATTCAATTGAATTAAGTATGCATTTTTGTATATTGAAAGTTGTTTACTATTTGAATGTAAATAACAGATTCAATATACGTGCAGTGATTTACAAAGTTAAAGTATTTGTAAGCCTTAAATGAAAATCTTATTTTCTTACAAATTTCGTATCAAAAACGCAGATAGATATTTGTATTGTCATTTTGAAATTAATGTAGACACTATTTGACTCTTGAGTTGACTAAAGATATTTGAAAACGTACGCAAAAATTTCATTAATTTGTACGATACGATTATTATATTATTTAATCATTTCTGGTGTATCCATTTACGTTTTAATTAAATGAAGTATATATTTTATGTAAGTTTAAAATAGTGTCGACATAATTCAATGAATATTTCATAATTTATGAAAATGATTGACTTAAATTTAGTCTACTATAACTGTATATCCATTTTAATATAATTTTATAAATTGTGATATCGACTTAGAGTCTTTGATTCAACTCGTGGAAATGTCAATTCACCAATTTAATTTATGATATCGACTGAAGGTGCTTGATGAAATTTCAATAGCAAATTTGAATTTTTACAACTTTTTACGATTCCTCATGTTTTGACAAGACCCGGCTTTTGCCTTTCGGCATCTTCAAGTATTAACTGACGATGCGCAAACAGGAATGCCGATGCAGAAACTGACGAAGTTCTGGTGCATCCGTCTGATAGAATGTCTGATCAATATTGAAATTCTCCATCCAAAAATCCATCAGGCACCTTCAGTTGATACCATAAATTAAATAATATGGGATAGCTGTTTTCGTGCAACAAATATCATTGAGAACTTTTGAAAATATTTTTAAGCAAATTATAAAATTTATTAATCTGATTTGAAAAATATCCGAATTTGAATTGTTGTGCTGACGTTCTGTTGCATCCGTGTGATAGAATGCCTGAAGATGCTGAAAGGCGAAACCCAGGTCACTAGTGACAAAATATGTGGAAAAGTTGTAAAAATTAAAATTTTATAATTTAAGTTAAATATAAGTATGCTCGCAATACTCATAATAACTCGTCAGTCGGTGGTGTCAATTCAACGCCCTTAAAATATTAAAGAGTAAAATATCAAAAACACTCCACTTTAATAATTGTCGGAACGTGACATCATAATGTCATGATTTTTTTTGAGAATAATATAATGAAGTTGTTGTTTGCCTTTTCTTTCTCTAAAGTTATCTCAAACACTCGAAGCTTTTTATTATTGCGTGAGTGTTGACTGGAGATGGATGAAGCCTTCTTTTTATTTCGGTTTCAAGAATTACGTGAGCCGAATGCGAATTATTCAAAACCAATTCTTCACGCCAATATAATGTGAGAGGAAAATAGCAAGACAAAGAGCCTAATAAATATAAAATTCTAAGCTCAGTCTAGTATTTGATTGTTGAACAAATCATATGGAGAAATGTTTACGCTATTTTTTTAAGATCATTTTAGCAAAAACGTTTTTTCATCGCTAGTAGCTTTTATGGTCACTATATTAATACTTTTAAATTGTTACTAATTTTAAACACAAGGGTACAATTGGTAAACTTTTAAGCCTGCAAACATTTATTGTGAAAACTTATTTAAAATTTTCTTTTGTTTTCAACAATAAACTAAGATATAACGCAAGTGTGCTACATTTAATGTGTTTTAAAAATTGTTTCGTATATATTTATTTTAAATAATAATAGCAAATCTTTTACTACTTATTTCCACAATATTTTTTGATCCATATCGGTTTTGCTCATTGCGAGCATTATCAACTGATAGAATACAATTAGTTGATAATGCTCACGATGAGCGAAACTGGTCATGATCAAAAATACATAGTGGAAATAAGTACTTAAAAATGGGTTTTTATTATTTAAAATATCAGGCCTTTCCATCAAGAAGTGACAAATAACACCTAAAAGGCAAAAGCATTGACTTACAGTAAACAGTTTGAATCGCTTATATACAATTGGAATAGCAGAGACTATGAGCTAAATATATAACTAAAAATAGTTTTGAAAATTACCAATTTGATCACTGTGATGTTAATTTTAAATCAAGAACACATTAAATGTGATATATTAATTTAGTTATTTACAAAACAATACAGAAGAAAACCTTTGTGTAACGGATTTTGAATTGTAAAAGAATAATTAAAAACACATTTCTTACGTGAATACATTCTAAATTATCCTTATCTCTAGCTTTTTAAGTATGTGGAATTTAATGATTTGACATGCGTTCAGCGACATAGAGTCTATCCTAGCATCATACATCTATAATATATTTTTAAGCAATGTGATGATTATTTATGGAAAAAACAAAGCTCAAAATGAAAACTAAATTTATCATTAAGCACACTTTTCGATTTATCAGATAAAATTTGCTGGCATTTGTCTGTTGTATAAAAGTTAAAATAAACACAAGTTTTAAAGCTTAGGTTGATATTGTGGATTGCTTTATGGTAAAAACAGGTGTCAATTGTTTAAGCAGATACACATTACCATACGGATTATGTATTAAATATTAGAAAAATGGTAAACATTCTCATATGTTTGTTCTAAAAACGTACTCATAATAGAACGCCTCAACACCTTTTTTGTTAGATTGAGATTTGGCATTATTGACAGATAAATCTGACAGTGACAGTTTGTTCCTTAAGCAAAAGATTTTTTTCAACTTTCTCATGCACGGTAAAAAAAACTACGCTCTTAGAATATGATCATACCGCATATTAAATGAGAACGAATCTATGAAGACATAAAAATGAACATTTATGTGAGTTCTTGAAAGCTCGACAGTTCTGAAAATGTGAAACCATATAATCATAAGTGCGAGAAAGGTTCCTTATCGTATCGTGTGTACGATTTTAATATCTCTGGGGAAATATACGACGGTTGGGCGGCGCAGTCTAACGTATCTGAATGCTTAAGTTTAATACAGATAAAGATTTTCTGATAGTACTATTAAAAATACTACCTTGTTTAATTCATGGAGGATTATTTTAAAATTATGGCTGTTTCTATATTGCACGATGTCCATAGCTATAGATCCATTCTAACTGTGTATGTTTGTTCGGTTCAAAGCCATGGTTGGTTAATATTCATAAATATATAAACGACATATCCGTAGAAAAGATACAATTGCCATATAATTTTGCTGTGCCAAGACGATTACATACAATAAATTAGCGCTTAATGCACATTTAAAATATATTAATTACAAAAATTATGCAAAAGTTAATGATAAAAAAACACTTTATTTTTGCAATTAAAAAGGGTTTTTAATATGATAGATTTTTTACAAATATGTTCTTGAAATCGACGCCAAGAAGTGAGATATTTTTATATCATTTTCATTTGCTTACGTCTGGTAGACTTATTCAATTTTTAATTGAGAACTTTTTATTATATCTCCATTATGCAGGTAAATTTATGGATTATTTTTTGTATATGGTATTGAAATTGACAATTAACGATTGTGACGATTTTTCGTTATTTTTTGAGATCACATTGTTACAACTATCATAATGTGGCGTTTTATGTTTATATGAAATCGTAAACTATTTTTTACATAATGAGGCGTTTACATGAACGTCCCTGTTTGTTAAACGTAGCAACACGGTCACAAATGAATTATAGAAGGCATAACATCATGCGTTTCATATTTATTTGTACTAAGATTTTTATTATATCTTTACTATATAGCATGTTTTAACAAATCTTACCAAGGGCTCTAAGGCAGTAAAGTGAAATTTGCACATTTAATTGGTAGATAAACTGCTTCCGTACTTAAAATAATAAAATATTCAGTGTTGGGGAATGTTTATAAGCATATTTAACATTTTAACACTCTGGCATTCATTCATGACTCATATAGAAATTAAATTGTTTTTTATTTTTTATTTCAAGATTGTTAAATAAAACAGGTAAGTGGTCAAAACCTTAAACTCACCTTGTTGAAATGTTGCCTTAACGTTTTCTGCTATGATTACTAATTTACATTGGTAGAATTATTTATTCTTTAAAAATATTTATGACAAATTTTTGCAGATGATTGTTAAAAATAATGTTTTTACTGATTGAAAGATTTATTCATATTTGAAAAATTCCATGATTTTTATTTTTCAGAAGGATGTGATAATCGGAAAATCCATTCAAGTATAGTTAAAAATATTTTAGTAAAAATAAACTTTATAATGTGAAATTTATAATATTGACTGAAGCTGCTTGATGAAATTTCAATGTCAAATTTGACTTATTTATTTTATTATTAATCATTGACAAAACTAACGCACATTAAAGATTAGCATCGATTATATACTGGAGGGGTTTATTATTGTGTTATAGTTCCATTGAATCCGTGTAAAGATGTCGGAAAGCAAAACCCAGGAAGTAAGTTACAAAACGTATGGAATCGTACAAAGTTTAAACAATTCAAATTTGTATAATATGTATTGTATCAACTTTTAATTTTTGTGGCAATAATGTCTGGTTTTTCTCTTTTCCGTATATGATCACCAATACCATATGCCATAACGTACACTTAAACATTTTTCTAATCTCTCTTTCATAGTAATTAGAAATAAAGAAATGATGATTGAACTAGCAATTTTTAACTTAAATGTGCTATTTTCAGTGTTTTGACACAATGAGGAAAATATTTTGTAGGTATTGCGAATGGTACAGATATCTGGTATATTTCCAGCATTTGACAGCACTATTAATTGATGACCTAATTTTGCTATATTTTCATTACTAATAGACCACGGGGATAATTTTAGTCTTCAACGTTTGAATGTCAACGATGTTTTTCCCTGTCAAATCATGGCAGTAAATTATCGTGATGCTTTCAATTAAAGTTTTGTTTTTTATTGCTGTTTAAAATAAAGTAAAATTTACAACCAGATCTAAGAATGTGAATTAAATATATCAAGCGATAAACAATGTAGGGATAAAGTGTGATTGAACAATTGCTTTATCACTAGCCGGTACATGTTAAATCATCTTCCAGACTTTACAACTATAATTTAGGAGTAATTTTGATTTATATACAAAAAATCGCAAATTTATCATAAAAACCGTTATTTTATGGTATACTATTTCAAGAACTTGATATAAAAGTATTTTATTATATGAATCAATTATAGTCATCGCCGTCAACACTTTTGAAAGCGTTGGCTTATTTGAAGCGGGAAGTCAGTAGTTATTTTTTTCAATTCAAACGAAAAGTTACTCGTACTTTTACGAGCTTTTCTCTTTTTGTGTCAGCTACCTGACAATACCATGAGTTATTACTGCCGCAGTGTTAGTTTTTTCATATTCTAAGTGTTCGTTTTACCCACACTTTCTTCTAATGTGAACATTTAGGCCGGGCTACTTTTAATATCACATCCTCATTGTATAATACTTTGCTTTTTTATTTTTCTGACAGCTAAAAGAAAAAATGCAAAACGAATTCATATTCACGATCTGCATTTGCATGGAACATGCTTGAACTATTTTTAGTAGGGGTTTACTTTACTTTCTGTCCTAAGATTAAGTGGTGTTACATAATTTATTCGTTTCATGCAAAATGAATACTTTAATTAGTTAAAAAAAAAACAAAATTTACTCTGACATACTGTAGATTGAATAAGCATTCACTTGGTTACTTCATTACAACAAATTTTGTACAACTAAAATATTTAGTAATTTTTTCACCATATTGAAATATTGTTTGATATCTCAATCTCATCTATTAATTGCATACAACCAATATTTTACAGCCACATCCCAGAATGCAATAACTATCAATAAAAGATTATTTTTCTTGGTTTGATTTAGAACTGCACGAGGCTGATCTTTTTAGAATGCAAAACTATTACTATTCAAACTAAATAAATTGAAATAAAAAAATAAAATTTTCTTACTCAGCAAGAGAGCTTAAATAAATTTGACGGTCCTGCTACGAGCATATGTGTTACCGTAGTTTGATTTCAATTTTTTTTTAATGTAACAATATAATACAATAATTTAGTATCCAATCTAATTAATTGTTTGTAATTTTACATAAAATTTCACTATATTTATCAGATATAGAATGCGATATTTTTTAAAATATTTTAATTTAAGAAAAAACGTTTATAATGGATAGCAGTGAAAATGAACAGCAATATGACAGGCATATATATATATTATAATTATCAATTTAAAAATACGATAGATAATTGGGATTTTATATACTTTTTCCACTTCTATTAATTAATTGTTATCCACTTCTATTAATCTTCCATAATTGGAGTCATACAACAGAAGCTTTTAAGGAAAAGTTCTTCTCACTCAGTTGGTTCAACTTTCATTGGTATTGGACTGATTGTTAAATAAATTTGATTGCAAAAATACATCTTGATGCATAAAAAACTCTTACCAACCAAGTTCAACGTTAGTGCTATTATATTTAAATCGGCTGGTTTTAAAACAGTTAAAGTCCTTGACTAGAACTTTTTCAAATTTACTTCCACAGTCTATTTTATGACCAGGACCTACTTTGATCGTCGCGATAACTATCAGTTGATCATTTATCCGTTTCCATCAAGAAGAGACAGTTATCACCTTAAGAGTTATTTTATATATTGAAATTCTTTGTTATATGCCCTTACATACTAATAAATTGAAATCATCAGTGTTCTAGAATGTATAAAGATATTAAAAAAGTGCCACTCAGGTCATTTGTTTCATAACACAATTCAAATGTGATTTTGAATTTATTTTCAATCATTTTTGAATCATTTCAAAAATATTTATGTGGGGTTTCTTACGATTTCAATTAAATACTACGCGAAATTTTCAATAAATTAGCGCATTTTTCAATTTGAAAATGTTTGGTAGTCTTCAAGAGATGAAATTTATTTGAAGCCGATTAAATTTGTGCTATGTGGATTGATCAAATGTATCAGGACTTGCTCTACAATATTTAATATAACGGAAAATCTCATATCATATTTTTTGACGCAGTGTGATTTCCGGCAATTTTCGTTTATGATGTGATAACGGAGTTTTTTTTATTAAGTGACGTTTATTTTTATAATTTTATTTCATGATTTGCATGGGTAAAAACGTTTCTGTAATTTCACGTTATCTGAAAAATTTTTCGCAACGACGCTTAAATAATTTTCAAGATTAAATACATTAAATTTGAAATGTTAAATATTGTATGATTCCACATGATTTGTTACTAACAACCTGGGTTTCACCTTTCGGCAGCTCAAGGAATTATATTATACGGATGCAACATAACTGACACAAAATAAACAGTTAGCGTCGGTTATATACCAAAGGGATTGATTACAAAGGAAACATACATACCCTTAGAAACTAACATAGTATCCAAAAAATAACAAAAATAAATTTCAATAACATTGATTTAATAATAACATTAACTTTCGATTGCCTGTGAAGATTTATTAACGCTAAATATTGTTAACTATTCTTTCAAGAAAAGATTCTACAGCAAATTATAATAAGCTATCATTAAAATCCAATTGACTAATTTTGACCAAGAAATACCTACTTATTTTGGACTGGTAGATACCGATTAGAATTAAAAATCAAGTGACGTAATATATGACTTTAATTTATGAGGTTATCGAATCTTTGAACTAATCTCATATAAAGAATATAGCAAGCTGGTGTATCAAGTTACTTCAGCCGTTTGTTCCTATGATCCTAGTCTTATGGTATATGTTTTTACTTCGTAATTAACTCCTTTTGTACATAAACGATGCTAACTGTTTATTGTGTTTCAGTTTTGTTGCATCCATATGATAGAATGCATGAAGTTTTCAAAAGGCGAAACCCGGGACATTACTGAAAAAATATGTGGATTCGTACAAAGTTTTAACAATTCAAATGTGTAATTGAAACTCCATCAAGCACTTTCAGTTCTTATCATAAATTATTATTTTAAAATAATTTTATTGATCTAATTTTTTTATGAGAATGTTGTATAATGACATAAACTGTAAAACATAAATGTAAGACAATTTAAACGCAAAAAAAACTGTATAGACATATAATATATATACGTTACGTATACGTTTTATAATCTATCTGAAACGACTATAATGGTTTTTTTTAATCATTTGATTTTATAAAATTGATAAACTTTTTCTTCTTTAGTCATGCTATGTTTATCAATGAAGTAAAAGAATTCTTTAAACACATTGCTAATTCTTTAGATAAGCTGTCATTTTACTTTCTTAACAAAAGCTTTCCAACGTGTTCTGGTGACATCGTCGCACACTAATATTACAAAACTCTGCAAAACGTCTGCAGTAGAAATGAAAACATAATTGCTATTGTAGAATTTACAACGTCACTTTTGCTCTACAGTAATTACTAATACGATGCCTTTCATTTTCGCAGTGTTCCACTATTTTTGCGATGTCGCTAATTGTCTGGGCGTCCTTTTTACCCCTTGCAGCTTCTACCGTTTAATTTACCTTTCGTCTCTCTTTTTCTCCCGCTGTGATGGTTTATGAATAAAAAGCTACAAATTTTTGCTTTATTTAAGAGCTTATATGACACGTCTGGTTTGTTAATTTACAGTTTTCAAATGAAAATCTCGTAGTCAGGTTTTTAATAAAATCATTTTACAGGTTTTTCAGTAAACAAAGCAGGTAAAATTTGATGTTTTTTATAAACAATTTAAAAAACTTTTTCTATTAATGAAGTGTAATTTTTCCGTTAAGTAAAATTTTCGTTAAATGGTTTTATTTCCTTATAAACGATTTCAGATATTTTAATAAAGTATACATAAGCATAATCATATTTAACATTTTTTTTAAATATCATTACACAATAATATGATCAGATCTATCATTCATATAAGTGCTTGTATTAAAGGATATGAAAATGTGTTAATTTTCTATAATTTACTATAGTTATCAATGTTTATTCAAAAAAATTCTGTGAATAAATATTTTTTTGATGCGTTTCGTAACAAATTAGATCTCAAAAACTGTAGAATAAAACAAATGTATTTAGTAATTCCACAATTTTAAATATTTAAAAAAAACTATTGAAAATATCTTGTATCGTGATACTCTTAGTTCATTTTAAAGCAATAAAAGGATGAAATTTTAAGGCTTCGTTCATAAGGCAAAACTCTCCAAAAACAAAAACTTTGCAACGTCTTATGAATTTCAAAGTGAAATGACGAATATGAGAAATACCGCACGCAACGTTGTGGCGTAGATAATATTCGTGTAGCAGATATTTAAGCCCTTCACAAATTACTCGGCAATATAATTATCGTAGAGACGTACGTAGAGGCGGCGTAGAGACCCTACCTGCGGCTAGCTACGAACCCTCACGCTCTATCGACCTGCACCTTCTAGGCACCATCTACGGTGCGCCTTCTACGACACTTCCGAAAGTTTCGACGTAGCAATAAATTCAGCTGGTCCTTCAGGCAGTTTTGGTTTAGGTAAATAGAGTAATGAAAATTCAGAGAAACTTTATACGGTCGAGGAGTAAAAATAAGTTTGAAATATTATATTAAAATATGTTATACGATATACATATGCATGGAGGTAAACTATTATATAACAAGACAAAGCTTTTAATAATTGCGAAAAAATATTTTATATTTATTTTACAAATACTCTTTCGTTTTCTATGTTTGGTCATTATATGATACGACAAACAAATCTAAAAAATTAATAACCGTATGAAAGACATCTAGACTAACCAATAAAAACATTAAAGTTTTAGACACCTAAATTGAACAAAAAACTCACGATGATATACATTCTAAATGGCATAAATATATTGATATTTAAACAGCGTGCTGTGATTTAAAAAACAGTGACGGTATTAATATATGTTATAATCAAGATTAACTTGCATCAAATACAAATAAATAAAACATGACGCCATGCTAATAAAGCTATAAAAATAATAGCTAAGTATTTATCTATCTAATTTTAGTTGGTTTTTACTTTATCTACATATATGTGTCACTATATTCAGAAAAGATTAGACATAATTATATTATAATAAAGTAATAATCAGAGATGCTTTACAATTTAAATGCATTACTCGACAGAAAATTTTAAGATTATTTCCGTTTCTTTTTTTTTGAGGCCGAGATGGGAAATTTTTGACTCGCGTAGTAGGAGTAAAAAGGGCGTACTGCTACAGTTACCGTAGTATAAATTCTGGAGAGCTTTCTTCCCAAGCGAAGGCAAAAGCGTTAGTCTCGTAGATTTATTCGCTCCGTTAAGGATGCGGATGTTGTAGCATCGTCCGAGGACATTTCAGTTGGGCAAACATATAAAACACATATTTTTCACGCTTTCAACTTCCGCGTACGATTTTCATTTTTCTTTTCCATATATCATGTTTGATATTAACGGGAATTGGGAGTTGAAATTGTTTTTGAACCAAATCTGAAGTACACGGCTAAATTAATAATATGTTTTTTCGTATAATAAGTCAACAAAAAATTAAAACAAATATTTGTATCGAACAATAAATTTTCAAATAATGGTCAAACTAAAATTTATCAGACACATTTCAATTCGGTTGTTCGGTAAATTTTATATTTCAAAATTATTAAAATTTTTTTTGTGTTTACAGCAAATTTTAAATAATCAAACAATAGGTTATGAATTTCACTCACATTATTTGGAATAAATGATCAAATATGAGTACAAAAAAACAATAAATATGAAATGGAACAGAATTATTTAGACGAATTAAAAGTGAAATTGATGAATATTTAAAAAGTCAAAATTTCAAACAATTCTATTAAAAAAGATCATCACTTGATACTAATTCGAATTCTTCAATTGATTGAAAGATTGCACTGTCTTCTGAATGAGTAGATAACATTTCAATACCAAATTGAAGTATTTGAAATTTTGCACATTTTCATATTTTTTGTCACGAATGACTCGGATTTCGTCATTCGGTATTTACAAATATCACACGACAATAGAACTTATATACATTAAATTGTTTGGATCGGCTATATTTGAGAGGATCTATGCAGTAGATTAATTATTCACTTTTAAAACGTTAACTGTTACTTCTTGATAGAAAGGCATGATATTTTAATTAATAATAACACATTTTTTAATATGTATTTCCACAAATTTGAATTATTACAACTTTGTACGATTCCACAGACTGATCCAACAGAACGACCTGGGTTTTGCCGGTCAGTTCTGTTGCATCCGTGTAATAGTATGCCTGAAGATGCCAAAAGGCGAGACACGGTTCAAAACGTTTGAAACACCGCCTCTCCACAGCCCTGAATTTAACTTTTCTTATTATTTAGGCGTTTTGCAGATCTTTCCTCCATATAAATGTAAACGATTTATTTTTATTAACTTTTTGAAAAAAAATGCAATGGTAAAGACGGCAGCTGAAAATATTTATTGAGACTTAATATTTAATCGTCAGTTCTGTTGCATCCGTGTGATAGAATGCCTGAAGATGCCGAAAGGTGAAACCCGTATCGTTAATGACAAAATATGTAGAATCGTACAAAGTTGTAATAATTCAAATTTGACATTGAAATTCCATCAAGCACCTTCAGTCGATATCATAAACTTATTTCCACAATATATTTTTTGATTAGGACGAGCATTATCAAATGATAATGCTCGCGATGAGCGAAACCGGTCCTGATCAAAAAAAAAATATATCGTGAAAATAAGTAGTATAAATTGTGTTTTTATTGTTTAAAAAAGAATCATTATTATCGTAAAATCCAGTCATCAAAAACTCATTGACTGTATATATTCTTTGTAAAGTTATCATACACAAATCTAATTTCATTATTGTAATTCCTCTTTCAACTTATGTAACCGATGCAAAATATTTGTACTATGTCAGATCAATAGATCAATAGCAATAGCATTCGTGTGATAGAATGCCAGAAGATTCCTTATAATGAAAAACGGGTTTCGAATGACAAAACGTCTGAAATTGTACCAAATGTTTGATATTTTGTATAATAAGAGAAGCTATTGATAATCTGAATAAAAAAAAATGTATTATGTGTGAGAAAATTATGTGTTTTAAATATTTATGCGAAGTATATCTTTTCGTCCAAGAGGGTTGAAGGGTGCACGTTGTACTATCTCAGATGAATCGTGGTGCGTCGCGAGTCGTCCATATAATGTATTACGAAGATTACAAGGGACCCGCAGATCATACATCTTGGCAACACGTGGTCTATGACGTGACTCGGCTGCGTTATGCGAGGAGGCCAGACTCGCCAACCAGATGGCGGAGCGAGGGGTCAAAACCGCCGAGGGAAGAACGGCGAAGAGGGATGTGATTACGTCACATCATGCATATATTATTACGGGGTGGCGGGGACGCTAGCGATTTCCCGCGCGAATGGCAGCGGGAAAAATGACTAAAGAGAATATAATATAATTTAGTTCTTTTTCACACGGTGAAAAAAAAATGTATTTCAGTTCTACAAAATTATTTTTAAAAATATAGTTGATAGCTATTTCGGCTCACGCTATCGTCAGAACTATGCTTAAACTAACATTTGCTTATCTATATATAGCTGTGTAGAAAAGGTACACAATATTTCTTCTCTCCTGTTTTAACGGCCGACTAAAACTAAATTTTTCAAATTCATTTTAAATGAAATTAAAAAAGGCGGCTATGACAATAAGTTTACATGTGGCACGGAAATGGTCTATTACGGAAGCAAATCAGACCCCTCCCCCCCCCCCATGGAGAGGTTTAATTAATGGGGTAGACAATATATTAGTTTGTTCGTTCAGAATCCTTTCTGATAATTAATGTCTATTGATTTCCAGCTGTTTCAAAGCAATCATCTTATGAACCTTACAGCAAATATGCAAACACTTAGGTGCTGAGTTTGAAGAGAGTAGTTCTTTTTGGCCTCACGATCGCAAGATTTGGTATTATAATGAGTATCTTTCAATATGTTTGAATATTCCCTTGAATACAGTGACACGGTTATTTGATAATATTTTTATTGATTAAATTAGCATTTATTTGGCAATTTGACAATGTATTTTAGTTCTACATTTTTTTTATAAGATACAGTTGATAGTTATTTCCGCTCACTCCATATTTAGAACTATGTTTAAACGTACATTCTGTCAATCAACTGGAAATCAATAGATATCGACTTTAACACGAAATTTTAAATGAACAAACAAATATAAGTCGGTCGTCGCTCCTCAGACCATTGCGAGGGGCTAAGACCCACAATAAGCCATCTCTTTTCCGTAATAAACCATCTCCATCTAATATTTTAGGTTATTAAAATTGCCGCCTGTTTAGTTTCATTTACACTTTACATTAACAGTCAGAATTAGTTCTTGTTTTTACCAATAGTAAAATATTATTTCTTTTAATGTGTTCACTATCACTTTTTTAAAAAAACATTTCCACAATTATATTATAAAAATATTAGGTTATTGCATTAACTTGTTACAACTCCATTATTATTTGGTGAATAAATCGTAATGTATTTTAGTTCTACAAAATTTATAAAGTATATATTTCAGAGCTATTTCGGCTTACGTTCTCATCATAGTTCTGATGACGGTTTAGCCGAAATAGCTTTCATCTAAATACCAACTAATTTTTTTGAAACTTAAATACATTGCTATTTTTTCACCATGCCATAATTATTGGGACCCGTTATTACTGATAAATTAATAATTCTTATTACGAGCGAAGCCGGTTCTGATGACAATATTGTATGGATAATAAAAACCATTATGTATTATTTATTTAAGAAAGTTTATTTTAATTGTTATTTAATTATTGTAAAATTTAATGATACACCCCTGTACATAATTTTAAAACATACATTTCGTCGTCTGCTTAACTGCGACACATATTGATGATGGCGGAAACATGCTTAAAATAAACGCACACCAACTGTTTGATTCTGATTTTTATGTATGTACATATGTTAATATATAATAAGTGTAGCTGTAATTGTTGAAGACCATATAATGCTTCGTTGCAAGCATGTTTTGTTCTCAAATAGAGTAAATCATTTATTTATATGTAGTTAAAAGACATATTATAAAGACGTTTTAATTGTTTATGCTTGTGTGTTTTGGTATCTATTCTATCAAATGCTTTTTAATTAAATAAATACATTGAATGAAGCATTTTTTTAACTAATCTGATCGATGATTGATTTATTGTAAATATGATCTAGAATAGCACATTTTTGTTTTTATTTGAATTTAATTTAAAATCAGTTAAGTGGTTTCTATGCTTAATAAAAGAAAAACGTATTAGAATAAATGCGTTGGCCAACGATAAGCCGCAAGATAAATTCATATATAAGTTGTACATCAAATAGACGACGCACTTGCGCCAAGATAAAGCAGAGCTTAAAAGCACACTTGTAAACTTTATTTTGAAAGTAAGTTTTCTTAAACCAGTTGCCAAGCAAACAAAAAGTCATAAATACTAATTTCAAAATGTTGTACGGCTGTGAACAATAATACTACGATTTATCACATTTCATGAAATCATTATTATTTCTTATCGCCTTCTGTCGTGCGACAGGTAAAAATAATGGTGCAGATAAAAAATGGTCACCGAATGACCGGCAAAACTCCATACGTCATATATTTCACTTAAGGATCTTTTACGTAAGTACTGTGGTTTACTAACATTTTTCGTCGGCACAAAAAAAAAGATTTTTATTTATTTTAGCTATGCTCCCAAAAACTTATGCGAAATAAAATCAGAATGAAATTCGCAATGTATTATGTCGACTGAAGGTGGTTGACGGAATTTTAATATCAAATTTTATTTGCTGAAATTTCGTTGGATTCCACATATTTTGTCATTAACTTACTGGGTTTCGTTTTTCGGCATCTCCAGGCATTCTATTACTCGGATACAACAGAACTTACGACAAAAGTCACAAAACATGTGGAATCGTGTAAATTTTCTACAATTCAAACATGATATTTATTTTTAAAAAATATACAGTTGAAATTAGTTGCTTCTTAAAAAAAACATTTATCTGTTTTGTGATATGCTATAGAAAAAGTTTATCTTTAATCAAAAATATTGAAAATATTTGAAATAAAATAAAAGCCGTCGAGCTTTGAAATACTTTAAAATAATTTAATAACATGATTGAGTTTTCATCTGAATAATAACAAATATTGGTGTATTTTGTTTCTCATCACACTTAAAATGTATTTTGATTTCTATCTTGAGATTTTCGTTACTTTGGTTGATAATGGTTGCAATAAGTAAAACCGCTATCGAATACAACATTAGTTGTGAAAATAGTATACAACGAATCTTTTTTAAAGCTTGATACATTTTTAAGTATAACGGTCTTTATTTAATTTCGAAAATAAATGTCCAATTTATTGTATGGTTTATAAATGTCATCGCGTAATTTGAGAATCGTTGGTCGCTGAGTGGTTTACACCCCAAAACAAAGAAGACACCTCAGCGTATGAGTGGATACACTACGAGAGGAAAAACAACGATGACAAATAGCTGAAGTTTGAAAATAGAGGCACATCATAAACAATTTCACGATGGAAGATGAATATGGCAAAAAGTAAACAAGACGAAAAAACAATTCAGTTGGCGTTAAGCAGGTAATATATTACTTTGCTTTCAAAGGTATTTACTTGCTGATACTTCATAAGCAATACGTACAATTATTATTTGGTGTATTATAATCATATGATGTAATCGAGTATACAGGATATATTTAAAATCATAATTTATTACCATCGTTATAAATCTTTATGCAACCAGATTTAAGGAAGATAACATAATCACAGTAAATTTGTTGACATTTATTTTCGTAAAACAATACAATCAAACAATGGCTATCGTAAAATGAATGTGATGTTAGTATATATTATACCAAAACATGTACGAAGCTAATTTGCTTATACGTTCACTTCTTCTAATTAATAAAAATACGTTTTATAGCTTCTACAAAATATTTTATGATCAGGACCGATAACACTCATCGCAAGCATTATCGGTTAATTATCCTTAAAGAAAAACAAACAAAAGAGCCATATTATAAAAAGCTATAACAATTTGAAATATGATCAAATTGAATTGTTACAGCTTTTTCGATTCCACATGTTTTGTCAATGACGACCCAAATTTCGCCTTTCGGCATCTTTAGGCATTCTATCACATGGATCCAACAGCACTGATTATTGATGACCAATGAATATATGATCAGTTGTGTTAATAGTTTGTAAAAAAGCACTAATATTATTTTATTGGAAAAACCTTACCTTTAATTTTGAGTTCATGAAATTAAAAATACATAAAACTGCTCAACTTCAATGCGCATTTAAAATTGAAAATACAGACTATTTTATCTGTTTTTCTTTAAAAAATATATTTTAGATGTTAAAAAAATATGAGGTTAAGTGCTTACAGAAGAGGTCAAGTGTCGAATGAATTAATTTCGAAAGCTGCAACTATTAAAAAACGAAAGAATCACGAAAATTATAATTACTGCCGAGATGGGTCGTTTTGGTCACTTAAAAAATCACGTTATAGCTTCCCGTGAAAAATTTCAAGAGAAAGATTATCCCAAGTACTTGAAAAATCAACCGGGCTTTTAAAATCTCCTTCGCGTCCTATTTTTAACCAACTTCTTTTTTATGCCAAAATAAATACGAATTTTTAAGAAATTCTTTATATAATTGCAGAATAAAATGTGCATTCAAATTTTAATTGCTTAAAGCGAATTTAAAAATATTTTTTGACCATAATATTAATCATAAATAGTTTTTTTAATCAATATATTTAGTTTATTGATTGAATTGGCATTCACTTGGTAGAACTCCATTATAACACGGTGAAAAAATAGCAATGTATTTTAGTTCTACAAAATTATTTTTAACAAATATATTTGATAGCTATTTCGGCTCACGCCATCGTCAGAACTATGCATAAGCTAACATTTGCTTATCTATATATAGCTGTGCAGAAAAGGTACGACTTAACGATCAAACTAACATAATAATATCGCCACTTGTCAAGCCGTTGCACAAAGGGGTGGTCTAATTTGCTTCCTAAAGGACCACTTCCGTCCCACACACATAATCTTATTGTCATACACACCTATTGTTTCATTTGGAATTTTGAAAGTTTAGTGTCATTGCGTTTAAATAACAAGCTAGGCCATTGGAAAAGGAGAGAGGAGATGTTGTGTACCTTTTCTGCACAGCTATATATAGATAAGCAAATGTTAGTTTAAGCATAGTTCTGACGATGGCGTGAGCCGAAATAGCTATCGACTATATTTGTTAAAAATAATTTTGTAGAACTAAAATA
Organism: Himalopsyche japonica; assembly: GCA_028555115.1. Classification (NCBI taxonomy): domain Eukaryota; kingdom Metazoa; phylum Arthropoda; class Insecta; order Trichoptera; family Rhyacophilidae; genus Himalopsyche; species Himalopsyche japonica. Next base: position 267,439 of record JAHFWJ010000645.1, read on the forward strand.
CATTGCTATTTGCTAGAAACTCTAAAGTTGCCAAAAGGAAAATCTCAGGCCGTTACTGACTAAAAATGTGGATTCGTACAAAGTTTCAACAAATCAAATTTGATTTTTATTATCACTGAAAACCTCATTACTTGATAAATTTAAATATATTCCAAGGAAATTTTGTGGCTAAGCATTAAGGGCTTAATAAAACCTTTTATTATTCAATCAGTGTGTATTTGCTTATGCTGAATGGTCAAAGGGACTACTTGAATTAATTTAAATACAGTTACGGTGCTAAAATTTTGCACGACAGGGATAAATTTTCTTTTAGATACAATAAACGTTAATTTATTTTCAAAAATACTTTTCTGAAAACGTAAGTTTTATTTCAAAATACTTATTTCTTATCATCGGATATTTTGATGATTGTAAAGTTGTAGTCCTAGCTTAATAATCCCAATTCTAAAGAATACATAAGCTTGTTTAAGAGAGTTGTTTCCTAAAAATGTATTCACAGGAAAATAACTTGACGGTTATTATAATAATAAATCTACATGTGTTTTAAAACGAAATCCAAATACGAAATAGTCTTTAAAAGAAAAAGATAAGCGATAAAAGCTTATTATTCTTCCTAATGAGTCTTTCACGATTTTTCTGAGCTTTTAATGGATTATTGATTTATCTTAATGTTTTTTATAAATTATAAATAAGAGATTGTTAATATTTTATTTTTAAATTAATTCTTTTTATTTGTACGTTTATTATATGACTTTCTGTACATTGTTTTCTTACTTCTTGAACCAATGGTATTGTATAACTCTATTATTATTGTTTAATAAAACATAAAATTTTGTACAATAATATTTGCTTGTAATTTGTGTAATAAATTAATAATTGACGTGACAAGCAAAACTGGTCCTCATCATAAAATATATTGTGGCAATATGTCATAAAAAATATGTTTTTATTATTTAAAATATGATGTCTTTTCATCAAGAAATGACAGTATTTTAATATCATCATCATTTTTCACAGATTAAATGTTGAATATATTACAATATACAATCTATGATCGTTAAAAGAAATAATTTAATTTCACATGTATGGGCGGACGGAACAATCATACATTTTTGCAAGCCTTTCGGTAGTCTATTTTCTTTTCTCTCTGGTGATATTCTTTTTTTTATTTACAGCGCAACACTTAACTAGTTTATTAAATATGTATTTACTTGGTAGAAGCTCGTTATCACAAGGAAAACATATCAATGTTCACAAAAGATGAATAATAACTTAACCTTACAACAGAATATTGCTAGAAACAAAAATTTTCGGACTATCTAATCATCTATTTCTCGATTACATGAGTATTTTCCTGTGATCGAAAAATATTTTACTAGATTAAATTTTTATGATTCTACATTTTGTCACTAACGACCCGGAATTCACCTTTCGGCTTCTTCAGACATTCTATCATACGAACGCAACATAACTAACTGAATCGTACAAAGTTTCAACAATTTGATGTTGAAATTCCATTAAGCACCTTTAGTCGATATCATAAATTATATCAAACGTTCCTGATAAATGTCGTTAATTTGAGAGGATTATTTTGCCTTCGTCAGCGAATAATGGTTAAAAAAGTTTTAATTTTACATATTTGAATTGTTACAACTTTGTGCAATTCCACATGTTTTGTCACTAACGACCTTGGTTTCGCCTTTCGGCATCTTTAGGCATTCTATCATACGGATGCAACACAACTGACGTAATATAAAGAGTAAGCATCGTCCACATAGCAAAGTTATTAATTTAAGGAAAACACTTACACCAAGGCAAGCAGTAAATTACAGCTATAACAATTATATTGTTAATCTAATTATTATTAACACAATTGCCTGCGATAATTTTCATTGGGGTAAATGCTTTCCTGTAATTAATAACTTTGCTATATAGACGATGCTTACTGTTTATTTTACGTCAGTTCTTTTGCATTCGTGTGATAGAATGCCTGAAGTTGCCGAAAGGTGAAAACCGGGTCGTTAGTGACAAAACATGTGGAATCGTACAAAGTTTAAAAATTCTAATTTGGTATTGAAATTCCATCAATCACCTTCAGTTGATATTGTTGAAGAGTTGATTCATAAATTAAAATTTTACATTAAAAACTAATGAATACATAATTTTTTGTTCTAAAGTGAAAGGTCCCATAACACCAACATACAGCTACGTTGGCACGGTCACTGATTGGGAACGCCCCTGCATGGTACGAGTATCGAAAGCTTTCACCGGCTATTTCACGAAAGCTTGATTTTATTTACCGCATGTGGTGATCCTTATCATAACGACCCCGTTGAGGCTTAGCAGCAGAAAGCTAACACAACGAGTCCAGATTTATTTGCTCAATTGTTTCAGTAAGTTCCGCTGCGAGATAGTGCCAAAATCAAAATGGTCACCTATCAAATGATTTGAGAATTGCAAGGGGAATCCTTTTGTCATTAGTTTTAATTCATAAAATGTAGACAAGGACTCAAGAATATGAAGAGAGATTTAGCTGATTTGAATGAGTCTTGAGAAGTTCAGAATCAAATCTTGAATTTTTCAAATATGTGACTAAAACTTTGGTATAGATATTGATTGATAATTTATTATTTTTTTCTCTCCCGGTATAAATTCTCAATGAATAGATTGAAATTGTTATTTTTTGTTTATCTTAATTGACAGCTACATATTTGTATAAATGTCTATCTGGTTCGTGGTATGGTCGTGCCACGACCACACCACGTTGAAAGCACCGGCTCTCGTGCGATCACCGAAGTTAAGCAGCAGTTAGTTGGACGCGGATAGTGCTTGGATGGGTGACCGCTCGGGAACACCGCGTGCCGTGTTCTCTTGGCTATTGGAAGGAAAACCCAGACAGAAAACCGAACACCAACCCGCCTGGGCAGCGTTGTGTTGCTATGACCAAACAACCCCCCCTGAAAAAAAAGAAAGGGGGAGGCCTTCATCCAGCAGTGGATCGACCCCGTCTGATGATGATGATGATGATATCTGGTTCATTTGTAAGGATGACTCATACAAAATGTTAGCAACAGTTTGTTTTACGTCAGTTCTGTTGCATCCGTGTGATGGAATGCCTGAAGATGCCGAAGGGCGAAACCCGGGTCGTTTGTGACAAAACATGTGGAATCGTACAAAATTACAACAATTCAAACCCACTTTATTCTTCAGATACTGATTTTCATTTATTTATATTAACACTAAAAAATATATATAATTATCATTATAATATATGATTTATCATAGTATATACGATAGAACAAAATTTTCCGTTGTTTTATCGAAAAGGTTTACTTATGATCTATTTATTAGATAAATAATATCGTTTCATATAAATTTAATAATATTTTTACCGATAAATAGTAGATCAAAAAAACAACAGCGTGTTATATACGGCAAAATTTACAACGAAACCAATAGGTTAAAATATTTATAGGAAAAACTTTATTTTTAATGGAATGAAATATTCAGAATTGCTGTGTGAACAAGGTTAGGTCGCGTCTGCACATTTAGCCGTAATATTCACTTTGCTCAAATCCCAAATGTATTAATGCCACATTTACATTTTAGATAAACCATTTACAATATTAATTGAAGGCACTTGTGTAACTAAAAGCGATTTGCCCGCGTAAAATTCACATTAAAACAATTTGCAATAATAATTTTGGTATTTCTCCGGATTACACCGAAAGCAAATAATTCCGCAAATATGTTTCAAGGGTTATAATGATGATAATGTGTTTTATTATAAATATTCTAAGAGAAGAGATTTATTTTTTAGGCGACTAACAAAATGTTGAATTCGCAATTAAGACTATGAAAATGTTACTTATTAAATACTGCTTTGTTATAATTATTAGATTTTTGTACATTCCCAATATGAATTTACAATTGCTCGATAGAACACTCAAAACAAAATCTTTAAAAAAGATCAAATTTTTCCGTTGAAAACTGCATTTCTTTTACATCCGATTGCGTAAAATGTGAGTTGTTTTTCACATTATCGCAAAGGTTTCTGAATAAGTACAAACATTAGATCAGGACCGGTTTTGCAAATCGCAAAAACTATCAACTAATACACTGGATTATGTGGATATTTTTATCGCATAGACAGCTTTATGTGGCCTGCTCACGCGTCGTAAAAATTCCAAATTTATTCGTGTACACAACAGACGGTAAAACAACACATTGCGTACCCAAAAGCATTTCAGTAAACAGAATTAAAAGATAAACATGTCTTCAAGTGGCATTGTAACGCATGCTAGGTTCTCACTAGTCGAAAAATTGAAAACAGAATACTATTTAGACCAAAGTGAATCTAGTTTTCGCAAGTCAACGCTTTTATGTCCGTGTGAGTATCTGAAAATATAAGAAGTCTTGTGTGACAAACCTTGTGGAACTGTTCAAAGTTTTAACAATGCAAATATGACAAAATCGTATGTATAGCTGTATCGATAACAAGTAGTGAACTTTTTCACAATAGCTATCAATAATATCTTATCACCAAATAAATCTCAATGAATATACTTCCTTAGTTTTAATTAGCATTTTACATAAAAATAAAAAAATCATTACTTTTCGACCAATTTTTAAAAACTTCTTCGCTTTGCTGATAAACTGTTTCAATTGGTATCTTTTTAAACAAAAATCGTGAATGAATTTCGGAATTTTTGTTAATTCATTATACATCAATCAATTTTTAAAATATGATATTTACCATATTTATTTGAAAGAAGGTTGGGTGGATTGATTATAATAAGCCATTTGTAAAGTAAAAATCACAGCGGTAGACCGTAACACGGCTTTGTCAGTTTTGAGTAAAAATGAAAGCTTCAAAAAGCACGTTTTGAATTTTATTGAAAAGAGATAGGACAGGTTTTCATTTATTATTAACGTAATCAAATAATAAAATATAAGTATCAATTTCTCTCTATTAATATGATTGTGAGTGACGATCATGGCCGTGCATATGAAACAAATGATCATGAACTATGAAAAAAAAAATATAATAAAATTTTAATAACCTTCTATAAATAAACAACAAATAATCTGGCCATCAATTGCAAAAAAAACAATGACAGTTGCAAATAAAAATAACCATGGCTTCAAATATTTTTTTATTATATTTCAAGCTTGACATTCATATAAAATGACTCATAAAAAGTCGATGGAAAACATATCGTGCACTTGTGTGTGTAAACTTAAAATTTATATGTGTCACTGAAACCTTACATGGAGATAAGTTCATTCAAGCAACCTCTCTTTGTACATGAAGAGAGATTAGAACTAAGTTATACATGCAAAATCTACAGCTAAAACTTTACGCAAACAATAATTTTAATGTATTAATGCTTTTGCTTAACAATGGATTAATGTTCTCGTTTTGTTTTAAGTACCTATATTTTATACAATGCGATTTCATTTAATCATTAGGTATATTTTTTTTTCCCTACGAGCATGTTTTACAATATGATTTTTTTACATCACTAAATGATCGTTTCTTCAATTTATGATATTATAGAATATAAAAAATTAACACTTTCGTTATCTCACAGATACATACAAATCATCTCATGTGGTCGATTTTTTTCAACCATCCACTTTACCTTATTTATTTGACAAATAAACATATATTTATTTTTAAACGATGATGATAAATATGCCACAAAATTCCTGTTTGAAGTAATAAATCATTAATATTTTTTTATCACTAACGAACCAAGTTTTGTCTTTCGGATTTTTCAGGCATTTTATCACATGAATTCAAAGGAATTGAAAAACTTTCAAGAAACAAAGGAGTCTTAGTGACTAAATATGTGATATTGTTCAAAGTTTCAACAGCTAATTAATGCTTTAAATATATATACAGTGAAACCTCGACTTTACGTTTTCCAAGGGACCCTTAAAAAATAACGGTAATTGCGGGAAACGGTGAATGCGGGAAAGCATCAAATAATAATAACCGTAAAAAAAAAATATTTATTAGTTACTTGCACATACTGTACATAAAATTTATTTTTTAAAAAAGTCGTTTATGTTAGTTTGCTTCTTTGTTATTTGGCACTTTAATCGGAACAAAGATTTAATACTAAACTTGTGACTAAAAGTTTCTATGTACAGGAGTCATTATTGGCATGAATTTTAAACAACTCTACATTTGCATCATAAACAATAATACGCGTGTGGTGGATTCAACCCAAAAATAGCACATGCGTCCAATGCGTTACGTCTAACATGTACAACGGATTCCAGCGTATCTAGACATAACACCTGCTCTCGGCTGTGTTAAACTTGCTTGCGATACGGAGATGGATGAGATACGGAGAAATATGCAATAAAAACGACCAATCGGGATAATATTTGTGACGGGACCAAAATATTAAGACGGTTTATCGAGGAAATCGGGGAATCGGGAAACTGTCAATGCGGGATTATTTAACATTGTTCTTATGGGAGTTTGACGGGAGTATAAAAAATAATCGTTCCAGCCGGGAAAACGTATTATGCGAGAACGGTTGATCGAGGTTTCACTGTAATAATATAAGCGTTATAAATTATACTAAATAAATATGTATTATTAACGTATATAAGTTTTTAATATATAATATTTGAAACTTGTATTTCTCAAAATTATTATTTTCCAAGTATTCTCAGATCTTAGAGATCTCAGAGACTAATTTCTTTTGGATTTTTGGTTGACGACTGTAAGAGGTAGTTTGTGAAAATACATTTTAAATATATTTAGAAAAATATTTTTCATTTTACTAAGAAAATAAAGACTCAAAGCTTGAAAAAGATCAGTTTTCAAAAATTAAAATATTAACATGTATGACTTCCTTTTTTTTGTTTTTCCTAGTACCTTCAGATATCTTTTATACAACATCTTTAATGTTTTATGATCTTGTCAGCCGCTTCAGTCAAAATAATACAAACATATTATTATTTTTGGGTCGTGTCCTTGATTCAAAATATAATATCAGGTTTTATTAGCCATCAAATATGTCATATCTCGAGAAAATCAAACCATAAACTAGCATTTATTGCATTCACATGTCTGCGCCGTAAAATCGTAACAATTTTAGATTTATGAAAGCCGTATATATTTCACTGCGAGGCTAAAATTTGCAAATATTTGCATAAAACGCGTACAAACGTTTGCAGTATCAGCTGTTACGATTTTAAATGAAGATTGATTAGATTTAACTATGAAACAAATGTTATGTTTCAGACAACGAATTCAAATAAACACAATTCAATAAATAATATGGAAATATTTTGTTTTCACTTTCGAAACGTTTGTAAAATGACTTCTATATTTAGTTTTATTATCTGCTAAATAATTAATATATTCTGTATTTTTTTTAACAACAATGAATAAATAGCAATGTATTAAGTTCAAAAAAATTATATTATATAACACTAAGAGTACTTTTTATATTGAGCCACACAGCTTTAATTAGAATCGTTTTATAAGTTGAAAATCGGTCTATAAGACGGCGAAAAAATAGCCATTTTTTTTAGTTATACAAAATTTATGAAATATGTAGTGATAGCTATTTCTGTTTACTCCCTCATCAGAATAATGTTAAAACATACATTTACTTATCTATATAAAGCAAAGCTGGAAAAGTACACTATACATATTGTGTTCTGTTATAATATCCTAGTTTTATAATGTGCTATCAAATTCCTCACTGTAGCAAATTGATTTTATATATTTCCTGCAATTAGGGTTGATCGCGGTATAAAAAAGAATTGTACCAAGATGATTTTTTTAAAAAGCGATTTTTAAAATTAATACACAAAACAAAATATTTCGTATTATTTCTTCACAGTCTTATATTTCTCAGCTTTTTGTTGATTTTGTTCATAGTAGATCGTCAATACACTTGATTGTATGTACCACACTTTTATCCCATCGACTAAAATGAAGATTGTATAAAATTGAAATGAATTATACCCAGCAGTAATGAAGCAAACTAATACGTGATGTTGGAGGTTATTCTTTTAAATATTCGGTACAACAGTCTCTAAGTATACCAAGAGATCCTATCAAAAGATACTTTGACTCTAAACGCTGATTAGAGAAATGGTTTATTTTTATAAATACTATCATACAGGGTAAAAATATTTTTTCACTAAAAACAAGGTTATCGTAAGAAAAAAAAACTCTGTTGCAAATTCGACGCTCGTTGTAATATACTACAATAAAAATAAAATACCGGTAAAAAAATCCCGGTTTCAATAATACCGGTACTGAATGAATCTCTAGTGACAACCCTAAGCCAATGAATTGATATTAATTCAACTATAGCGCTAGGAAAGCACAATTTTAGCTTAGCATTGATTTATAATGCCGCATGTGTAGAAGGGATACATAATTATTTTAGTTAAGGATTATAACTCTTAATCCTAAATTTATTGATGCTACAAAACACTGGGGTGCTTTCAAGCAAATATGTTTAGTGGATGAACAGCGTAAGTTTGGATTATTCATAAGAAAAAGCATTATTCTCAAACGAGAATGCCAAAATGTTGCATAATCTCTTTTCATTCAGTTTCGTTTAACATTGTTGGTATGAAAAATTTTATTAAAAAAAATCAATGATACGTTGTGTAATAAGTGAATGTTACATTAATTTATGACATAATATCGACCGAAGGTGTTTGATGGAACTTCAATATCAAATTAAAATTGCTTAATCTTTACACGATTCTAAATGTTCTGTCACATACGACTAAAGTTTCATCTTTCGATACTTTGGGAGTTCTATCACTCGGATGCTGTCAGTTACATTGCATTTGTGTAAAAGAATGCCTGAGGATGCTGAAAGGCGAAAACAAGGTCACTAGTAACAAAAACTGTAGAATCGTCTATATCATAAATTAATGAAACATTCATTTTTTCAGGTACAAACGACCTATGTTTTGCGTTTCAATATCTTCAGGCATTCTACTCGGATGCTGTCAGCTATGTTGTATTCGTGGGATAGAATTTCTGAAGATTTCTAAAGGTGAAACCCGAGTATTTAGTAACAAAACTTGTGGAATCGTAAAAAGTTTCAAGAATTCAATTTTTCAATGTTTCATTAGCTGGAATATTTGAAAAAAAAAATGAGTGCGAGTACATTGGGTTCTCTGCTATTTAATTTCCTGCTCTAAAAACGATTCTATTACCTATGCAGTGAATTTTGACAATAACATTTTCAATTTACTTTTTCGTTATAAATAAAATATGTGGGAAGGTTCTTTATTATATTATATCTGGGATATCAGTTTCTTCGTGAACCATATTACGACTTTTTCAGCAGAAATTAATCTAGTTATTGACGCGGTTTTCTTGGAAAACGTTTTCGGATTAATGTTTTGTCTAGAGTTTCAACTAGTTTCAATACAGTAGTTAATGAACAACTGCCATATTGTTACCGTTACTAAAAATCGTTTCCTTTAAATGTCCTTTTTACGTTGTTATAATATTTGATTTCTTTCATTCGATTATAAAACTTTTAAATTCGAAGCAAACTTTACAATATTAACCGTTAGAAAAATCATCCGTCTTCTTTGTTCTCATTTTTGATACCGTGAAAAAAATAGCAATGCCATTTAGTTCTACAAATTTAAAGGATTTAGTTGATAGCTATAGCTACACTTATAAATTCTGTAGAATTAAAATAACACGGTAAAAAAATAGCAATGTAATTTAGTTCTACATTTTTTTTATCTTTATTATATCACGCCATAGTCAGAACTATAAAAGGATAGTTCTGACGATGTCTTGAGCCGAAATAGCTATCAACTATGTTTAGAATTTATTGTAGAACTTTGATACATTGCTATTTTTTCACCGTGTTATAATGGAGTTCTACCAAATCAATCAAGAGCTAAAATACATTGCTATTTTTTCACCGTGTTGTAATGGAATTCTACCAAGTAAATGCAAATACATTCTCGATGTTTTTACTCGCAGAAATTCACTACTGAATATAACCAAAGAAGCCAATATCAAAATATGATATTTAATATCTTATGAAACAATTTTTAATTTTTATTTTAATTTTAAAGTTTGTCGAAACTTTTGATAAATTAAAATATATGAAAAGCGTAAAATTTTTGCGTTTTTTGCTATAAAAAGTCATTCTGTGTAATTTAATAATGTCAAAGCTTTTTTCAATTAAATACAAAATAATAATAAATTTTAAATTACTTTGGAGAATGCCATATTTTGCAATGACTGTCAGTGTGATCACTGTATTTTTGAGAAAAAGTGAGACATTCAGCGATATATATATTTGTTCTCACAATTTTCGAAAAATTTTTGATTTATTAATTTCAAAGCAAGACAAATATGTGCTATTTTCAAATGTACTGCGTATTGATAGATTTTCTTTGTAATAAATAACTTAGGGCATATAAAGTTTTCAGTTACGTATTCGTTTTAAAACACACCTGTATATCTTTAAACGTGAAAAATAAACCATTTATATTATATAATGAATCATGTACACGCTGAATGATCTCCACGTTGTATCATACCTTTGTTGCGTTTCATTGAAATGGAATATTTATTCGCTATATAACACGAGATTTTTCGCAATTCACTCGGACAAATTCGCTATTACGCTTTGATAAATGACAGCTAGCTATACATTTTTAGCAACATCGGCCACTGTGAGCTACGTGAGAAATTGTAATAAAGCACAACATGAAGTGCCCGATCTTTTTTGTTTATCGTTGCTTCGAGTGCCCGAATCTTTTGTGATCCAGGTGAAAAATTATTCTGTTACTCTATAAAGAATATCGTAATAATGTATATCGTTTTTATTTTTCCAGGAAAGATGAACTCTGGTTGGGAAAAATCCTTTGTGTGATTACGGTGAGCATATTTGTCTTTGAAAAGTATTTTTTTAGATATTTACTTATTATTATACAGTACATTATTATATTCAATGGAAGTACAGTTCATTGGGTATTAAAGAGCCTGTATCAATAAGTTTTATGTATATTCTTGAATTTGTTTGATTAAATTGTACCTTTTTTAACATAAAATGATATCTACTTACAAATATTACACAGCTTAAAATAAATTATTACACAAATTAGCCTCTAGTTATCATTGTGTTCGTCAACTTCAATTTTATCTGTTACCCATTTTACTGAGCATACCAAAAACAGCTGTAGTTTTAGTCAGTTAGTAAATTATCTAAAACCTTATATCCAGCGAAAAAAATGGAATAAGTCAATCAACAATTGTATTATATTTGTACACAATAGACAACTTTCATCTGCTGGAACATGTATAACATTTTATCTATCAAACAAAAAAAATAATTAGTGTGTTTGCCAAAATTTGATTAACTGGTTTTCGCTTATTTTGTGAGAATACATATCCAATATAATAGACGACATTAAAAAATAACCCATAACAATTTTCATAAGAAATTATAACCAAATCATCAAATTTTATTTCTTAAACTTTTGTACTTCCATATGTTTTGTCATTAACTCGTAGTTAAACTGATTTATTGCATCCTTGTCACAGAATGCCCGAAGAAGCCGAAAGACGAAACCCTGGTTATTGCTGATAAAACATGTTGAATCGCACAAAGTTTCAGCAATTCAAATTTAAATTTATAATATCGACTGAAGGTGCTTGATGGAATTTCAATATCAAATTTCAATTGATACAATTTTGTACGATTTCACATGTTTCGTCACTAACCGATGCCGAAAGGCGAAACCGGGGTTGTTGGTGGAGAAAAAAAATGTTGAACCGTACAAAGTTGCAGCAATTCAAATTTTGTTGATATTTCAAGTATTTTCCCGTTAGAGCTTTATGTTTATAATCGCGGGTAAAATTATATAATAATCATAGAATTTTTCCTATTTTTCCAAAAATAATATCAACTCATTAATGATGACATTTCTAATATCATATTATATTATCTTTCAAGATAACATCTAAGACTAGATGGCCTCAGGACTTATTTTACTTTGAAAAAATCTTTGATATTGGTTTCGCTAATTTACACCACTATGTTGAACCCTTTCCTCCAACATTCCAACGGCAGTTAATTCAGTACGTTACCGAGCATTTAGACTCTGGGATGTAATTAGATTAACCGGATTACACGCCATGTCACATGTAGCGTCCTACGTCATTGTGCCGCTGAAACTGTACGCAGCTACTGAATTCATTTTGCACGATTCAGACGGAGCTAAATGATTTATTATTTGTGGTTACACTCATTATCTGCGCTAGGAATTCCAAGCTGCTTTGAAGAGAGAGTGAGACTATTTTGCATCATTCAGTTCCAATTAGTAACAATTTATTTCTACCATACGATATATTAGTCGGGAGAAATCTGAGCTAAGTGATAATCTTAGTTCGATTTGCTTTCATTTCAGTACAATCATGTATTTAATTATAATTTATCTGTAAAAGAGTGGGTAATTAAAAAAATCCATAAAATTAGCTTTAACGTGTTAACTGTCACTTCGTGATGGAAAGGCATGATGTTTTTAATAATATAAACATATTTTTATAACTGATTTCCACAATATATTACAGAACATTATTAACTGATCGCGAAGAGCAAAACCGGTCCTTATCATAAAAAATATTGTGGGAATAAGTACTAGAAAGTGAATTTTTATAATTTAAAATATCATACTTTCGCGAGCAATACCAAATGTTGATAATGTGTTTTTATCGCTTAAAATATCATGCCTTTCCATCAGGAAGTGACATTTAACACTTTAAACTTATTTTATATCTTTTTTCAATTATACGCTATATTACAGTCATATAACAATTAATTTTCATATCAACTTTTGATAATGCTCGCGATGAGCAAAACCGGTCCTGATCAAAACAATATATTATGGAAATAAATAGTAATGAATGTGTTTTAATTTTTTTTTAAATATAAAATGACTCCAAGAAGTTCATTATCATATATTTTGTGCTAGAATTGTTTATTCTAAATAATAAAAATTTGTAAATAAAATCATTTCATTCACCTATTGCATATTACGTTCGGCATTAAATCTGATAAAAACGATGGTAAAATATATTGATTGAATTGGCATTCACTTGGTAGAACTCCATTATAACACGGTGAAAAAATAGCAATGTATTTTAGTTCTACAAAATTATTTTTGACAAATATAGTTGATAGCTATTTCGGCTCACGCCATCGTCAGAACTAATTCTAGTTCTAACTAAAATTAAAAACTCAAGTTAAAAATAATTTTGTAGAACTAAAATACATTGCTATTTTTTCACCGTGTTACGATGGTAACACTTCTCTGTATGTATATGCAATTATATTAAAATATTGTTTACTCGAATTTAATATAATAACTTTGCTAATAAATGATAACTTTATGATGAAAAAGCATGTATTTTAAATGATGATAATACAATATTTATTATTTATTAATTAGAAGTTAAAATGTGTTTTTGTTATAACAATAATGCAATTAATTAATTGAGAGGCTGAATTGTCTACATTTTTACAACATATAAAAGAGGAAATGGTTGGGAAAAAAATGGACAAATATCTGTTTCATCAACAAAAAGAAAAAATGAATTAACTAAAATTTTTGTTAGAAAACAGTTTTTGATAAGTGTTGTATAAAATAATTGAGTAGCGTTTATGATTTATTTTAATAAACTTCAGGTATTATTTTATGACAACGGTTAAAATTCAGTGTTGAACGCGTAGGCGATCACAAAAAAATAAAATCACAACCAATGTTAACCATTATACTCGAACGTGTACTGTAAGATTACTTCGAAGGTATCCATCCTATAAGCAGACGAGTACAATAATTCTATCGTAATTGATTACTCGAGTTTAATTTTTTCTCCATTCTTAGAATGTCGTGAGTCAGCATATTAAAGTTTTATTTTCATCTCTCTTAATTATTTCAAATTTCAATAATCTTCACCTTACATATGTATTAAAGAAATCTCATCGAAAATTATATGTATCTGTTGTTCTGTTGATATGATTGAGGTGTTAAACGGCTTGTTTTTGATTAATCACGAAGCTTTCTTGAATCATATGTATTTTAATCGTTTGAAAGTGATTTCTTTACACAGAGAAACCAATTTAAATAGCGACGTGTCAGTAGGTTTTATCTGATTTTTTACTATTATCAAACATTTTTAAGCCAAATGCACAGCATATGGGCTTTAAATAAAGGATGAAAGCTTCTTGTATAAGCATTCTAAAAATCTTTTTAAGTGCTTGATAGGAAATAGGTGAAATTGTATGAAAATGTCAAGTAAAATCTCACAGCTTTGACTACAAATTTAGACATCTATTTAATAATATGTTAAAAAATAGAAAACAGTATAAAGCTTAAAAAAATAGAAAATAACGTACAAGATGAAGTAATGAGTACCTCTTGGATCCAAATTACCCAATCGAATTTTAATGGTAGTTAATAATTATTTATTATAAAATCTTTTCATCAAACACTTATAAGCTAAATGTACTATTTTTTAATTTATGATACGAACTGAATGTTATTGTAATTAAATCAATCGTTATTTCAGATATATTATACATACATATATACGTTATAGCCATAGTGTCTATACAATTTCTTTTGTATATACAACAGATACAAACTATTATAAGTCAGAAAATATCCGAAGGTGAAGCCCCGGTTGTGAGTGACAAAACGTGTAAATTCTTTAAAAAGTTTCAATTATTCAAATTATTATAAATATTGCCACGGTGAAAAAAATAGCAATGTATTTTAGTTCTACAAAATTATTTTTTAAAAAAATTTAGTTGATAGCTATTTCGGCTCACGCCATCGTCAGAACTATCCTTAAACTATGATTTGCTTATCTATATATAGCTGTGTAGAAAACGTACACAATACATCTTCTCTCCTGTTTTAACGGCCTAGCTTGTTGCTTTCTTACAATAAAACTAAATTTTCTAAAATTGTAAATGAAAACAAAAGGCGGCTATGACAATAAGTTTCCATGTGGCACGGAAGTGGTTATTACGGAAACAAATCAGACCACTCCCCAGGGATAGGCTGAACTAATGGGGACGATAATACATTAGTTTGTTCGTTAAGAATCCTTTGTGATAATTGATGTCTATTGATTTCCAGCTGTTCTAAAGCCGTTAATCTGCGACCCTTACTACAAAGATGCAAACACACGAGCTGAGTTTGAATTTATAGTATGTGATTCCTTAATAACGTGATTAGCGAATTGTGAATCTGTTTTTTTACTGTTAAATATTAACATTCCATCAAGATTCCTCGGTTGTTATTGTAAATAGTTTTTCATTTCTGTTTATTTTGTGTAAAAGCGGCTAAGAATGTTTATCTGATGAGATAAGAACATCAGTCCTAAATTGATTTGGAATTGTGATAAATCAGCGAACTTGGCATCGAATAAAGTTTCTATAAGCAAATATATATTATTGCATTATTGAGTGAATATTAAATCTACTAGCTCATTCGTTCTATGTCAAATACGAGGAGTTTTCTGAAGATATCTTTGAACAAGATTATTTTAACAGTGGCAGGATAAGATGCTTCGTAGTGTTTGAGAGTGTAGAAGCTGGGTTTGTCTATTCTGCTCTCAAGTAGGCAAATCAATAGGCTTTTGCGGAAATCCTACAGGGGCGCCTCCACCTCCCTTAAAACATCAGAAGAGCTTAACCTTTCAAGCTCTGTTCTAAACTGCCAATTTATTTTTCGCGCACAAAATAAAGGGATACAAAAAGACTCTTTTTATTTTTGCGAATCGTACAAATTCGACTAGATTTAGCGGGGACATTTGTGTTTCATTAAATTCACAAGACATTGACCAAAAAAATATTTTAGTCATTGAACATACACCTGCTAGCATTCTTATAATATTAGTGGAAACATTGTTTAAATTACATATTTGTCTTTTATTGATTGAATTGGCATTCACTTAGTAGAACTTCATTATAACACGGTGTGTTTCTACACAGCTATATATAGATAAGCAAATGTTAGTTTAAGCATAGTTCTGACGATGGCGTGAGCCGAAATAGCTATCAAATATATTTTTTAAAAATAGTTTTTTAGAACTAAAATACATTGTTATTTTTCCACCGTGTTATTTGTCTTTTGTTTAAAATTTTTTGTAGATTTTTCTTTCCGTTATAAAATATTAATCACAATAAAATTAATAAATACCTTTGCATATATATCAGTTTAATATATTTATGGTAATCGAGGGATGTTTTGTTGGTCAAGTGTGGATGTTAAATGTAAATTAAAACGCTTTCGTTATGAGCGCTTAAAAAAAACAGGAGGTATTGAAGTATAAAATAAAAAAATACTTCCATCTCATTTAATCATTTATTGTGAAAAACTACTCACTTATGCTGTTTTTCAAGTGTTCTATGCTTTTGATTTTCAATATTTTATAATGAATATGGTGATGTATTTCCAGATTTTTATTTTACTGGAATTTATTTATATAATTCTAATGAAAAAAAAGTACTCTATCACAATCTATATAAATATAAAAATCTATGTGTGAGTGTGTGTGTTTGTATTGTATGCATTACTACACCATTCATCCTAACGATATGAAACTTTACGAATTTATTGTGTACACTCTTTTAAAGGTTTTGACATACCACCCTTCTCCGAAAATTGATATGGAACTTTGAGAAGGTTTCTGGCATACACTCCTCTAAAGAAAAAATCCATATTTCATTTTATCTTCTTCTATCTATCAATATATTTAAAAATTCATGTATGTGTGTATGTTTGTATTGTATGCATTACTACACCATTCGTCCGATCGATATGAAACTTTACAAATTTATGGTGTACACTCTTTTAAAGGTTTTGGCATACTACCTACCCTCACCCCCAAAAAATTGATATAGAAGTTTACCGATTTCTTAAGTACACTCCCGTGAAGGTTTCTTGCATACCACCTCTCCAAAGAGGAAAAATCTATGTATAATTTAATCTTCTTCTATCTATCAATATATTTAAAAATTCATTTATGTGTGTATGTTTGTATTGTGTGCATTACTACACCATTCATCCGATCGATATGAAACTTTACAAATTTATTGTGTACACTCCTTCAAAGGTTTTGGCATACTACCTACCCTCACCCCCATAAAATTGATATAGAAGTTTACCAATTTCTTAAGTACACTCCCGTGAAGGTTTTTTGCATACCACCTCTCCAAAGAGGAAAAATCTATGTATAATTTAATCTTCTTCTATCTATCTATATATTTGAAAATCAATGTATTTGTTTTTAGCATACTATCCCCTTCCCAACCCCACCAAATAGTAAAGAAATATAATTGAAATGACACTCTTAACGATGAAATTGTCATCGTAACGAGTTTCTTTTAGTTGAGTTAGTTTACTCTCAGATCGCAGCAGTGCACTTGGGTCAGCTAGTGTGTAACATTTTGGAGGAGATTGAAATTTTATTTTCTATCATTATGTATTTGTATTTGACTTATGAGAGCTTTTCTAATATACATGTGTGTGTGCCTAATAATTCTCATTCAGTTATCCATTTATGTGAAAACTAACCAAAAATCGCTGCCATTCAAATATAAGGACCAAAATTATCAATTCAATAGTTACTTGTTGTCTTTCTCTGGCCAAAACCACCCGATAGGAATCTCGGTTCCTTCCTTTCTAAAGCTTGCTACCCTTTTGTATTTGGATGAATCAAACCCTTCCTATTGATCTAAATATTTGTAAGATACCTGGTAGTAACGAGTACTTACTAACGTATCTCTTGAGTTGAGTCAAATATCAAAAGCAGATAACATTTCGCGATCGGGGATTATAATCTGATAGTGTAATATAATATAATCGTTAGTTTGGTAAAATCAATATAATCACGTTATTATTTCACAAAGCTCTTATCATGTTACGTCTTCTATATTAATTTAGCTGTTTAATACTTGCAGCATTTTAGCGATGAATTACATGTGGGGCAAAATATATCGATTAAATTAATGAACATTTTTTTTCTGCTATAGTATGCAATGTTACTCTGAGCCGTAAAATTTTTTTTTATAAACATAGAATGCCTGAAGATGCTGAAAGGTGAAACTCGGGTAGTTTGTGACAAAACATCCGAAATCGGACAAAGCTTCAATGATTCAAATTTTAAATTGAAATTCTATCAAGCACCTTCATTCGATATCTTAAAGTAAGAAAAAGTTAATTACTTCGTTTTAAGAGACTTTTATGATTACAATGGAATAAATTTCGCGATTCTCATATGAATAACAACAAGTAAATTTTTAATTCTATTATCTATAAATAAATGTTTTAAAAGTGTCTATCGTTACTTGTCAGGCAACGTTTCTACAAGTATACAATAAAACATTGTACGCAACATCTCAATTATTGCTATTCAAAATCTATTCAAGAACGATATAACGACGTAGCGTTTCAATGGCTATTCACAACTCAAACATATCATATCCATGACTACAAGAACACGTGTCCATCTTTATCAATTTCATTACGTAATAATGCGAGTATAAATAGTCTAGAATATGCTTATACGAAACAGTTATGGAAACCTATGGCACGTGGACTTGAATACAACAGTGAAAAATAAATAGAACACCACATATGCCACACAAATACGCGAAATTGGTTCATTAAAAAAAACTTGAAAATAAAAGATATAATCTTATAATAAAACTATAGTCAGTTAAATTAACAATGTGATGTTTATTTTTTTCCTAGTCAAATTTGAGATCAACAGTATGAATTTTTGTAACTTAAATCGTATTTCATTAAGTATGCTTAGTTCTTTTGTCAGACAACAATATTTAACCATTGCAAACACATTATCGACGATTCAACTATTTGAAAATATTTTTTTTTTACGATATTTCTAGGACTCATATTGTGGGAACCCCAAGAGATCAACAAATTAAGCTTAGGTCTTTATTATTTAAGCCAAATTAGAGATAAAAGTAATTCAATTGCACCGATGAGATGCTCACAATACAACCCTCTACAGCTTCTTCAGAAACGAAAGAGGATAATATGTATTACGTTACAGCGAACGATGAAACAAGCTATGAATTAACTTTTTCATATTATGTAAAATGTTTAAATCATTTTTGCATTGCCAAAAGCGTATCAGGTGCACAAAATCGTGACATTTTTAATTACTTACATTTAACACGGTGAAAAAATTTCGGCTTACGCCATCGTCAGAACTATACTGACTATGAACTAGTTCTGACGATGACGTGAGCCGAAATAGCTATCAACTATATTTAAAAAAAATATTTTGGAGAATTAAAATAAATTGCTATTTTTTTCACCGTGTTATAATGAAGTTCTACCAAGTGAATGCCAATTCAATCAATATGATTAAATTTATGTAGTATTGAAATAAACGATCGATGGAATACCTGAAGATGCCAAAGGGCGAAACCTGGGTCGTTTGTGATAAGACATATGGAATCGTACAAAGTTGTAACAATTCAAATTTAATATTGAAGTTCCATCAAGCACCTTCAGTCGATATCATAAATTATAAATATTATTATATTAACACTGAATATATTTGGCAGTTTGTGCTCATTTTGATTGCTTAAATGATATACAAAACTTTAGGTCAAATAATTATTAGTTACAAAAATTGTTCATTTTTTTGATATTATTGTCCCTTTCATTGTCACTGTTAACAATATAAAGATAGCGAAGAAGTTAATTAGTTTGTCTACGAAAATAATATTGAAAAATGTCAGCAACAATCAAAAGACAGTATAAAGTGACATAGCATCATTTAAAATATCTAACTAGCTGGCGAATTGTAATTAATATAATATTCAATAAATTTATTCTTACTTCTACAATACAGGGTTTAGATACTAGGTGATCAAATTATCTGACATCGAAGATAGTTTTATTAAATTATAACTAAATTCATAAATGATCGTGATGTCAAAATTTATTTTTCTCCTTTTTACTTTTATTCTACCTAAAAAAAAGATAATTTGAGGAACTGACTTAAAAACGGTTCCTGTTATGAAAACCACTTAATATAAATCATAGTTAATATGTAATATGTCTCCCATAGGAAACAAGCATGGTGGAAAATCTGCTATAACGAAAACGTTACTAGTCACACTTTTGTAATTGTTCAATGAAGTGAAAAATATCTTTTGTGTTAAATTTTATAATGTTTCTTTTATGTCATTATGCTAGGTAAATCTTAAATAGATAGAAATATAGGTAAATCTTCTTTTTATCGTATGTACAAATTACGTTATCCTAATAAATGCGTTTTTTAAATGCTTTAGTATAATAAGATACGTAAGAGATTTTCAGTAGTACGTTTGTGTATTTGGGTATTCTGAAAGTGTTTGCTTACTTAACTCATATTTGGAAGAAATATGGCTCGTAACGTTTTCAAAATACATGATACAATTCGTTTAGCTGTAATTTTAAAGTTTAGGCTTTTATTTTTTCTATCACTGAAAGAGACTATAGCGATGAGTAGATATTTCTTTGTGGTAGTGCGATTATAATACCCGGGTTAGCTAAGGGTGACATAAATGACAAACCGTTAGTTGGCACGCATGTTCTAGCCCTACACAACAGGAAAGGTCAATAGTTGATGCCTCCATTTCATTGTTAGTGTACCAAAATAACAAAAAACACCGTCCTTAATGATGACATTTGTAAATAGGATTACGTGGCAGTCATTTGTTATGCAAACATAACGCACTATTTATTTCCGTTTCACAGTACAGTTTTATAGACTACACAATGCTGAAATGCAAACAAAAGAGTTAAATATACAAACATTGAAATTTTATAAATTATTACTACTTAAAAATCAAAAACGATACGTCAATTACGAAATTTTTAATGCCTCTGTTAATCCTAATACATTTTCATGCTTTACTTTACTGACCCTTGTCTTATTTCAAAATAAGATTTACTACGTTCCAAAGAAAAAAAATAGTATCCCATCCCGTAGTCAATGCTGACAGAATTAAACTTTATAGTTGATTACTCGGTAAGATTAAGTCTTCGATTATACAGAGAAAAAATATTTTTCTTTTAATGAATTTCATAAAAATTTATAACTGTTTATTCTTTTATCTCATTTTTCAGTTGAAACTCTAAAAACATAACATTGATTAATCTACCAAAAGTTTTTTTTCCTCATTCATTGATTGCTCCATCTTATAAAGATAATGTAAGAATGTTAATAAATCAGTCATTGTTCGAAGATGATGTAGGAGTCTTTTAACTTAAGTTAGAAGTAAATATTAGTTAAATATTAATTCAATTTTAAGTTGTCGACTGTAAATTCTTGGTAGAATGGATTTATATTTTTAAACAGAATTGCCTACTTATTCATGTTATGTTATAATCAAGACTTTTAATAAATAGCAGATAAAGAGCATCAATGACGACTGGTTGTAATGTGAATCATATGAATTGTGAAATGGGTAACCAGTCTTCAGCCTTCAAAAAATCAACTAAAGGTAAAATTCAAGGTGTTTTTGTTTTTTATCCAGAAATTTAGGAGTACTTTGAATAAAGCTACATTTTATTTTATATTAAAATGATAGCTTTTTTAGTACTTATTTCCACAATATATTTTATGATAAAGACCGGTTTCACTCATCGCGAACATTATCAACTGATTATGCTCGCAATCATTTCTGTTAGTCGATATTGTTAATTTTTTTTGTTTTTTATTTAATGTTCGTAATAGTGCTCTATGAATGAAATACATAAACAGATATTGTGATATAGAAGATTATTTATATACGCAACAGAATAATATATGTATTTCCTCTGTATATTTAAGCAATTAACTAACTGTAAAATGAAACAAAGATGCAGGCATTTTAAATAATAGTCATCGTCAGTTGAAAATGCTCGTAATGAGCGAAACCAGTCAAGAAATATATCGTGAAAAAAAGTACTACAAAATGTGTTTTTAATATTTAAAATATCATGCCTTTCTATCAAAAAGTGACAGTTAACACCTTAAAAGCTACATTTGTTGACAATCTTTACAAAAAGTTCACATCATGCATATTAAGGAGCACGCTTTGAAAATATTAAAATATGGGGTCGCAAATTGAAATAATTTGTTAAACCTAAGTTTTTTTGTATTTTTGATAATTTGTTGTATTTGGAATTAATATTTTTACCTTATGAATATTTTTAGTCACGTTAATTAAATTGTAAGAAGTAAGTGTAAGATAAATGTTTCTTTATTCAATTAAATTTCAGTTTTATCCCTTGTTGAATTTCTTTGTGATAAATACCAAAATCGCGTAATTAAACTCGTTTTATACCCCTGTTCAACAAGCAGTGACAAATAACAGACTACACTTAAAATATGTGTACAAAATACACCCTGATAAGATATAATATGCGACGTGTTGTGACATATTTGTGTTAAAGAGATAGCACGCCTTTCTGAATACAAACCTGACAACGTATAATTTTGCAGTAATTATATCTAAAAAAACTTTATTTATTTCATTAGTTAATCTTTATAAATTTATTTTCTATTTGATTTTTCACTTTAATAACACGCCAGTCTATTTGCTTCATATTAATTCGCCAAAGGGAACTATTTGAAATACTCTAAAATCATATATGTAAAAATGAATGTTTGTTTAATTTATGATATCGACTGAGGTTGCTTGATGGAACTTCAATATTAAATTTGAATTGTTACAACTTTGTACGATTCCATGTGTCTTATCACAAACGACCCGGGTTTCGCCCTCCGGCATCTTCAGGTATTCCATCGCACGGATGCAACAGAACTGACGTAAAACAAACAGTTAGCATCGTATATATAATATATTAAAATTATTATTAACAGGAATCTACTTACCAATAGGCAAGCAAAAGATTGCAGCTGAAGCAGATCATAGCCATTATTAATAGCTATCTGTTTAATTGTCTCTTATAGACCATCTTTTGGCAAAAAAACAAATAAAACAAGCGGAAAAATTGTTATACCAAGGTATAATGCTTGGGGACTTGGAGAGCACCAGATGTTGGTGTAAACTAAGTTTCTTAGGTAATACTAGTCTCAAAATTAAAAAAACAACCCGCAAACAGTGTCAAACCGGCGTTTTATTGTAAGAACTCACTGGCCAAAAATTTGGTAAACAACAAGGACAACATTAATTTTAGGGATAAGTCCGGTATTTATAAATTACAATGTTTGGATTGCCAACACTTTTATGTAGGTAAAACCACGCGCACCATAAAAATTAGAATTTCAGACCACTTAGCTGCTTATAGATTGAAGAAGGATACTTCTACGTTTGCAAGCCATTTGTTGTCGGAGGGACATTCGTTTGACGCGGATGAGGGAGTTCAATTGTTGCGTCATAACACGGGGGACCATAAATTTTTTTATCAGGAGATTTTAGAAATTTATAGAGACCAGTTATTAAATTCAAATTTCATTCATAATGATCAACTCAATCTTCCCAACTCCCCCTTGTTGTACCCTTTACGTGAGATCGTTTCAATGAATCGACAATCTCATGACGATAATTCTTATGTCTTATCACTAGATGTTTAATATTAGGTTTCGTTTAAATAAAAAAAAGACACGTTTATAATTTGATTACTTGATTTAAATTTGTTGAAAACCCCATTTCAATAACGACAACTCATTAGCAAGATCGTTAATAAAAGTTGTCATAGCTAATTATTATGGATTAATATTGTTACATTCTTTTCAGCTGCAATTTTTTGCTTGCCTATTGGTAAGTAGATTCCTGTTAATAATAATTTTAATATATTATATATACGATGCTAACTGTTTGTTTTACGTCAGTTCTGTTGTATCCGTGCAATGGAATACCTGAAGATGCCGAAGAGCGAATCCCGGGTCGTTTATGATAAGACATATGGAATCGTACAAAGTTGTAACAATTCAAATTTAAGAAAATTGAATGTTTGTTTGTTTTTTCGTATTAAAAGCGTTCATATACCGTTAATCCGATTGCAATAAAACTTTTGTGGGTTATTTTGCACATGCTCGCAAAGGTTACCTAACTAAAAAAACTATTTGATCAGTACTGGTGCCACTTATCGCGAGTACTATCAACTGATACAATGTGTTTATACTTCTAACGTGAACATCTTTATGTGACCTGCTCACGTGTCGTAAAACTTCACGATTTAATCCTGTACGCAACAGACTAATAAATAAAAAATATTGTATATAAATATAAATTGTGCATCCAAAAGCACTTCGATGAACAAAATTATAGCAAACACTTTTTTTTTGAGTGGGATTGCATAGACTCATAAAACTATAGTAATTTTGTCAATATACTATCGTTACTATTTTTAAGTTGTTTTGTGAAACAAAATATGTTACTTTAAAAGTCTTTAATTTACTTAATTTTATGGTACAATCAACCAATTTTTCTGCGAAAAAGAGGCTTACAGATCCATAGAAATGTATTTTTCGTAATCGAAAACCATTTTATCTACTTAGGAAACTTTTAATTGATTCACCATATTTTTTTATCAAAAACATGGATACCTGTGATGATTTTTTTAACGCCATTTTATATTTAGTTTATTATAGATATAACAAAAAGCTAGCTTTTCGATCTTTTCTATAAAATAAATACTTCTTTCAAACATATGGGCTAGATCATAGTTTCTCAACCGGTAGTCCATGGACTATTGGTGGTCCGTGGAGATTTTTTTGGTGAGCCAAAACAATCATATGCTATGTTGTACTTTATGGATTTTTTAAAATTACATTTTTTTGTTACTGTCTGTTTTTATATACTTAAATATTGTTATACCATACGGTGCTGCAAAATTAATGTTTTGAATAAAAAAATCATTAATATAAACATTTATTATTTTAATCCAATGTCGATGGTACCTAAAACATTTTTCGATATTTTGGTGGTCCGCGGATGTAAAAAGGTTTAAAAACTATAGACATAATGACTGAATAGCAACCATTTTTTTAATCGGTCAACCTTTGACGACATTAAGAAAAAGGTGTTAAATTTTTGATCTATGAGCGTAAAAAATATTCTACAAACTTTAGATGTTGCGGCCAATCAAACGAAATATTCTTTCTTTTTTTTTTGAATATTCAGTTTTTATACTGTACATCTTATATCATAATATATGCATTTATAATATATCAGTAAAGAATATTAGAATACTTTTAACAGTATAAAATTCGTAAATTTTATTAAAGTAAAGACAACCTCGCGCTAAAGCATATTGATACACTGAAAAGATGTTTTTTGTATTTATATAAAAATATTCTCATCTCATCAATGCATTCGTTATAGATAGTAAAATATTTTTTTGAAATAAAATATCTCACATCCATAAAACAGGGAAAGCAATTTGCAGTATAAGTAATGCTGTACACCGTATCCTATAAATTATGTTGCTGGCCGTTTTATTACTTCTTGCACTCACGGCAGAAAACGCGCCTTAAGCTAAAAACGTGCAATAGAAATTTGCATCTCCATGCATTTTAACGATACGAGGTAATTTGGTTCAGTTCAGATACTCGTAGCTAGTAATCTCTTGAATGTAGTGGGAGAATATTTATTGCATTTTTTAAAAGTCATATCAGTGATAATTGCAAACCATAAATGATAAAATAGTTTATAACACGGGGACCATAAACTATTTTATCAAAAGATTCTAGAAATTAATAGAGGCCATTAATTAAATTTAAGCTGCATTCTCAATGATCAAGTCAATCTTCCCAACTCCCCCTTGCTGTATCCTTTACGTGAGATCGGTTCAATGAATCAACGATCTCATTATGTAAAATCTTAAATTTTATCACTAGATGTTTGATAGTAGGTATCTATGATAAATACATAAAAAACGCATTTATATTTTAATTTTAGTTGATTAAAATTTGTTGTAAAGCCCTTTCAAGAATGACTCATTAACAGGATCGTTAATAAAAATTATCACAGGCAATTGTGTTAATTATTATTATAATAGATTGATATTATTAATTTGTTTTAGCTGCAATTTACTGCTTGCCTTGGGGTAAGTGCTTTTTTGTAATTAATAATTTAGACGATGCTAACTGTTTTAAATAAACGTGCTTGATGGAATTTCAATATCAAATTTGAATTTTTACAACTTTGTACGATTTCACATGTTTTGTCACTAACGATCCGGGTTTCGCCTTTCGGAATCTGCAGGCATTCCATCACACGGATGCAACAGAACTGACGAAAGTCAAATTGTGAAAAGAAAACTGTCAGTTCTGTTGCATCCGTATGATATAATTTTTGAAGGTGCCGAAAGGCCAAACTCGGGTGAGTTAGTGACAAAGCATGTGGAATCTTACAAAGTTGTAACAATTCAAATTTATTATTTTTTATTTAAAGTTGATTTTATTAAATTCGTGAATATTACGTGGTCATATTTAAAAATATTATTTGATCTAGATTTGAATTTAAAACTCCTCACATTGAGAGAACAAAAACACAATTTATTTGCGAGCAGTCGGTGGATTGTGTTTCTTTCTCTCTGCTCTGTTTACACAAAAGTGGCTGAAACTGTTCCTTGGATAGAAAATTGTAGGTAAAGCACTGGATTTATAGTCAGTTTTGAATTGAATTTGGGTTGAAGTAGAAAACTATGACATGAGTGTTGCTTCTGGAATTTTAATTCAAAATTTCAAAGCGGACAAAATCTTCTACTGAAAAAAATCACATCTCTGTTAAAATAGTATCCAACTGAAAAAATACCGTATTATCTAAAACAAATTTGAGATTTGTAATATCAAGCAAATAACATTAAAATTTTTACAACTGAAATTTATGACACAATAGCAGTTTATAAGGCATGAAAACTTTTTTGCGACCTAGTGATAAGGTCTCTACTTCCGAAAGTCAATATCAGATAAACGTTTCTTCGATCAAAATTCTTTATCTTTGACATATCTTCTAATACACATAAAGTAATGCGTTGTTTTCCAATGGTTTATAGTATTTTTAAAAAAGATTTTTGCCAACCTATGTAGAATTTTTTTAAAGTTATTTATACGTAAATAATAATCTTATATGTTACAGTATATTACTTGGGCTTTCGTGGGTCGTCCGGATTATATACAATATATCTTAGTAAAATTTAATTATTCACCATTAAAACATAAAACGTAGCCTTTGGTAGTAAAACTAAAATTTCATTATTATTAAAATTTTCACGGGTGACTTGCAGCGTGCTAAGTCAGCACGATCCATTAATTAAATATTAAAGGATAAGTTCGTCCCATTAGCTACATAAATAGCAAAAGGCCACCTGCGAGATGATCTAGTACCGCAAACAGAGTAACAACCCCTCCTAGCTTTTGTCACTAATGTTTCGGGTCATTTTGACTCCCTTAAATTGATAAAAGAAATACTAAGTTACTTTGATAACAATTGTACTTATTTACTATTGCCATTATCATTTTATTGTTAGTTTATCAAGAGTATAATTCGTAGTAAGAATAAATGAATGATTTATCTATGTATATAAAAATCCGATCGATCGTTTTTTGTTTTACTCAATCTGGCATGAATAAGAAAGTGAGTCTTTTTGGGACGTGCGTTATATTGAAGAGGAATTCACGTCATATAACTCATACGAAATAAATTTAATTGTATTATATTATATTTAAAATTTTGAAACTAGCACAATTGACCATTAAATGATAGCTAGCATGGAACAAATTAAGAATTTTCTTCACGGACAGACAGAATAATGGATATACACGTGTTTTTTATACAAAACAATGTATATTTTTTTTAGTTTCTATACATTCCGCGATATTAAAAATGGTGCGTAGATAAAACATCTACCTAGTATTCTTTTCCATCATTCTTCACTTCAAAAAGAAAATTTGTGCAGTAGAAAAATAAACAGTCAATTTATCTAATTGGTTGATTTAGAATTTACTAGCTAGAAATCCATTATAACACGATGAAAAAATAGTAATGTATTTTAGTTTTACAATATTTATACGGTATATAGTTGATAGCTATTTCAGCAAAACTCTTCATCAGAACTATATTCAAACGTACATTTACCTATCTATATATAGCTGTGTAGAAAAGGTACAATATACAAACCCTTCATCAGAACTATGTTCAAACGTACATTTACCTATCTATATATAGCTGTCTAGAAAAGATACAATATACATCTTCACTTGTGTTTTAACACTATGTTTATAATGTTTAAAATGAGGCATTTTATTTGAGTTGATTTATCTTTTTATTCAGATGATTTTCTGCTACTTCATGTACTTTTCACTGGGAATGAGCATGTCACAAAATGAGTTTCATCAATTAAGTTTTAATTCTACTTATATTTCAAAAATTCGTGTTATTTTTGGATAAGATCAAAAAAATATAATATATCTAATGGTGAGGCCAATTCATGATATTTTTTTACAAAAATATGTTTAGGGCAAACACATAGTTTATCATATGACGAAGCATCCCTTGACAGCTGTTTGAGGGAGCGTGAAATGAATGCACCTAATGTTATCGCAGTATGTCTTATCATTCTAACTACAAGTAACTGAGGGAAAGAAATTAATACAGCCTTAAATATTTTGAGAATTTCAATAAACATTTTGAAATGTTATATCATTAAATAATATAAAAATCAGCCTCATTAAGAATTAGGTAACGGATAATTTGAAAAATGTGTAGGAGAGAAATATGAAGATTTAACGTGCCAATATCATCAGATTCTAAAGTAAGAATCGTTCGATAAATAATACATTAATTACAGAGAAAATTTTATGACAACATTAAATGTAATAGTAACAATTTTTAGGTCGCTATTTTAGATGTACAAATGGAAAAATTTCACTTAGAAAATTCAATGAAAACAACAATAAAATAGGAGTTTCTGAGTAACCGGATGAGCTCTGAATTCTGTATCATTATCGAGAGAAACATGTTATGAAGAATTCTTTGCTGTGGAGTGGAAATTTTTTTCATGTCTTG
Organism: Himalopsyche japonica; assembly: GCA_028555115.1. Lineage (NCBI taxonomy): Eukaryota > Metazoa > Arthropoda > Insecta > Trichoptera > Rhyacophilidae > Himalopsyche > Himalopsyche japonica. Next base: position 296,529 of record JAHFWJ010000645.1, read on the forward strand.
TTGTTTTGTACGTAAAACATAACATATTTATGAACGTCTTTAATTTCTTTTCCGTATGTAAGTTTGTCATAATAAATACTTGAAATTTAATATACAGAAACTGATTGATTTTGGTAGTAATTAACATAATGGTACGGTCACTAACACTTTTTCTCTAAGGAAAAGATAAACTTAACGAAAGTCTTCGTTGAAAGGTAGCTGTTTTTTTCATTCAAGCTGTAATATGAATCAAAGATATTTTTTTTGGATTGTTACAACTTTTTACAATTCCACATGTTTTGTCACGACCCGGGTTTCGCCTTCCAGAATCTTCAGACATTCTATCACACGGATATACCAAAAATGACAAAATTCTGTCAGTTTTGTTGCGAACATGCTGAATGGGTCGTTAGTGACAAAACATGTTGAATCATTAAAAGTTGTAAAAATTCAAATTTGATAATGAAATTCCATCAAGCACCTTCAGTCGATATCATGAATTATACAAAGATATTTTGTTTGTATTTAACAGAATATTTTTTGACACTGTGAAAAAATAGCAATGTATTTTAGTTCTACATTTTTTTTATAAGATATAGTTGACGGCTATTTTGGATCATGCCATTACCAGAACTATATTCTGTTGAACATAGTTTTGACTTTGAAATAGCTATTAACTTTACCTTATAAAAAAAAATTAGAACTAAAATACATTGCTATTTTTTCACCGTGTTATAATGGAGTTCTACCAAGTAAATGCCAATTCAATCAATGATGTTTTTTCGGTAAAAATAATGTTAACATTAAACAGTGAAACGTTTTTAATCTGACTGTCGAAGGTTTTTCTCAACGGGCTTTTCTTTCATTTAATTTTTAAAATATCATATTTCTTACCATAAAAGAATGTTTACAACAGTTTTTTAATCAAATTTATTAAATATGTCGTGAATTTTCGGCCAATCAATCACCGGCACGATGATTTTGCACTTTCCACCTGGAAAAACATGCACAAAGTAGGCCATTAGAGTATTAACGGCCACTGAATACGCGGAATCAAAGATAAGGGATGATTTATCTGTGCGAAGTCTTCATTCTGACCATAAAAGTCCGTAAAATGAGCGCGGGACGTGTTATGCTTTGTTGGCTATCACCGGGGAGTCCCATCGCCCACCGTGAGTTTGCATACTTACGCCATGTATATATTTTTATTCGGGATTCTATTGAAAATGGTCCGGGTTTTGTATACCATATTACGTAACTAGCCTAAAAACCGTTGATTTCGGAATGGTAAATAACTCCAGATTTTTATTCATAAACATATTGATACAACTGAAAAAATTTCATCGTTAAATTCTGTAGATTATTTAGCTTAATGCTTCTCTCAGACACCTTCGTAATAGATTTTACCCCCACTTTATATATGAAGATTTAACATGACCCATTTATGATGCAAGTTTTATCATTCCATCTTAATTTAACTATGTAATTGAATTTTTCCTCTACATTGGTATTTTATTGTATGCATTAAGATTTTGTTTGATAGGTTATCTGTTTATTTTTATAAATTTAAAATTATTATAGTATTTTATCTTTCATTTTAAAAATTTCACGCAAATTCAATGATTTGCTTAGAGAAATTTGTAGAAAATTTATACATTATTTTATTTCTTACATGATAAGATTTCAAAGGAAAGTTAACAAAAATTTATAAAATCTGTATTATATTTTGTATCGAAATCATGTTAATATCATTTCAAAATATGAAAGCTTAAGAAAATATAATTAATATTCGCTGAAGGTACTTGATGGAATTTTAATATCGAATTTGATTTTTTACAACTTGGTACGATTCCACATGTTTGTCATTAATGACCCTGGTTTCGCCTTTCGGATTCGATTCGGATTTAATTCGAATTTAAGAGAGAATATAGATTTATGCATTGAGATTATTTGCATTAAAATATTTTTCGTTCATTATTTTACAAACCTTTCTTGAGTGAATTTTATAATTTGATATTGTATATTGTATATTATATAAGACAAAATGAATAAATTCGTCGACATTGTGTCAGTGTTTAACACAGTTCACAATATTTCGGGGTTGTTCGGTTTTGGGGCTATTAGATTTGCATGCGGCGTAGCGTTTGTCGCGGGGTGGGCCGGGGTGAGATTCGAGGCCCGAAGGGGAGAGGCAGTTATGATTAATGGCGTTCTGTCACATCTCTATGTTGGCAGTGAATAAACCATGGGAAATACACACTAACTTGCAAAGAAATAAACCGTCGGCACGTAAAAAGGAGAAAAACACGAAAAGCAAGTTTATATACAATTCCAATGTGTTCTGATAACGAATGCGGCACAATTCGTCGTTTAAGGCTGCATTGTCTTGCTTAACACGATAATCATAGTTTGTCAGTTTTTGAAACATCGATATTCGCCAAAATAAGTTTGGTGTATTATAATGACAAAAAATACCATATTTATCTTGCTAATTCTTAAAATCACGTAACGGATGCTTTATACCATAGTTTCCCAACCTTTTTCTGGTGGCGACCCCTTTTCATAAAATCCATGTGACCCGCAACCCCCAATACAATCCAAAAACCATTTATGAATAAGGCAATTAAAAAAACAACGAAAATATTTTTTAGTATAATTTTATTTGAAATTATGCCTGTTTAATAATTAATTTAATGCGATGGTTGAAATTGCATGTTGTTAACCGGTCTCAAAATTCGTGGATGAGTTTGGTTAACGCCAACCTCATGTCATGTTCAACGTTTAATTGGTTTCTTACTTTTTTTTTTTAATGAAGAAGAGTTGAAAATCCACTCTCGCAGAGATACGTAGATACGAATGGAACTAAAACTCGAAGGGCAATAGAGATATTTGACCGTTACACGCGAAATCTGCGCCACGCGTGTCTAAAAACTGTGACAGAATAGCGTACTTAGATTATGCTTATTTTAATTTTTAAAATACACATAAAATCTTCAAACTTCAAGAGACCATTAAAAGTAAAAATTGTAAGTGAATATTTTTTTAGTTGACCGTTTCAGTTGGCGATCCCCCAAAAAACCCTTTGCGACCCCCAGGTTGGGAGCCTATGCTTTATACCGTGTAAATAATATTATTTTTCCATTGTAATTTTGTGTTAGATGTAACCAAACAGTGTTAGAAGTAACCAGTATAAGTTATGTGTAATACAATTTATATATATATACAACAGAAAAAACAAATAATTTAAATGATTATAAATTTAAAAAAATATCAACGCTAAAGCCATAAAGATCGAAACTTATCAAACGTAAAAATAGTTTTCAAATTTATTTCATAATTATTATGAAATAGTTACTTTTCGTTTTCATGAAATGATTCTAAAATTTAAATGGCAGTTCAATTTATTATGGAATATTTTAATATTATATTGCATTTTTTTTTCGTTAAATGCAATAAAAGTATTTTGTATATCGAATTTTATGTTAAACACTAGAATTCCTTTTTTATAGAAGGCTTAAGATATTAATTTACTATTTTATTATTTTGAACTATTTTTTGAATGTAGTTGTTCTATAAAATTATTCTTTTCGGGTATTTGAGAATTTATTGACGAACAATACATTTAGCAACGTTGAATTGACATTTAATATAGCAATTATAGTGATAAATATGTATATGTTTAAATAACAGATTTAACTATTTAAGACGATTAACATACCCTTCAAAAGAAAAAAGCAGGTTTATTTTAAGAGACAACGTATAATATATTGAAAGAAATATAAACAATTAATATCACCTAGCGGCAGCTTTTTTTATATTATAACTTAAAGATTGGTTAATTTAAAAGATTTGTAATAAAATTACTTCCATCATCCTTTCTTAACTGTGCAGCTTTTTTCTGCACAAAATGTCGATACAATAGTATCTATCCAGATGTTTATTTCGTAGCCCTAATATGTTTCCCATTTCGCTCCCTAGGGATCATCGAATTCGTATAACATTCTTTGAGTAATCCTTTTTCCAAAAATACCGTAACACGAGCACCGTAATCACAAAATCGGCTAACAATGTTTTTTGGAACTGTAATCAAATACTTTCTTAACTATTTAACGAGATAAACCCGTCAGTATGTCCTTCCATTTCCAGAAAAGACTTTTTATTAAAAAAAATGTTAGTATTATTGAATAAATATTCTTGAGAGTAAGCGAGCTGGTATGTTCAGAGATTTATTCAAAATAATTCACAAAAGACATAATGAATTATTAAAAATTTTCTAACGTTTAATCTGCTACTCATGAATGTATCGTAGAAAGATAAAAATTACTTTATTCGATGATTTTGTTAAACATTAAGTGTTTGGTTAAATAAAAGTTTCCTGCCTTTCATTTTCCAAATAAGTCTGTCCGTGAGCAATTTTCTATTTGGTTTACTTAGTATAAAAGCTAACGAGGTATTTTTTATTGTATAATATAATACCACTTTTATTTAAAGCTATATTAAATTGAACAGATGATTTTGATTTCAGCTGTGAAAAAGTTTTGAAAATATTTTATTGATTGTTGCGGTTTATAGTTAAAAGCAACACGAATCGCTGTTGTCGACGAATTTTGTATTAAGTAAAATATTATCTTTAATCAAAAGTGTTATATAATATATCATATATACCACATGTCTTAAGCTCTATTAAAATTCATTTAAGTATTAAAAAAAAAACACTATCACATGCAATTGTACATAACCATAACACTACAAATATTCAAAACATTTTTGGTACTTGGAATCTTTTGTGACCTATCTGACGATTATATTGATATATTCAGTCATGAAAATGTTCGCGATGACTTAACAGGCCTTATTAATTTTTATTTCAAATGTATTATATCATACAATATAATTTATTATGTTTTATCTAATCGGAATTGTTGAAACTTTGTACGACTCCAAATTTTTAATCTCTACCGACCTGGGTTTTGCCTTTTGGCATCTTCAGACAAAAGATCAGTCAATATTTTCGTACTACAATAACAATACTGATATAATTTATGATATCGACACCATTGAATTTCAGGCAAAACCCGCGTGATTAGTGACAAAACATGTCAAGTTCTACAAAGTCTCAACAATTACAATTTGATATTAAATTTCCATTAAGCACATCCAGTTGAGATCATAAATTGTGTTTTATCTATGATATTTCAAAAAGTTTTGCTATATGCTTAAAATAATAAATAAAATCGTTTTTTGACAACCTCTAATAAATGATATATGTGATTACAATTGTAGATTTTACATAAATATATTAAAATTATTATTTGTCTTTAAATGGTCTACATTTGATTTTAGTTCTGTCAATAATTTAACTGTTTTGCATTTAAAAAAATCATTCAATTATTAATATATTCACAATTATATAGGTTTACCAATCATTGTTTGAATTTGAAAGTTCCTATCAAATAATACATGGATTGCAAAACCGCTGTATCCAAAATCAAGATACTGATATTAATGCTGATTTTCCAATATTATAATACCCCTTTCTAAAATGAAAAATACTGGTATAACAACTATACTTGATGAAAATCTTGATATTGCTAAATGAACATAGAAAATCAAGAATATCTTTAAATTTCAAATATATAATAAATCCTGATATTTAGGATATTTTTTGTATTATTTTTGTCAATTTATAGATCTAAATAAATGCTATAGTTTTTATTTTTGCAATACACTTATCGGAAAACTTATTTGGTATTTGATTACCATACTGTAGACGATTTATTTGGAGAAATGATATGCGTTATAAATGGGCACGTTTTGAATGTTTTTATTTTTTTCAGAAAGGTTTTTAATGCATATTATTATAATTTCTTATAAAACATAACTTAATGAATTAATTTCACAAGAAAACTATCAAGGTAGCATGTAATATTAAGAGATGGTGTTTTTTACATGTAACGCATAATGGAACGCGATTTAACTGTTATCCAAACGATACTACCAGCGACATTCTTGCAGTTAACGAGTAACAGGCAAACATGAAATATGAGACAAAACAGGCTAGGGATTACGAGGCGTGTATCGGGTTACCCATTAAGGATTTCGCGGGACGGTCTGGCAAGGGATTTGGTGCCGGCAAAAAGGTGCGCAATGCGACGGGTGCTAATAGAATAAACATAAAGTGAACAGTTTATTGTTACAGGTAAGTACTTTGAGATACTCGGTAAATTTTACGATTTAATATAATATACGTATTACAGTTAAAAAACAATTTATTCGAGTTTGCTCTCAGTAGAGAATTTGTAAGCAATAAAACCAATTCTTATCGGGAAAATTTATTGAATATTTACTTTTTTACTAGCAAAACGAGCTTAAGTACTGGAGAAAAATATTTGGAGGGATCTTGCGTATTCTCATCGAGCTAATCTCATTCGGTGTAAAAATATATTTGAGACATTAGGAACTTTTGATTATGTCTAGTTTTAACAAAAAAGCAATGATTGAAAAATATTGTAAATCTAAGACTTACACGGTGAAAAAATTGCAATGTATTTAAGTTCTACAATTTTTTATAAGGCTTAGTTGATAGCTATTTCGGGTTACGCCATCGTCTGAACTATCTCTTGTAGCTTTCTAGTCACGAAGACCATAGACTTATTTTAGAACTGAATATTTCGATAAAAAATTAAACACGTAAATGAGTTGCTCCGATGTCCAAACACACGGTCTATATCATAGTTTCTCATCTTTTTACATTCGCAGACCACCAAAAAGTCTAAAAAGCTTTTGCGGACTATTAGCATTGGAATAAATTAACCTATAATTTTATATAATTGATTTTTATTCAAAACATATAATTTTGCAATACCATATGCTAGTATAATAATTTTTAAAAATTCATAAATTATAACATAAAATTCGATTGTTTATCGAAATAATACCACTGGTTGAGAAACGATGTTCTAGATTTTGCAGTATTTTACTGGGTATGTCTTTTTGAAATAACAAGTATCAAGACAACTTGGTCTTGAAAAAGAATATATTCTTTAACACATTTAAATATATTGTATGATTTTCATACAATTTTTAGTATGAAAATATTTCACGAAATAATTACACAAAATAGTGAATTTAATATTAAAGTATTTATTCAAATTATTATACAAATTATTATTATATTGCGTATATGCATTTCTCGTTATATTTTTTTCAAATGGAAAATTATGTAAAGTATACTTCAAACCCTTCATAAGTAACACGGTGAAAAAATAGCAATGTATTTTAGTTCTACAAAAGTCCTACCAAGTGAATGCCAATTCAATCAATACCTTCATAAGTAGTTCAATACCCGAAGGGGTAAAAATTTTAACACTGATTTAGGGTAAAGTTATGCATTAATCGTAATGCATTTGTTTTGCCAATCTTTGTATTCACTCATTTTTTTAAAAACAAAACTGCTGAATTTTGAGATGAGTTATTTTTATCAAAACTCAAGTTTTCAGGAAATCGATTTTGAAGAAGATTTTCTGCGTAAAAATATTCATAATATTTCGTAGAAAAAACACCCAATAGGCTATCTATATATCTGTCACTTAGCATATTGTTGTTGCTTACAGATTTAATTTTTAATTTGTAGCTTTTCATTCAAAACTTAGTTTTAATTATAGCTTTTAAATAATAATTTACCCTTACCTTGACGCTTTACCATTTCTATTAATTCAAGTATGTTATAACAAGTTTATGAAGTAAAGTAGCTTTTATTTATTCAGGATAATCATGCCGCTTCATAGATTTGTATGATTAGCTTGTTTTCATTAAGCTAAGAGCTTAAATTAGGCTCGATATTTCCCATCAAATTTAGTGAAATAATTTAGATAATGTTAGTTTAGAATTGTGCTATTTTTGAATCGATAAAAGTAATAGTGGGTTTCAAAACTTTTAAATTATTTTAATACTACATATTGAGATACATTTAAGCTTTTATAAAACAAAATCAAACTATTTAAAATAATAACAGCTCATTAATTAATGATATCGAATGAATGTGCTTGATGAAATTTCAGTATTAAATTTGAATTGATAAAACAATGCATTGTACGATACAGATGCAATATAACTAACATTGTCCATTGACAGTTCTGTTGCATCTGTGTGATAGAAAGCCTGAAGGTGCCGAAAGGAGAAACTCGTATGTTAAGTGACAAAACATGTGGAATCGTACAAATTTTTAACAGTTCAAATTTGATATTAAAATTTCATCAAACAACTTCAGTCGATATCATAAATTATAAAATATCATTGACTTTAAAGTATAACACATAAATCATGATAAATATGCTATTCTTAGTGATATTAGGCGAGCTTATAATTTTTTTTAAAAATGAGAATATTTTCATGAATGTTTTTAAATATTGAAAATTTTTGAAAATACAAAAGTTTCATCGAATATAGAATGTGGTCTGTCATGGTTTAAGTTTGCTTAATCGATTTAAACTCTTAAACTGTAAGTGCTCGCTAACAAAGTAGTTTAAAAAAAAGTTTTTCTAACACCCTTTTAAAGACTTATGATCCCGAAATGAGTGTTTAAGCCCCTTTTATCACGCTTGCATCGAATTGCAAAGAGAGGGTGGGCCGCAAGGATAGGCTCTGTCATTAAGGGATGAACCAATTTTCGGACGCCATTTTGGTGGACCCGCAATCGGCTTTTACTCCCCAAACCCGAATATTCTCGGATGTTTCCGCAAAAGCTCGTAAGAGCTCGTTAGAGGAAGCGCGAGATCGCAGAGTAAGCTTTAGCTTGCGCCGTATAGGATGAATTATGGCTTTTGACCTAATAGATTTTCAATATGAGCTTATTGGATATCAAATAATTCGTTACGGTCGTTACAAAAGTAAGAAGCTTTCGTATAAGCAGTATGTAGCAATAGAAAGTGTATAGTTTGATAAAGATGTAATACTAACAACAAAAAAGAGTCAGTTCTTAATACTTTATCGATACAATAATTTAGAATGTTCATTTATTATTGGGTTTGATTTATCGAAACTCCGTGACACAACGAATGATATTGATTAACTATAGAAATATTTTTTTATTTGTTAAAATATATATAAGAATTTGTTTGGTAAAATGAATTCAATTGATTTTTTCAGTATACGAAAGCTTAGCAAACGAGACTCAGTATCACTCCATTTTTACAAATCGTTTCACATTCACGCGGTTTGCTTTGCATAATTCCTTTGAAGCGTCGGTGGTTATTTAGCAATAAAATTTACGAATTTCTGCTTTGAATACAGATCGTTTTTGTTTGAAGCGGCCTTCTTATTTCATTGTTTGCGAAAGGTTTTTCATACATAACTGAGTGCTATGTCAATACATCAGCATATAAAATAAATACAGAACTTACTCACTTCAAAAACAAACAAAACCAATATGCATTACAACAGCTTAGATCGCAAAAAATATTCGTGCCCAATGTACTTTAAAATATCACTTTTTACCGCAGAGTATCTGTTAAAATAAGTTTTCTTTTTTTAATTCGAAAAGTCTGCAAACAATTAACAAAATTTTTGACATCAACTGAAGGTGCTTGATGAAATTTAAATATTAAATTAAATATTCAACATGTAGGATTGTTATAACATTGTACGATTCCACATGTTTTGTCACTTTTATCGTTAGTTATATTGCATCCGTACGATAAAAACTTGAAGATGCCTAAAGCGAAACCCAGGTCATTAGTGACAAAGCGTTACGTGGAATCGTACAAAGTTTCAAAAATTAAATTTGACATTGAAATTCCATCAAACACATTCAGTCGATCTCAAAAATTAAAACTATTTTATCACCGTGTTTATATTCAGATCTATAAAAAAATGCTTTGAATACTTGTTCTACCGTTACTATTGAATAAACTAATAAATGACAAATCATATTGATGGGAAAACGAGTTTTTTGTACGCCATCGGAACTGAATGCCATTTTTTTGACTGGGTAAATAATCGCAAATATAATTTTCAAAGTTTAAAAATTTGAACTGATTTGAACCCAACGCAGGTTTTGGATACATAATAAAATGTGAATATGACTACGATGGCGTGAGCCGAAATAGCTATCAACTATATTTGTTAAAAATAATTTTGTAGAACTAAAATACATTGCTATTTTTTCACCGTGTGTGAATATGACGTTATGCATGCAAATTTCAATAGTGATGCGAAAACACAAAAGAGAAAATCGGAACATAAAAAGTTGCCGGATGGATCTTTATAATATTATTTGGTAGTAATTTTCTGAGATATATTTTACTATAAATAAAACGAAAACCTAAAATCATTAAAGTTCAATTTATATTTTATACTTTTAACTGTATCCTTAGCCGAGAAGTTTAAGGATCTAAACTGTTGGTCATTCGTCTAGTTAGTGGCTGTATTTACGGTCCAACATTGAAATGTATCAGTGTATTATATTTCACATGTGTAATGATTTTGTATTCTATACGCATGGATGTTTTTGATTTTATATCTGAAGTGAATCACTTTTAAGATGCATAATTAACACCTTAAAATTGATTAATTATTATTTTGAAGCGGGTACGCCAAATTTAATTCTTAAGTCTTATTTACAAAAGGCAAATACACATAACACGGTGAGAAATCGTCAGAACTATGTTTAAATATACATTTGCTTATCTATATATAGCTGTGTAGAATAGTTATGAAGATGTTATTGGGTACCTTTTCTACACTGTTATTTTACAGATAAGCAAATGTTTAAGCGTAGTTCTGACGATGGCGTGAGCCCAAATAGCTATCAACTTAATATTATAAAAAAAATTGTAGAACTAAAATACATTGCTATTTTCACCGTGTAATAATAGATTTCTACCAAGTAAATGCCAATTCAATCAATAAATCAGCAAATATACATCTTTATAGAATTGCTGAAAGAATATTAAATGGAAAAATATCAATTATAATTGTTTTTCTTAATATGAAAATTAATATGTTTATAAAAAATTTAAACCAGAAATTGTTTATTTAACAAAACGTTTTTTATATACATTATACTCAAATAATATTCAAAAGGATATTTATTAATTTTATATTAAAATTGAATATTGAAAAAAAAAAACACTTGAAAAACAACGTTGTTTTATTCATAAATATTTTTTTTTCATTCAAAACAGAGATAAGAAATAGTCCAATTTCATGTTTTTGTATTCAAATAAATACTAAAGTGAAAATAAATTGTAAAATTATTTTTGTAAATTGAAATTTTCACAAAATTGTTTACAAAGACAAAATATTTTAACAAAATTATCATTTTTTGGTATAAACACTCTTTGAAATCGTTTCCCGTAGACGCGCTGAGGATAAAGGAAAAATAAGGGGTGGATTATGAAATTAAAAAGCCTTCTCGAATTTTCCAGTTATTTTTATGGAGCGCTCAGGTACGCAGCTTCAGGGGGAGAGTTTGCGAAGTGATTTTGGAGGAAGCTCTCCACTCGCAGATTTTCATTATGAAAAATTGCCCATAAAATTCTAAGCCACTGTCACACGGAAAGGCATACAAAAAAAGAATATTAAAATATTATTTTATGATATCTTTATATCCCATTTACATAGTACAATAATATCACCTTTCTTAATAAAACCTAAGTAGTGTTTTAATTAAATGAATATTTTTTGACCATTTATAACAAATTTATGTTATTTTTTTTATATATGAAATTCATGTAGCGTTAATGTCTGTGACGCGCTGCCGACTCATATGTATTGAATTTTTTTCTGTCGTTGCTAACAGAAGCTACTCACTGCAGAGCTGAGCGATCTACAGTGACTAGTTTACGAGTATACTATACGTATTCTATATTTACCTATTTCTACATTATATCTCTCATTCACACACACATGTATACAACGCTTAGATACACACATTGACATAAAATGCATAAGAAACTTTAATAAGGAAATTTATTTGCTAACCGAGTATTTAAATCAGTACTTAACCATAAAAAATATTTGAAAAGCTTTTTCCAAGCCATTAATAGATGGCTTTTATGTGTTACAGTAAAACAAAAATAGAGCCATGGTTATGTCATTTCAAAGGTAATCAACAATTTATCTATCCTTATCGAAAGGTCTTTAATGACAATCCAGTGACAAAAGTTATGAATGAATATTTTTAAAACAATGTCAAAAATATCTTAAAAGCAATAAAATTTAAACTTTCTTTTAATTTTATTCTTTATAGTAACATGAAAATTATTTATTTCCATGATAACATCGTCATTAAGGTGCATTTGATTTAGCTGACGACAGTATGATAACAAAACAGCTAACAATTTTTATATGAAATAATTCTTTACAAAGTATTTTTCAGGATTGGCGTTTTGATGCTTAAAAAAGATAAAACTTGTGTCAACTGTATTATAAAATGTTCTTTTGATAATAAATCATGTTAAAAACACAATCTTCTTGTTGAAAGATATACAAATGCAGTTATAGTCCAATGTGTAAGCAGGCTTTTGTTTGCAAAGCCTGTTTTAGGTTTTGAAATTGTCATTTCCGACCTCTTTTAATTGAATTGTGTTCCTCTAAGGCCATTTTCTCTGTCAACGTAAAAAACTCACGGCTATTGGTCATTTTTTACATATTATATAAACGTTGTTTATATTAATCGTTACGCTTGTAAGCGGCAGTAGGGACCCAGATTGTTATGGTATGGTTTTATGAATCGATAAAAAATAATGTAGTTACCGTTTTGTTGGTTGTTTCATTTTGTAAATAGTAAAATATTAAGGCAAATTCATTGAACAACTGCCCACACAAGTTTTGAAACTGTTGATTCCTGAAAAGTATTTTGTTAAAATTTTAAATTGCAATAATATTTGATATTTTTCCAAACAATTTTCCAAGCAAAAAACAACCAAGACAAGTATTTTGCTTTTACAGGCTTGAGTATTTATTTAGGAAAATATTATATATCATTGGTGGTGATCATTTATGTTTTTTTCTCCCATTTTCACTATTTTTAATAAGAAAAACAAAATATTTTTGATAAAATATTCCCTTAGCTCGGATTTAGGATCAATATGTAAGAATAATATTAAGAAGTTATAAAACACTTCATACTAAGTTGTAAAGGATTTGAGTTTTATTTGAAAGAACAAGCAATATAAGTATTAAAGCAACGTTTGGGGTTTTTAACCCAACCGTGCCCGCAAAAAAAAATAATGCGCAAACAATCAAATGAAAAATTAAGAATTATAATCCTTTGGACTATGAATACTGTTTTTTATTTAGATCTATGTCCCGTAAATATTATATGACTTCAAGTCTCCTTCATCCCCTGTATATTGATTTATTAGTTGTATGTTTTCTTTGTCTTTGCTGACAGACATTAGTCGCTGCAGAGCTGAGCAATCTCAATGAGTCATACTCATAATTATTATATTAACAGTCTCACGTATTATACGCATGATTATGCACATGCAAATACAAGTATCCATATACAATACTTAAGGAAGTGAACATTTTTTTTATTTATTTTTGATTATTAAATTTGTATTTACACATCTATGGGGGGTTATCAATAGAGATAAAACAAAACATTTTGAAATTATTCGTTAAGAAATACATGGGCTTGCAATTCTTATACAATTAAAATACTCAATATAACTAACCCATAGATTTTAAGTGTTTAAGTTTAAAAATAATCAATCAAAACGAAATTCATAAGATGTATAATTGATGATTATCTATTGTATAAACATATTTTAGATAGCCTTTAATCTGAATTATATAGTCTTGATGACGGTGTATGCCAAAATAGCTATAAATTATATGTTATAAAAAAATTTAGAAATTTTACACATTGCTATTTTTCACCGCTAAAAAATATTTTATCTGAATAGTCATACGGTGAAAAAAAAATTACACGCAAGAAGCTTTTTTTATACTATTTCTAGAAAAAAGTTCTGTTTATTAAACATCCTTTAAGCTGTAAATATAGAATTGTTTAAAAAAAAGTATTAGGTAAGCTTTATTAACGGATTGATAAAGTTTATGTAATTTAAATATAAATCGTATACGTAGTTCTGGCAATCAAAACTAAATCTTCATACATTTATAATCACTAGTTTTTTTATAAGCATTAAAGTACTATATTGAATCAATATTAATCATTTTGTTAGATTGATTAATTGTTGGATATATACTTTAAAGATGTTTCTGTAAAATCGTAAATATTGAAGTCAAAGTATAAACAGAAGTTTTGATTTGATGTAGATAAATCTAATAGTAATGTTACTTTTTTAATTTTTGGCATCATCGTAGAATCAATAAATTATGTTTTTATACGGTTATGATTAATCTAAATGAATCAAAATTTTCTCGTCGCGATAAATTTATTTAAAGACACTTCGGGGTTCACGTTGTTTATCAGAAAACCTCACTTATTTGTACAGCCAAGTATAACGCCTAACTTTGTTAAAGCTTTCCTCAACAATTTCCGATTCTGAAGCTTATAAGTTATTTAAGCTATCTCAATATAATAAGATGATATTTGCTGAATTTAACAGAATAACGTGGTATTGTTGTTTATACTTTCAAGTAAATATAACAACGAGTTTGAGCGTGTTTACACTGAGAGTAAATTAATATGCTTACTACCGAATTGAAGTCAACATAAGAAATGTAATGTTTAAGGTTTACTTTATTCAAAACTCTCTATGTAACTTCACCGGGAAATCAACTTTATATTATTATTAGTGTATTTTAAATAAAATGGAAATTATAAATACATCAAAATTGTGTCATACTTTTAAATATAATATTATTAAAAAAAACTAATTCCTACGAAACAATATTAATCACTTTTAAGGTGTAAACTGTCACTTCTTGATGGAAAGGTATGACAGGACCGGTTTCGCTCATCACGAGTATTATTAACTGAATATTTTGGGATGCCTAAGACTGTTTTAATTTTTTTAATAAGACAGTAAGCTTAGCCGTACCCGTATCATTAATCATCTTTAAGGTGTTAACTGTCACTTATTGATGGAAATTCATATCAGATGATATTGACCAGTTGATAATGCTCGCTATGAGCGAAACGGGTCCTGATCAAAAAATATATTGTGGAAATAAGTACTTAAAAAAGTTTTTATTTTTAAAAAAAAACTTTATTGATTCTAAAGCTAATGTGTAATAAATAAACATGTAATAATAAAACTTTAAGCTTTATTAACCGTTTTATAATGAAGACATATTTCAAATGGATTCAATATTTGTTACTATAAATAGTATCTCTCGTAAAATTCGGAAAATATCAATTCAAAAAGCACCTGTTTTGTTTTCTTTTTAAACTCATTTCGAAATCCGAAATAAAAGAGTTGATTATAATGTCAAAAGTTAAATTACTTTTCTCAAAACGATTATTTTTGTGCTTAGATACGTTACCATTCAATCTAACGTTGTATAACATAATAAATTTAAACCCCAACTCGTGTGTAAATCCGTGCTTTTAAGTACTACGTTGAAGACGTAAGAAACAAATCTGCCCGTATTTTATTAACGCTAACAGAGAATTAAAACAAACACGCACTTTCGAATTCCCCAAGAGCTTTCATTTAATTTTTACTTTCCACCGTATGTGTACATTTCTTTATAAGAAGCGCCTGACTGAGGGAAAATCTAAAGTGTGCGGTTTTATTATTCACGTACAATACGTCTAAGAGTAAAACAAGGAGAGGATATGACACAGGGGGTTAGAAATTTCCATATCATCTCTACCGCGTGCATTCCATAAAGACACGGTTTGAATAGAAATGACTTTCGCGCGGATGCTGTGCATACTTGTGTTTCGTAAAACTGCGGACGTTGTATGGAACGAGTTTTGGCTTATGCCATTATAGGAACGAAAACATTGATATCAGCAATGCTATTGTTAAAGAAATTCCTTTTACAAAGTTTCCTTGGGAAGTGTTTTTCCTTAATGTAAAAATAACACAGATTTTTTAAGCAAGCGGTCCATACAACGCGATCGTAATGGCTATATTATATAGAATTCTTCAACCGAAATCTTAATAAAGTTATTTAAGATGATCTTTGATTGTATTCACACAAAAAATAAATAACTAATTAAAATGTATTGATTGAATTGGCATTCACTTAGTAGAATTCCATTATAGCACGGTGAAAAAAAAATCAATGTATTTTAGTTCTACAATTTTTTTTTTTTTAAATATATTTGATAGCTATTTCGGCTCACACCATCGTCAGAACTAGTCAGAACGTCAGGATAGTTCTGACGATGGCGTGAGCCGAAATAGCTATCAAATATATTTAAAAAAAAAAAAAAATTGTAGAACTAAAATACATTGCTTTTTTTTTCACCGTGCTATAATGGAATTCTACTAAGTGAATGCCAATTCAATCAATACATTTTAATTAGTTATTTATTTTTTGTGTGAATACAATCAAAGATCATCTTAAATAACTTTATTAAGATTTCGGTTGAAGAATTCTATATAATATAGCCATTACGATTGCGTTGTATGGACCGCTTGCTTAAAAAATCTGTGTTATTTTTACATTAAGGAAAAACACTTCCCAAGGAAACTTTGTAAAAGGAATTTCTTTAACATTTCTATCAACTATATTTTTTTTAAGAAATAATTTTGTAGAACTAAAATACATTGCTATTTTTTTCACCGGGGAACTAATCAAAACTTTGTTACAAAGGAAATTGTTTCGAGAAACACACAATTTTCTGAAATACACTGCGTCATCGTGAACATCAAAAATCATATCCATATGAAATTTCAATCGTCATTAAATCGTCGAAAATTTATGATATCGACTGAAGGTGCTTGATGAAAATTAAATATCAAATTTGAATTGTCACAACTGTGTACGATTCCACATGCTTTGTCACTAACGACCTGGTTTTCGCCTTTCGGTATCTATAGGCATTTTATCACAATGATCTGTTAGTGACAAAACATGTGGAACTGTACAAAGTTTTAACAATTCAAAAGTTTTCTTCCCCAAGCATTGATCGTCATACTTGTTATTGGAGTTTTACCTGCTTATTTAAATTTCATAAAAAAATGGTTCACATAAATCATAATTTATGGCAAACAAAATCCAGTATGCTTATCAAGTTTAATCACGAAAAAAATAGAAAATTTCGAACAGTAATAAAAAAATAACAAAGTACAATTTCTTGAATATCTTCATTGATCGACTGCTTAATCTACAGTTCGGTTAACTCCACTTATGAATTTTTAGGCACAAAAAAGCTTGAAAACTGATCTTTTAGCTGAATCAGCACATTTTGGAATAATTTGATGCTCTATTTTTCCGGAGAAAATATGGTAGTCTATTTAAATATAATAAAATGTAATTTTCAAGATATTGAGTATCACTTCTTATGCAAAAGCATGATATTATATTTTAAATAATAGAAACATATGAATTGGTACGGTTTTCTTTCAATTTTACTATTAACTAATTTTCAGTAGTATTTTTAAAATATATTTTATGATCATTTCAGTTGATAATTCTCGCGATGAGCGAAATGTAGCGAGTACTCAAAATGTATTTATATTATTTAAAATATAATAAAATAAAGGAATGGTTCGTACAGAAATGATTATATTTACTAACCAAATATGATGATTTCTCAAAATCTGCAGGAAGATAATAAATACAAATTAAATTTTGAGGTGTGCTCGTACTAACATATTTTTTCTTTAAATTTGAAAATAAAAAAAAAAAAAAATTCCAACGAATAAGTTTCATGTAATAGGATTTATTTATTAAAACAAAAACTTTACCGACAAAATGTTTTTTTTATTTATAGATAAATGTTGGCAAAAAATATTTTTCAAATTCTATAGCGCTGATTGATTAACTTGTCTACTAAATTTTAGTCGCACGTAAAAGCGACTACAATAATAATTTAAATAATTTTGTATTGATTTCAAGAATGGTAAAAGCCTTCAAGTTCACCTCACAAAAATTAAAAAAAATAGACACTCTATGCTTGTGAAATTTAAAAATCTAACGTAAAATACGTTTTAAGCTTTCAAGTATATTATTTGGTATTCTTGAAAGCAAAAATTATAAAATACAATGAGTGTTTGATAGTGAAAATTTTCTATTATATTATTCAATAACATCTAAGAAACTTGCGATATTTAAGGTATCTCCCTAATTTATGTAAAATAACATCTATAGCTCTTAAAAGCCAGGTGTCTTTTTTCCTTGTAAGAAAACCTTACGCGTTTCTATCCCCTTTTAAGTCAAGATATCATTTCCTTATTATAAAGGACGTACATTTTGTAGTAAAATATTTTTTTATTTGTTTAAATAAATACGCATATTTTTGTCAAAAACATCTATGTTTAATAGCAAAATATACCGTTTAATGCATTTCGTTCTCAAAATTAGAAAATGACCAATGATGATTAAAATCATATATGTAAAATGTAATTTATAAAAATCACCAAGTATGTTTTTCCATATATTTTATCACTTGCGATTACAATAGCTTGAAGATGTTGAAAAGCTTAACTCGTGTGTTGAATGATTAAGCATATAAAATAAGCATAACTCGAAAGATTCAAATTGTGTCATGAAGTTCTATTAAGCTCTTTAATTTGTTATCTTATATTACTAATATACTTCAATTTGCATCGAGCATTTTATTTTAAATACAAACGACGTTTTCAAAAATATTAACTATTCATTGTTATGTTTTTATGGTTTTTAACCCAAAGACATAACATTAAAAACACGACAAAAAACTGATAATTTTACTTATCCACATAAACAATATTCTATTCAAATAAATTTCATTCAAAAACTCAGTCGCTATTGTTAATTACCCAATGTCATAAATCTTGATAAAAAAACGTATTAACACCCAAAGTGCAATTTTTGTATCAGCTTACAAACGTAAATGTACTGCCGACGCCACTGTCATCGCATTTCCTCCCTTCATTTCAGACTTTCACTTTAACCCTTCATACGATTAGGCTCTACTAAAATATTCATTATGTATGCATACATCATACAAACCTCACTTACTTAGCGAAGGAGAAGGGGACGGCGCATCCGCTTAGCAGAGACAAAGGTAGATTTTCAAGCCATATCCTTTGACTAAATGTTTGACATCGTTAGCGAAAAGAAAGTATACTCTATTCATGCTTTTTTCATAGTTTAACTAAATAGATATAATGTATGTGCCTCATAGTTTCAAGGAGACGATATGTATACACCATTTGGTACTTAACTATTCACTATCCATAAATAACTTTTCTTATTTAATTTCCTTACGTATTGTATGTGCATGTGTGTATGTTTGTGTAAGTATAACATATAAGAAGGCATATTGGGTAGTTCGGAAAAAAATGACCATTTTTTTAATTCGTCTCTGATTGTTGACCAAAACCTATCGTTTTATGAGCAATTGCTCTTTTAAACGTTCTAATTGGGCATAATAAACCTCTGCAGTAACGGTTTCATACAAAAATTTAACGGATAAAATGTCCACGTGAACCCAATACGCTGAGGATTACTCACCTCTACAGCGACTAGTTTATCTCAGCAACGATAAAAGAATAAATAAAATCTTTGATTTATGGTTTTATTCGTATTTTATTAAATATCATACTTTTCAAAAAAAAAAAAAAATTGACTTTTAATAATAACAAAGGTATCAATTAATATTAAATAAGACTCAATTTCCACAAATGTGCCAAGAAAAATAAAAAAATTGCTAAAAAAGTAATCACATTAAAAAGATTTTTCGATGTTAGAAAACTTTTGATATAATTAAAAGCTCTCATGTTACGTATCCTAAATGTAAAATAATAACGAACGGACTAGGTGCCACAACTCTGCTAGAAAGGCTGAAAACCGCGGGAACACGACTGCAAGTTTAGCTCCACAGAGAGCAGAGAGCTTTTCCACTCCCCACTCTATCCTTCTTACACTATTTGCTTTTAAGCTATCGTATTTTCAATTTCGAAATGATAACATACTGAAATGTTTCATCTGGCAGTTTATTTACATACTATATTTAGAATAATACAGTAAATCTGATCCCATCGAAACTTCTACATATCCCTCATTCAAATAAATATTATAAGTTTTTAGGGATGTGCGTTGAAATATTATATATAAATTAAATGGTTTTCAATAAATTAGTCTTGAAAAGTCTATGGTTGGTCAAATGTTCAGATTTCGAAACGTTATACTTTATAAAAACACATTTTAGTAGTATTTTTACAATATATCATATAAACCTTTTTTGCTCATTATGAGCATTGTCAACGCTTGGACAAATCACATGTATCAATTGATAATATACGTGATGACTGATGTCGGTCCTGACTATAAGAATTATTCTAAAAGTAGTAATATAATCGCATTTTTATTATTTAATATAAAATAACTCTTTACATAGAAATGACAGTTGATACCTTTACGTTGACAGTGAATATTGTCATTCATTGTCTCTTCTTGACTTATTATTCACCGTTTTTATCCACAATAAAAGGTTCAATTATTTACCACTTCTAAAATGCTTCTTAACATGTAACAAAGAGATCTACTAGAAATATAAGTAAGAAATTGTATGAAAGAAGAAACTGTCTTAAACTAAGTCTCGAATAACTATACTCTAAAGAGCAAATGTACATATGTGAAATATGTATATTTTCAAGATTTTTTTTATATAATACATACAACTTTTTTCCAGTATAACATAAACGGGTTTTTTATTGCTGTCATTATTTTTATTGTTTACGATATATGTTATAACAAAAGTAAGATATATACGAAGAAACAATATTTTGCGAGTGCTTTATTACCGTTCATTTTTAAAAAGTCGGTAACCATGCCAATTTATAACATACTACAAAGTTTTCTTCGGTAAAATTTGAATAGAAGTGCCCACTAACTTGTTGTTGTGTACAGGTTATCCTCGACTTACGACCGAGATACGTTCCTGGACATTGGTTGTAAGTCGAATTTCATACAAAATATGTATGAACTTATATATCAAAATAAATATGTGTATTTATTTATATTTTATTATTGTTAAATGTATACTTATTTATTGATACAAAATTAAATATTTTCTTCATTAATATTTAAAATCTTTCGTCATCAGTACTTCTATTACTACAATCCATCGGCTGATAATCAGTAGTAGAAAAAGAAGCAGAAGTAGTCTTTTTAAAAAACATATCCAATTTTAGTTCAGTTGTTTGTTATTTTTTTTCCTGTATATTTCTGTATAGGCAGCAAGATCTTCCAGAATACGGTGGGTTATACTCAAAAATCTTTCGTTGTTCGAATCCATTTTTTCAAATATTTGCAAATTGGAGATTTAATCAATTTGAGGGAATTTTGTATGTTATACCATTTTTTACATTTTTTTTTATCGTAAGTACAAGTCGAACTCTGTTGTGTTGAGAATTCTATTGTACACGTCATCACCTCAATACAATAAAGTCAATAAGATTTTAAGTACGTTTGGTGAGTAGAGGTGAATTTGATATACGTTTTTCATATATGAAAAGGATGATATTTTATGAAGGTATGGGTGGCTTTAGAAAGGTCTCCTTTTAAAATGATTCAAGGTTTTGGTTAGAATGCACGCAAAGCCTTTCGGTGTTATTTATTCGACGGATTTATAACAATACGCATAATTTTCCACACCACCTACCCCTTGCACAGAGTTATGCCGAGGACTATAAAGTACGCTCGGCAGACGGACCCCCTACGGCTAGGGGAAAAATAAATAAATTTCGTTTTTATTGCGTTTATTGTTTTAGTGCCCCTTTTCTCCCGCACGTAGACGGTCGAATATTTGCTGCCCAGGACGTTTGGACGAACTACAGGTACACAGGAATTTTCTCCAATAAGTAAACTATTTCTTTTTCACAAAGCACTGTGCCTGAAAAAATTAAACGTTGATCGGATTAAACGTCTTTGATTCTTGGCAAACTCTATTATACCTTATTTGAAATTGGTCAAAATGTTTTAATATATAGTAAAAATAAAATCTCTTTAATACTTAAAGCAGTATTTTATACTATTTTAAAAACTTTCATGTTAACTTAATTCAATTCAATCTTACGATTGAGTTTTATTTAGTCAGCTTTACCTTCAACTAGGCTTTGTCTTTTTCCAATAAATTTTCAATAAGAAGAATAAACTTTCTAGAAAAACACGCATTTGAAAGAAAATACGACATGTTTAATTTTTTTGTACTTATTGTTTGGATTAAAGGTATCATTGTATATCAAAGCTCGAAGAATATCTTCATTTACATTTTGCTTTTGTATTGTCTTGTGTCAATATTATTTTCTTTATTCATTAAGAGCATTTTATCCATTCGCATATTTATTGATCAACATTCCCATTACATTATATATCTCTTAATGAATATTTGCGAATAATATCTAAAGTATGCTTAATTGAACATTTTTACCACATCGACTTGGTTAAGATGTATGTCTATCAGTTACTTATTCTTGTTTCTTTAAATAAAATTATTTTTTAGTTTTTTCCACAATATATTTTATGAACAGGACCGGTATCGCTCGAAAATTATCAATTGATATGCCTTTTCATCAATAAGCGACAGTTAACACCTTAAAAGTAATTAATGAAGCGGGTACGACTAAACTTACTATTTTATTAAAAAAAAAAAATTTAAACGATCTTCAGCAGCACAAAATATTTATTTAATATTGTCCGCGATGAGTGGAACCGGTCCTGATCATATAATATATTGTGGAAGTAAGTACTAAAAATGTGTTTTTATTATTTAAAAATCATGCATTTCCATC
The DNA here is from genome assembly GCA_028555115.1 of Himalopsyche japonica. Lineage (NCBI taxonomy): Eukaryota > Metazoa > Arthropoda > Insecta > Trichoptera > Rhyacophilidae > Himalopsyche > Himalopsyche japonica. Next base: position 319,379 of record JAHFWJ010000645.1, read on the forward strand.
AAGAAGTGACAGACAATACCTTAAAAGTGACTAATTCTTGTAGTATTGGAAATTTTGCGACTTATTTCTTTTAATAATTCTACCTTTACAATGTATATCATATAAAATTCCAGTGGAACATATTGTATTGGATATTTTTTACGACATTTAATTTTTATTAAATTGCTTTCCCGCCCTTTTTAAAGTACGCATATAATAATAAAATAGATTTAAGACTAGGATTTCAAGTGCTCATATAATTGCACACGCTTTAATTTTCTTCGTATATTTAAGAATGCTACAAGAAGTTTGCTTTGCCAGTATGCATTATCAATCAAAGACTTTTATAATAAACCGCTGACGAATTTGAATTCAAACGGTTGATTCTATAATGTAATGATTAATTAAAAATGTAGCTAGAAAGAACCAAAATCAATATTCTTTTTCTCTACAAGAATTCGTTTGTAGAAGAATTTGGTTTTGACACGGTGAAAAAATAACAATGTTTTTTTGTTCTACAAAATTATTTTTAACAAATATAGTTGATAGCTATTTCGGCTCACGCCATCGTCAGAACTATGCTTAAACTAACATTTGCTTATCTATATAAAGCTGTGCATAAAAGGCACACAACACATCCTCTCTCCTGTTCCAACGGCCTACCTTGTTACTTTAAACTACACAATGACACTAAATTTTCTTTTTTGGTTTTGTTTTTTTCATATTTTTTTAAATATCCAAACATATTTTTTCTCTGTTGTACGGTGTAACTAACAAAAACTAAATTAGTAAAACGAGAAACATAAAACTCGTATTACAATATTTTCTAAATTCATCAAACAAATTCCGAACGCACAAGATCCTTCAGATAAATTTTTTCTTCATATGAACACTTTTTATGAAAAATTTTGGTATTTTTGTAAATGTTTTTATCCAATATTATTAAATTATTTCGGTTAGTAACGGTTTTCATACAGGTATTTTGCAAAATATCTTTTGAGCCTCTGTAGCATCTGTAATCAAATATAAGAAGGAAACAATTTCGAATAGAAACAGAAAAACGGTGTGTTTTCAGATCACTTTCTACCACCACGACTAGATGGCAACAATATATTATGTAATATTATTATGTTTAATAAATTTATTTATCGCTGTAGATATTTTCATTTTTATTCTCTTTGTGCAGAATTTCACACTCAAATTCATATAATATATATATTATATGTATAAAATATTTTAATGTTTGGCTTTATTCAATCTACTTTTAAGATTATTTAGGTGGAATGAAGTTTCCTGCTCAAAAAATTTTTATTGCTTGCATCGAGCATATAATATTATACCAACAGAAAATATATGAGGTTTAGCCAATAATTGATTGAATTGGCATTGATTTGGTAGAACTCCACTATAGCACAGTGAAAAAATATCAACGTATTTTAGTTCTACAAAATTTTATAATATATAGTTGATAGCTAGTTCAGCACAAGCCTTTGTCACAACTATGTTTTAAGGAACATTTTATTTTAATTTATATATAGCTTTCACACGTCAAGTTCGACATTGAAGATAGTTCTGACGAAGACATGAGCCGAAAAAGCTATCAATTATATCTTTTAGGATTACGTGTATTAAAATAAAAAAAAATCATTCTTTCACCACTCCTCAGACCATTGCAAGAGGCTAAACCAGTTTTGTAATAAATCATCTACGGCCAGTATTTAAGCTTATTGAAAGTGCTGCCTGTTTAGTTAAGTTTATTTAAAATTTAGTTTTTTTGCTAGGCACGATATAAGCTAGGTTGTTAAAACAGAAGAGAAGGTGTATTCTGTACCTTTTCTACACAGCTATATATCATAGATAAGCAAATGTACGTTTCAAAATAGTTGCACGATGGCGTGAGCCGAAATAGCTATCAACTATATCTTTAAAAATGTGTTAAAAATTTAAAAACTAAAATACATTGCTATTTTTTCACTTTGTTTTAGTCAATAATTTTTTTAAGTCAAGTATGGCTAAGCTTTTTTAATATATAGTATAATATTTATTGATTGACTTGGCATTCACTTGGTAGAACTCCATTATGACACGGTGAAAAAATAGCAATGTATTTTAGTTCTACAAAATTATTTTTAACAAATATAGTTGATAGCTATTTCGGCTCACGCCATCGTCAGAACTATATAATATTTATCAATGTAAATTAAAGTCAAGATATGAATGTTTTTTTAAATATGAAGTACGAGATAAGCAAAAATAAGATGAGATGTTCCAAGAGAAAAAGAAGTGGCTAGACGAAAGCAAGCAAAGTCAAAAAGAGAGTTTTAAAAACGTGCATAAAATTCCAAACCATACAATACGTCTATGGCAGAGAGTTTTGAGCTTAGTCAGTGGTGCTTTTATACGCGAAAGAGCTGCACATACACACTTCAACAGAAGTAAGCGAGATAACTGCTCACCTTAATAGTCAAATGTTAGTTTTTGTAGGTAGAGGGTAAAACAGTTTCCTGCCGGTTTTCCCTGAGGGATGAAAAAAAGTTTATCGATCTCTTACGGTTTAGAAAAGACAGACCTTTGCGGGTAAAAGTTTAGTTCGCGTTAAATTTAGCCTTATAGTTTATCGGCCTGTCTCTCAAAGCGTAAAAATAACTGCGTTTGAACAAAGAATTGAACTTTTCTTATTCTCGAGCTGAATACAAGTAGCCTTAGGGAAATAAAGGAATCTGTTTTATTGATGGATAAAATAACTCTTTTTTGATTGTCTGCAGTATTTGAATATTTACCGTGTATCGATAAAGTTTTCGCGGACCTAAACCCGTGAATATTTTTGAATATAAACATGCAACGCCACCTTAACTTCTTTTTTTACTCAAATAACTTTACAATTTAGTGTTTTAAAATATCACAACAATGTTCAACGAAATATAATTGAAAGAATAAAATGAAAAATTTGATTTATATCGACTCTATTTTTAGTGAAGGAAATTTAGTTAATTCATATTATTAGGCGCAATTATATATTTATTCATATTAAAAAAAAAGTACTGACTGGAATAAAACACTATATTGCTAGGGAAAAAATTGAAATAATAATTATTTTTGAATCAGAAAAAGGCAATTAAAGGAAAAACAAAATCATCAGATAAAATAAAATATTTATATTTTATTACTAGCACACTACATAAAATATAAAAATTTTGAGCATACAGCATAAATATAAAGCTATACTATGCAATATTTCTTTGGGTTTTACTTAAAACAAGATATATTTTTCAAAAATGGTTGCAAACTTTCTTCAAAGAATTGAAATGGGTTATGAATATATAATAGCTGCACTCACAGTGGGTGATTAGAATGAACTTGTAAAAGTTTTACAAAAGCTCTCCGTAGCATTGTGTTGCGTGAATTTTCATATTGTTTTAAATGTTTGTATATCGTTGCATTCTTCAAACTAGTAATAAACAATATTTTAGTATTTATTTTCATAATTAATTGAAATATATTTTAATATGAATATTTTTTAAAGCAAACATCAATTTAGTTCTAAATGAACCTTATGTATTTTATGACACAAAATTGTACTCGAACACAGTGAATAATTATTATTGTAGAAAAAAATTAAAAAAAACAGATTTACACTCTTTAAAATATTTTTAATGCGACTTTAAGTTGTTATTTCTTTTTAATATTCCAGTCAACTTTCTGCATCAATATTTTCGCATTATTAACTTATAATTAGTAATATATTTTAATATTGATCCTAATGAATTTATTGTACAGTTCTCAGTAATAATAGAAAGCTGGATTTATACCTAATAAGGACATAGGCTATTTCACTTGAAAGGCATGCAAAACAAGTATATAGAAGAAAGTGAATGAAAGCATCAATTAGAAAAAAATCGAATACAATACAGTAATAACAGTTGAAGAATTATAAAAAAATACCAAAGAACGTAAAATGTTGATACATGAATAATATTTTTTTTTTTATTATATTTAATCGCACTAAAATTTTCTATGAGTTCATCAATATATATGTCATTAAATCTATGACATTCAATATATTATATAATGAACAGTGCAGTCTGGTTCCTTTGTTATGAAAGCTTGATCAGCAATGAAAATAATTTTGTAGTATATTAATATACTGTGCCACTTCTTTCTCAACTGGCTTCAAGTGCATAAACAATCATATTTCTTACATGTTAAACATTTTTATATAAAAATCGACTGAATAAATATATTTCAATAAGAGACTTCAGGGTTTTGAGACCCTTGTAATATAATATTATATAGTAGTATAATATAAGACCCGTTCAGTTATATATGTATAAATAAGTAATGTATTTTTTATCTGAATAACTTGTTGAGAAAATAATACCAAAAAATTCTGTGGAACACAAATCAATTGACAAATGGTTAAGCCAATAAGTGAGGTTAATATTCAGTAAGACAGTTGGATAACAAGGTAAAAATTTCCTTTTAAAATATAATCGAATATGATCAATTATACTTAATTATAGTTTGTGTGAATTTTAGCATATGAATTGTAGATGTTTGTTTTAGTGTTTGATTCCTAACAATAATAATGCAAATTGAGCTCATTTTTAAGAATATTCTTTGAATATATAATACAAAAAACAATTAAATGTATAATTATACCCCGAAGATTACAATTTTTTTTTTCATTATTTGCCACTTTAGATAAATGTTAATACTTTTGATAATAATCTTTTGGAAACGTTATTGAAATATTTGATTTAATATTGACTGAGAAAAAGTATTAAATTGCTAATATATGGTATTTAGATGCTCATTTCTTTAACCATATTCGTTCTCTATTTGGAGAACCCCAATTCTCTGTCACACGACAATTACTTTCCTTCCTTTATGAGATGCCAGAAATCCTTAATTCTGTCAGGTTAATTCTGTGAATATTACCCGATGATAGTCTAAAACGTACGAATATCACTAAGAAGAATAAGAAGGCAAGATTTTGTCTATTTGAAGGCATTCATAGCACGTGGCCCAGCCATTTCCAGTCTTTTTATAACCACTGACGTAGTGGGTGATATTCTGTACGATCCTTAATTTAATAGATTCTCACGAAATCAAATAAACTAATTTTCAATATCCCTCAAATAACTTTTTGAAAGCTCAACATAGGGTTGCTCTGAGTTTTTAACAAAAATCAGCACTGGAAAAATACAGGCTATTAAGAAAACTTTGGTTTTCGTTTTGTAAAAATAGTTAACTGACAGACTAAATTTACTCAAATATCATTCAGACAATCAGCACAATATTAACATGATTATATATTTTCCGTTCAAAATTTGTGTTTTGGAGGTGTATTGCAACCCTGATTCTACAACCCTCAGGCAGTGGTGTGAGACTTTAATCCCGGCTGTAATCACTATAAATTACAAGGGTTGCCCACTGTCCACGCTCCCTCAAGCATCACCTCTGAGGTTAGGGGGGCGCATATAAATCTTAGATGCAAGGATTGCTGCATAATACGGCACAGAGCTTTCAATGCACTCTCTTGAGTGTTCTCAGAAAGTTTTCCAAGGATCAAGTGCGTTAGTAGATAAATGTTAGCAGTGAATTAATATTAATCAATACTGTTTGTTCTTTTGTCTGTTACACTTTCCATGAGGTATCGTTAGATTTAATTATAACAAATTTTAAAATCATATTATCTACGGTTCATTGTTTGCAAATGGTTTTATAATTAATACATTTATTTAAAATTAAAATTAACACTTAGTTTAAATTTAATCGACAATAGCTTTTTAAAACTTTTATGATAATTAAAGAGAAAACTTTTTAATAATTTAGTGTTAATTTTTTTGAATTTCCTAAATTAAAACGCTGATATTTTTGTGCTTAATACCTTTTCACGATAAAATATTGAAAATCTCTAAAAATGCTGTATAAAAGCTTTGGTATATATAAGTATGTTTCATTTTTATGCCTAGCGTATTAATTAATATTTGACAATTTTGTTTTATCGTGTTTGTATAGTTTCTTTTTGTTATCACCCACGAAAATATTACAAAATATTGGTAAGATATTTATTTATAGTAACTTTACTTAGGAACTGTCGTTAAGAATATGAATAAAGTAACCTGTAAAAACAAATCTTGTTTTCTCACTTTATAAAAATGTCAGTTTTTACAGAAGCATGTCCAGAATAATCTAATTCAAAGAAAAGAAAAAATGTATAATGGAACGCCACTGTGTCTAAGGTTAACATTAGGGTCAGTGAGGGTAAAAAAGAGAAATGCTGGGAAAAGGAAAAAGCCAAAACGAAAAAAAGTAGAACCTTTTCGAGTATCATCACTCTTTATTATCATTACTTGAATTAATTAATTAAAAGTTATCTGTTTTATTTTATCGTAAATTGAATATCTAGATTTCCTTTTAAATCAGAAGCATTCATGATATTTCATTAAATTTTAATATTATTATCCGTTGGAGGAAAAATATGTAATATTGATAATTTGGTAAGTGATTGGGATTCTTTTACTGTCTGAGATTCAATTTGTCTTTTATTTGGGGATTTTTATGTCTTTTAGGAGAGTTTAAGGTAAAATTGGTCCAAAAATAAAGATTCAAAGCTTATTGTATCCTAGCTAAATTTTTGTGCATAAAATAAACAGCAAAGCCACAAGCGAAATTATTCCTAATTTTTACATCAAATAAAATTCATTTTCCAAAACATGGTGTCTCACATTGAACTGCCAAATCACTGTACAAGTGTTTCGTTTGTTTGGTCTTATTAGTCATATATCAATATTAATATTCGCACGCGTAACGTAGAACTCTATAATATTAAAATAAACACCAGAAAAATATTTGGTATTAGGAACAAAAAGTACGCATAAAAAAATTTATAGCTTTATCTCGAAATAAATACATCTAAATTTAGGGACACTGCGATTGCTCCTGAGACAATCTTAACAGTTAAATAATGTTTGCACCTAACGTGTCACGTCACGGAAAACGACTTTTTATACCAGACGTAAGAACGTGGTTAGTGGAGTCGGATATATTGTTGAGCTTTTTCTTGAAAGTATTTTGGCGAGGAAGCAATTTTTGATGTAACATATTTTTATTCATAATGTATGTCAATACACTTATTTATAATTTTGAAAATGCAAAGTTTAAAAAAATGAAAGAAGTTATAAAGTAATTTTTAGATTATCTTTTTTAGATTTCATTCTGCTATAGTGTTAATTTATATTTATAATCTCGTTTGAATATGATCGTAATCATATATTCGTCATGATTACTAGTTCATTTATAGTAAGAAAATTATAAAGATAGCATGCCAGTTGTCATGAAACGCCGTATGATTTTCCCACCTTCTCTGGTCTTACGTCTACATTTTCGTTTGGCATAATAAGTAAGCTCTGACTAACGTTAAAAGTGTATAGGAATAACGGTTTGTACCGGCCATCTTTTGTGTACGGCTTGGTAGATTTTTGTTTGCCCAAGACCACAGGACAAAGGCAAAACACAGGGAAAAGAAATGCTAATGATTACCCCGGATTGCAATGGCAAGAACTTCTCTTGTTTTTAGAGAGAATGCAAAGATTTATGAGATGCTGTCCCGGCTAAAAGAAAAAAAATGAGGGATTTCGCAGTTTGCCAACTCATTAACAGTTGGAATATGTTGTTTCTATGTTTGCTTGCGAATAAACACGACGTGTCAAGGAAAATTAGTTTGTGTTTGACTGTGTTGGTTATACATGGATAGACTTTTTACTATATGATAGTATGTATTTACAAAAAAAAATACGTTCTTTATACAGTTGTACATCACTCAAGGAAATAATTACATATATTAATGTTTTTACCAAACATTTATGAGAAAATAATTACATCAATCATATTTTTTGTCAGAATATTAAATCGTGAATAAAATTCTTAAAAAAATATTTAACATTTTATTTTTTTCATTTCAATGGAGAAAAAAATAATTTACAGAAAAACGATTATCTGAAACATATTTAAACATATGCCTACTTTTGCGCATTATATTACCACCGTACTTTTCGTACCGTACGTTTCTCACCGTACGTTTATTTTGTTTTCGTTTTGAGACTCCTGAGTAGTCCGAAAGTTACTTCATAGTTTCATGCTGCAAAAGTATGATTTTAGTGTGATATGTTTCGCTTTCATAAAATAAATATTTCAAAAATATGTTAATATTAAATAAATTTATTATATTACTAATGTTCATAGTTTTATGGTAATTTTACAAGTGGGTAAATCAAATTTTCTCATTAACTTACATCATATATTATCATAAATACTCAAAACTACATTCACTGATATCCTTATGTTATACAAAAATATACTTTTAAAATATTTTTTTTATTTTTAATAATATTTAAATTATTTCACATAATTTTTTTATTGAAAAAAAATTCGTTTTCAATTAAGAAAAACTTCCAACATTACATTTGAGAGCTTTTATATTATTCATTTGAAAGCTTTACTGTTCCTGACTTAGCGAGATTTTACCAACTGTTCAGTATTCGCTTTTAATTCTTCAAATCTCCGTTTATACTGTTTTACACATCTTGTAGACATAAAGAAATCCTTTAGAAAGAATATGAATAATTTAGACCTCAGAAAGAGAGAGAAAAGATTTTTTGCTGAGAATTACGTATGTTAATTTGAGTTGAGGGTATCTACCTTTTTAAAAGTATAACATTTGAAACAGCAATTTTCTATATTGGGTCCATAAATTTATGAAGGTTATTTATTTTATTTTGATGCCGTTTTCCACTATTATTTGTCATTGGTTATTTATTTTTTCCGGAAAATTGTTTAAAAAAAACTGTTTAAGCGTTTTTGAGAAAATTATAAAAATCTAATGCCTCTGATAAAAGTTCACGATTTCAGCGGCTTTTATTAAACTCATTTCTTTTACAGTCAGGTATGTTTCATGATTAAGTGCAGTTTTTTTTTTTTGAATATACAAACACAAACTTATCATTTTACATACCCAAAACAGATGTGCAGTACCTATTTTAATTATATATTTTTGTCTATAAGAAAAATGAGTTGATCGAAGAGTGTATGATGAGAGCAGTATATGAAAAATTCACTTGGATAGTAAACTACGATCAGTTTCACGTAAAAATGTTATAATATTGATTTCTCACACAATGTATCGAATGTTTCATAATTCGAAGAACATAATTGAGATGAAATCTGCGAAGTTTCTTGTAGCCTTGTAAAAATGGTTCTGTTGTTTCAGAATTCATCTTACTGCATTCTCAAAGTATGCAATTGTGTCCACGAAAGCTATCTGATGTTTGAAGCATTTTTCCATCTGAAATAGTTGGAAGTCAAACCTACTATTATATAAGCGCAGTACCAAGAAAATTACCTTCGCCGCGAGCTTTCAAATCAAGTTCGGGATTAAAATGTATATTTGGTTTTTAAAGTGAATGCATTCTTTGATACTCTCTATAGCTTGTTAGACTGATATGATTGTTTTTTGCGTCATCTTTACATAATCATGAACCATAAATGTGAGCTCGAAAATCATTAGCGACAAGGGCATTGTCTGATGTCTTCGATGTCGGTGTTTATTCCGTTTTGAATAAAGTTAATTAAATTAAAAACAACGTACTGTGAAGTTTTAATTAATTTTTTGACAATCAACTAATTATATATAAAATCGATTAAAGATAATAAACTATCCATTAAAATATATATTCGTATTCAATGTTTTGTAGAAGCTGAGTTCTATTTCAAGTTAACACTTTAATTTTTGAATAATTTATTATGTGTACGGTAAAATACCAACGTTTATAAAATACTCATTTAACATTATATAAAAGTGATGAACATGACTTGAGGCCCTCTTTAAAATGCCTTAAATCTTAAAAAATGGTATAAGTCAAGCCATTTCTATTGCTGACGTTTTCAATCATTTTTAAACGATTCACATCATAAAAGATAATATTAATTTAAATGAAACATCATATTTGAAAAGTTTGTACAATTAAAATGAAACTTTGATTGAGTAAAAATCACTTTATTGTATTTTTGCTTACTCGTCACAACGTGATATACGCTAAGAATCCGATTTGGACAAAATTTTGCGATTCATGAAACATCTTTCTGAGAAAAGAGTTTGAAGAATACTAAACTCGTTAAATGGTTCAAATGCTACAAAACGATTACAGTTTAATAACAAATGGTTTTAAATTTGATTGATGATAAATTAATCAGTCAAAATAAAAATAATTCTATATGCGTAACGTTTTTAATCAATTATACTTTTATCAAAAATAATTTTATTAAAATCAATTTAAGCGTCTTAAATTTCAAATTAGAGCAACATTCAAAATTAATTGAATTTAAAATTATCGAAACTTGATTTGATTAATTCAAGACTTAAAAACGTAAATTAATGAAAAAAATACCGTGCAAATTGTTATTCTGTAAATTATAAATATCATTTAAGTCTTCTTTTTTTGCATTTTCACTTATTTTGATGAAGAAAAATAAACCTGTCATATTTCTTGCATTTTTTCATAATAATTTCGTGGTTTTTGTGAGCCCCAAAATTACATTAAAAGCGACGTAATTACGCTGAGGTTGCCGTCGGTAAATAAACGTTTAAAAAAGAGAAAAAAAAGTTTGTTTTTTATTACTTTTATTCAGGGCTCTGGTTCGAAACGGGAAGGGCGTCGCTGAGAACTTTTTTAATGCCTCACTTCTATCTCGAGAAAAAATATAAAAATTTGATAACAGATGGCGGTGGAATAATCGTATAATTTTATTAATGCAGCGCTTGTATCGGGAAGTTTAGAAACTTTTCGTTGAAATGAGCGATAAATTTGCATATTTTTTAGCGAAGAGAGTATGGTAACTACGGCTTTCGGCATAATTTCATTAGAATTTTGCGAACGAGTTTGAACTACTTTTAATCTTTCATCTCATTATCTTCGAAAATTTGAAACAATTTTAAACAGCTTATTAATTGGCGATTATCCCTAAATATCAAACATAACACTTATTTATTTATGACGTTAACTTAACGTTAATAACAATTAAGAGCGAATACAATTTTTCGAAGAAACATTAATACACTTATATTGTATATACTGTCAACAAAACATTCATTAATTTTATTGATTGAATTGGCATTTGCTTGGAAGAACTCCATTACAACACGGTGAAAAAATAGCAATGTATTTTAGTTCTACAAAATTATTTTTAACAAATATAGTTGATAGCTATTTCGGCTCACGCCATCGTCAGAACTATGCTTAAACTAACATTTGCTTATCTATATATAGCTGTGCAGAAAAGGCACACAACACATCCTCTCTCCTGTTCCAACGGCCTAGCTTGTTTTTTTAACACAATGACATTTTCAAAATTCTAAATGAAACAATAGGTGTCTACTGTTCATTATAATAGTAATAAATTAATACATGAAAATTCTCATGTATTAATTTATTTTGTTCCATTAAGTAGTAAGTGTGGGTTATTTTCGTCATTATAATTTCCCACTCCTTACTTCCTTATTGATTGTTCAGAGCTCTTAATGGATTATTGATTTACCATAATTATAATTGTCATTCTTAATAAGTGATTGTGAACATTTTATTTTTATACTTATTTACTTTATTTGTATCAATATTATAAGATTTTATGTAAATTGTTTCCTAGTTCTTGAACCCATGGCTTTGTACACCTGCTACCTTTAACTAAAATTATTTTTTTGTATTGTTTAAATAGACTTGTTTGTAAATTGTATTATATCAGTTGATAATGCTCGTGATCAGCGAAACCGGTCCTGATCAAAAAATATATTGTGGAAATAAGTAATAAAAAATGTGTTTTATTATTTAAAAAAATAACTTTGTAATATAAATATGTTTATAGTTTTGAATGTTTCGGCTCCATTAATTCACTTCTAGATAACACACATAGTGAGAGATGTTCTTTATTTCAGAATAAATAAAAAGAAACGAATTTATTGAAATGAAATCAACCAAATTCGAAAATATTGCTCTTTTTTCAAAATACAAACACTTTATTTTTGAAATAATGTCAAAGAAATTATGATTTTTTTGTCAAAACGACATAGCGTTTTTCGTTCGTTGAACTGACAAAGCAAAACAATGTTTCTGACGAAGGATTTCTTTTGTTTTGTTATTGACAACCGTTGAAGCATTTATACACAAATGAATGCATCAACTAGCGTAGTAAATTATCCACGCATCAATACTACAAGCACACTAGAAATAAAAGTAGCGATAAAATATATTTTTTTGTGAATAACAAAAATTCTTTTACACGATTTTTCAATATGGTCTATTAGGTTACACTAAAGCAGTTTTTTTTTCAAAGTGTTAAAGGCATTTTCAATTGATTTTTTTTTTTTTTTGATATTCATAAATTTTATCTGGAGTCAATTAATTTAAATTATACACCTTCATTGTAAAAACAAAACATTAGAAGTCTCACCATAAAATCTTTGTTGTGTATAAAATTCACAGTAGGTCACAGATAAAATAAGAGCTAATTTGATTTTATGATTAAATATTTTTTTGAATAACTGATATAAATACATTTTTTACTCTTCAAATTATTAGTTAAGCATCTTATTGAACAAAAGCTCAACAACGTTGAGCACTTGGTAATAAAACGAAACGATTTTTTTTATATATAACGACGATAGTTAATTTAATTTAAGCACTAACACAAAGATGACTGTATTATATAGAAAGGTGTCACTGTTAACATAAATCTTTTCTAGCTTATCACAATTTCGGTACTTCCCATAAAAAATATCTTTATAAGTTTGCACTTACGTAATATATGTTATATGGTTTACTTTCAAGTTTTTTTATCGTTATTATCAAAGATTGCTTTATTCTATTTGTAAGACTTATAGCTAAAAATGTGTTCAAAATTGTATGCTGTTCTCATAATTACAATGAAAAATCTATATGTAATATATTATAGTTATTATCTTGCGGAATTATGAACATTTGTTAAGAAGTTATTCAATCAATGACTATTCAAAGGAAATTTAAGTACAATGTAAAGAAACATCTATTATGAGACAGACGTTTTGTTGTAAGTGTATAATATAAGAAAATGTTTTAATATTTCATACATTATCATTTAAATCAATATTCAGTGTGTAATAAAAAGTTAAGAATTTTGGTAAAAAGTATGTACATATGAATGATGATTTGTACGTAAGGTATCGTCAGTGTTCACGTGATGTAAATTTATTAAAACTACACAATTATATGAAATCTATCATGTCAAAAAGTGTGTACCTATTTTGATGATAAAATGTTAACTAAAGCTAAAATAATATTTAATTAATTAGAAATTATAGTTTATAATCTGGAGGAAGTAAAGATTTATTGCAAGTGGGACTTAATTTATTAAAACATTGCCGAAATACAGGTATCACTGTAGCAGACGCGTAGCAAGCAGGTATCGGTCTGTTGTGTTTCTGATAAGGGGGATGACAATGACCGATAGCCTAATCGATTCGCTCCCCCGACACCCTCTCCTCTCACGACCCTCCCGGGCTGCACAGCCCACATTGCAAGGGTGGGTTTGACGTTGAAGAATTGCCGTAATATGTCCACAGGATTCATTCACCTAATAAACATTATTTTGGTTACGGCACCGCCGAAAATTGGATCGGATCGAACTGTCTACATATTTCAAAGTGTCAAATTAACCGATTTGAAAGAATTTTAAAATTACAATTTTTCCACCGCTTGGCTCTTGTTGAAAGCTGTAATTTATTTATTTTTTCTCGTACCTTGTTGATACGATTTAATTAAAGAAATTGATGCCATAGCATAAAAACCTGCACCACTGGTAATATAAACGTCAGCTGCAGTATCGTAACTAGTATACATATTCAACCGTAAAAACGTTGTATGTCAGGGGTTTCTCAATATTATGTGACAATAAATAAAAAGATCTTCTATCCATAAAAGTACTTTCTAGTTGATGCAGCATCGAGACTGTTTCTTGACCACATTTTTCAAACTTTATAATTAATATACATTGTTTTTTTCAACAGTTTTTGAAAGTAATAATTTGCATAATTAAGGATAAATTTTATTTAACATCTTTCTATACGTGTGAAATAACATCGATATTTTTGGCTTCTGTGACCGAGAAAAAAAGAGCGTTTTCTTCGCAATCAGTTAATATGACATACGTATTTTTAGTATCTTTCTTATCGTAATTCAAATATTGACAATTAAAAATAATATATCTGATCACTTAGATTTAAATGCCTTTACTGCCGTCGACTTATAAGTAGTCTTACGTAGAAAAATATGATAAAACCTTACTTATATAATATAATTTCAAAGTTTAAATGCAGCCCACAAATGTTTCATAGTGAAATACGTCTCGTAAATATTTCAATTATCCTATCAATTAATTCATTTTAAAATCCAAAAATGGCGAATAAACTTATGTAGAGAAAAGTTCCAGAACACGAGTTATTTTTAACACTTAAAGTGCAGCGGAGCTTAATAAAGCTTTGCACTCAAATAAATCTATTTTTAACCTCGTGCGTTCAGCGGGTCGCAAACACAAAACGCCAACCTACTTGTTGTTTCATTACTCGGGTGAAATATGCTCTGTGACGTATGGTGGTAAATGACGCTAATACGTAACTATTAGGGGCTGACTCTAAAGCGGGAGGGTGGCACGGTTTTTGTCAAGAGTCAAAATAATAAATGAACAGTTTGCGAAGGCTATAACGATTCTAAGGCAATGGTTATTATATTTTTTTTCTCAAATCATCAAGGCAAATTTTCAATTCGATAAGAAAAACTGAATTTACTTTAAAAAGACGCAAAACTATTAAGCTTTTTATCTTTTTTAAAATAAAGGTGTTTTCTGGATTAAATATAATGTATGCATTATTGTTTCAAAACGAAAATGTAAAACTTTCTTGTTTTCACGCGTGACTTAAAAAGTAATCCAAGAAAGAGGACGAGACAATTTTATTGAATTTGAATTTTTACAACTTTGTACGATCGGCATCTTCAGGCATTCTATAATACGGATGCAACAGAACTGTTAGAAACTTATTAATTACAGGAAAACACTTACCCCAAGGCAAGCTGTAAATTGCTAAACTAAAACAAATTTAATAATAATTAACACAATTGCCTGTGATAATTTTCACTAACATTCTTGTTGATCATTCAGAGTCATTCTTGAAAAGGTTTTTCAACAAATATCAATCAACTAAAATTAAAATATAAATGGGTTTTTTTTTTCATATGGAGAGAGAGCAATTTTATTTGTTTATTCGAATAAGTAAGCAAATTAATACAAGAATCATCAAGCACGTCTTAATGTCTCACAATTAATTCAATTGTATATTATTATATTAACTGCATCTGTTAAGCGTAGATTGGCAAATATAAATTATTACTAAATAACTTTACAGAACTTATTTTGAAGTTCTCATCTCTGTTTCAGTTACACTGCTATCGGGACTGTTTTCCGGAAAGTATTATTTCCTCTATCACTCTGTGTAAGCAATATCAATAAGTTAAAGAAACTGGTTTTAGCTCTCTTTGAAAATCTCTGGTGTATTCGGAAAGAGTGCTTTAAAAGGATGTACAAGATTTTTTCCAGGATCATTAACCGTTTAACGTTGCTTAAAATTCTTGACTCCTAAAACCTTTTTGTTTTCATGCTTGATTTGTTTGTGACTCCTTGAAATTAATTTGTCAAAAATTGTAAGAATAATTTTGTTTTACATGTTGGATGACGAAAAATTCGTTATTTATTTAAATATTGATATTGTTCCTTACCAAACATGAAACACAAATATTTATTGTAGATGTATAACTTGATTAACATTTTTTGATAACGATAATTTCACGGTTCAGAAAATGAATCAATATTCCGAAATATCGTAATTCATTTTATGAATGAAACTTTTGTTCCTTGTTAGAGATGGACTGTTTTAAACTTTATGTATAGAATTAATTGTGACAATAATAAATGAAAAATTAAAAAAAAGGAAAATTATAAAATGAGTGTTATTTTCTACTCATACTGACTTATGTTATCTTAGTTGAAATACTAATTAGCAAACGTGAATCTGTATAAAAGACTATCCTTTTTTACCATCGTGAATTTTAAACCATCAACTTTTGATAAGCTTGAAAATTGTTCTTTAATTCAATTAAGATTTTTTCTTCATTGTCAAGTATTTTTTCCGTAAGAATTTAGAATTTGAAAAATTTTCTTTTGAATTAATTACATTTACTAAAGAAGCACATTGTTCAGCTAACTTCCAATAAACTTGCTCAAAGAGCGGAATAATTCTCTTATAAAACACAATTTCACAGTCAATAAAAAATCCTCTTAGCGAGAATTTTATCATCTTTGAATATTTTTGATGAGAGGGAAAAAAACTTAAATATTTAATCATACCTGAGGTTGATTTCCGATAGAATAATCTTTTCTCTGTTTATTTTTTCTCGACGACGCGCTAAGAAAGTTGACAGGCCTGCGATAATGTAATTAAGGAGTAGCAGTATAAATAATTAAGTGAATTATGTTCGTCTTCCAAGCAGCCAACGCGGAGGATCAATAGATTATACCCATTTAGACTTCAGTGACTTGCACGTTTACTATAGCGTTTATTTTGTACTCAAGTCTTCCTAGTTCACAAAATTGTTTTCACTTACTTATACGTGATGTTTTTGTTTAAAAAAAAAACCAATAATTATTTGCCAGAAAAAGCAACGCCATCAAAAAATCATCAAAGTTAAGATGGTAAGTAAACAAAACGAGGTATTATCTATTGGACAGTTATCTGAAAGTATATATTATATGACTGAAATAAAACTAACGCTTTGTCAAATATTAAAAAAAAAATGAATAATACTAAAGTTTTCTGCGCTAGAGACTCTAAATATAATCTTTTTTTTCTACGTCTCATGTTCAGATTTTGATCAGTATTATGTATTTAGAAAAGGATAAAAACTGATTTGTCCATGTTTTATAGAATCCATATTTGATTATGTTAAAATTTTTACCAATCGATAATACTTACATAAATTATTTTATTAGAACTATTTTAGATTTTTTAATAAAATTGTCAATTGCTTATTCATTTTCAAATAAAACTTATTTATTACAAAATATTCATAATAAAAATATGCTTTATGATATCGACTGAAGATGTTTGATGGAATTTAAATATCAAATTTTAATCGTTGAAATTTCGTGCCACTTGACATATTTCGCAACTTAAGGAAGTGTATCAGGATTTGATATTTAATGCCACCACAACTCATCCATTTAAACTAGCTATCACATTACCAAATAATATTATTGGTTTATGATTATTATAAAAACTAGCAAAAAAAAATCATTAACGTTTACAAAATAGTTATTATATTCAATGCATTTAGCTACCAGTCTTACGAGCTTTGTTTTTCTATGAGATTGCTTGAAGATGCTTACATTAGTGATAAAACATGTGGATTGTTCAACGCTTTAACCAATTCTATTTTATAAAAATGCATTTATTAATTAAAAGTGTGTCAAATTTAATTTATTAAACAAAGAAATTATTTGATTGTTTTGAACAATATATGTTTAACTAAAAATCCTATCCGATTATGGTTGAAAGCTGTAAATCATACAGCATTATATTAATGATCACCTTTTTAAGCCGCACTTTTTGGAACATTAACTATCTTATAATAATAAAGTAAACGTGCTGATTACGCACGGGTTGAACGTGAGAGGGAAAATATATATTTTCCGAGTATTTCACACCTTTTCGTTAATGATGTTATTTGTACCCGGGGAAAGAATGATGGAAAACATCTTCTGGAAAAGCATCGACGATTTTTTATATACAGAAATACGACGCTTGAATTGGATTTTCCTAATAAAGTACGTATTTGCGCAGTGAGCGTTTTGAATTTTTCTGTGTTTTGACATTTTACTCTTTTGTTTTAGGAATAATTTGGCAAAAAGATACCCGTTACAGCTGTGGGGTGAGGTATTCTTTTGGCGTTCAAAATTAATTTTAATTGTTGAAGATTTGTTTGTTTCCAGATTTTTTGTCACTTATGCTCCGGGTTTCGATTTTTGACATCTTCAGGCATTTTATCTCTCGTATGCATTACAACAAACTGAACTGAATTCATTTTATCAGTCTTATTGCATTCGTCAGATTTAATGCCTGAAGATGCCAAAACGTGAAACTCGGGTCGTGGGTAACAATTTTTGAAAAGTACGAAGTTTTAACAATTAAAATTTGATATTAAAATTCTGTAAAACATCCGCAGTCGATTTTAAGAATTAACAAATAAATTTAATTAAATGTATGAATTTCATATTTTAAAGATAATAGCCGAATTATTATCCAAGATGCTAATACAATAATAAAATAAATAGTCGGTAATAATTTTTCCAGACAAAAATCGATCCTTGCCTTTTTGTTTAGAAAATTAACAATACATTAAAACTGGCGTTAATGGATTTTCTTGCATCTAATCGGGAAAATTCACTAGGAAAGCTTAACCTTCGAAAGTAAAATATAATATATTATTACTCTGCATTATTTCTACCTTTTTTATTATAATTAGGACATCGTACTTAGAGATATATTAATGCAGTTGTTTTTTTATAGACTGAAAAGTGATGATAATTTCATATGACTTTATTTTTAATCAAACCGGTTACCTGTAAAATATAATAGTATCAAACGAAACATTTGAAATTTCTTTGCTGCTCAAAATGTTGAAAAATGGAACACATTGCTTAAAAAAAATATTTCGTAAGATGTGAGAAATATTATTGTAGTATGTGTATGGTACCAAAAAACACCTTGAGTACACTCGTTGCAGACAATCTATTGTCTTAAAAAGATATAAAAATAAAGGTATCGAAAAGTGCATTATATATTCAATACCAAATGCAGGGAACCCCTTGGCGTTACAGTTGCATCACATATTCCAATTGTCGCATTTTAGATTCAGAACCAAGCTCTGCGCTGTGTCGATAAAATTTACAATTCTACATTTTTGTGTAAAGTGCATTTTTACATTACGCCTGTGTTATGTCGAACATGTTTGTGTCAGCAAAGATACAAATACTCTTTTCCAGTCATGTTTTGTTTGAAGAAGTTTAAAGTTTTGGACCTTGAATCGATGTTTTGGTTGAAAATATTGAAAAATATCTTCCAGTTACTTTAATCCATTATGATTCAATATAAATATATTCGGAAAAACATACATTGTCATTTATGAAGTTGACCAATTATCCATTATGAAAACATGTGAGGTCAATAATTAGTTCGTCTAGCGATTTTAGAAATAAACAAAAGTTTATTATTAAATTGACGTTATATTCTTAACTACCAGCTTTATCTGCCTAATTCCCTTTGTTATATATCTTAGGTGAGATCAGTTAGTCAATGAGTCAAAAATCTCATAAATTAAATTCGTATTTACATCATCTGATGCTTAACTCTTACCGTTACTTGCCGATTAAAATAAAATAAGGATATCTAATTCCAAAATTACCCAATTGCATTTAAATGATGGTTGATTATTATTTAGTGTAGAATCCTTTCATGAAAGACTCATTAACAGTGTTTAACGTATTACTGTTATTAAATCGATACTGTTGAAAGTTATTTCAGATGTTAATTTGGATCCTAGCCTTAGGGCTTGTGTTTTTATTTTGTAATTAACAACTTTGGTATTAAACTAATGCTAATTGTTAATTGTGAGCCAGTTCTGTTGCACCCGTGTGATAAAATGCCTGAAACTGCCAAAATATGAAACTTAGGTGATTAGTGACAAGACGTGTGTGATATTGCACAGTTTTAACAATTCAGATACATTCGTTCGATAACATAAATAATATAAATACTTTCAATGGTTAATATTCAGTGCTTTTTAATAAATTGTTTGAAAGAAACTGTTGTCTGTTATATGTTTATGTTGCCGACATTGATATATATTTTTTAAATTATTGTGATTATGCATAGACGTTTGCTTTAAAAAAGCTTGTATAATTTAACGTTATATCTATTTTTTTCGATATTTAAAAGTATTTTAATAACCCCAATGAGTTAAAAATTTCTGCAAATATTCTATTAAAACAAAGCATGACAACACTGTACCCTAATATTTATCGTTGTACATCGACCATTTCGTCCAAACAAGCAAGTATTTTATTTTTTCATCCAAAAATTGTATGAAAGATCCGTACTAAACTGTTGTGGCAAGTATCAGGAGCTCATAAAACGGAAGGAAGTCGGCGACACGCTGAGACCGCCCGCGGTTCCTCCATCGACCGCCCGCCCGCCGGCCTTCTGGGTTGCCTGGCTTTCCGCCCAGACCAGGGATATCAGAATATCAGAATGTACGAAAATGTACGAAGGTATATGTGTTGCTTGTATTTATGGTCCGTACTGAATGCGACTTCAGGAAGTACTGAGAGGGTATTTTGTGTAAAGTTAACGGAATAAATACACGGCTATCAGAAGGCGGTAGGAGGTAACGGCGCCATATAATAGATTTATTGTGACTTAGATATATACACAATGGTTGGGAAGAAGTTCACACATTCGTTCCACGAAATTTTTCAGTTCTGTTGCATCCGTGTGATATAATGCTTGAAGATGCCGAAAGGTGAAACCCAGGTCGTTAGTGACAAAACATGTGAAATATACAAAGTTGTGTCAATTGAAATTTGATATTAAAATGTGCTAATTAATCACCATTAAAATGATTTATTTTAAATAATACCAGCACTTATATCAAAATCTTATTTTATTATTGAACTTTCATAAACTATTTTTTTCAATTAGTCTTATTTTATTTGGTAAAAAATTATAGAGTTCTCGCACTTTTTATACCTCCTGTAGCTGCAAATGAAAAGCGTATCTTTGTTTGTATGTGGTTTTTCGGTCACATTTTCCAATGCTGAAATATCAGGCGACTATAAGAGGTGTTAGACGTATTGACATCGTGTATCGAATGGTTTCGAAGAAACTTTTGAAAAGCTATTTTATGTTTGAAGTGTTAAACTTCTCTTCAAATAGACTACTTTAGGTTTTCGACAAAAGTAATTTAGTAAACTTTGTTATTTTACGTCTACGTAAGTCACAACTATTTTCTACAGCAAATTTTATATGAGATGGTGTGACATCTTTACTGTTTAAAACATGTTTGAAGTCTACTTAATTTGCTGACATAACGAATGGAATAATTTTATTATCACTGATACGTCGAAATGTGGGCAATTTTTAATTTTAGTTTAATATATTTTTTGTCATTAATTACTGAATAAAAAAATAATTATCTAAAGTCTAGGAATATTTGAAATGGTTGAATGATACATACGATTGTTATTGTTAAGAATAATTTATTGATTAAATTGGCATTAACTTGGTAGAACTCCATTAAAATACGTTGAAAATTTTGTGGAGTATTTTATTTCTACTAAAGTTATAAGTAATATAGTTGATAGTTATTTTATCAGAACTATGTTAAAGTTACATTTACTTATCTAGCTGTAGTATAATAAACATATATTTATGAAATATTAATTCCTGATTGATTGAAATTATGTCACATAATGGATATATCGAAGGAATTGTTCATTCAACATTGCTAATGAATCTAGTTGGACCAGTTTTTTTAAAAATTCTAATTCTACATGTTTAGATGCAATAATTTACCACTCTTATCAGCGTAGTGGAATAAAAAATAGTGTTATCATTTATAATTTCGCCTTTGTTTTCGGATCTATAAAACGTGTAATAGTGCGAGACGTTTTATTTCGAGTGTTAATAATGTGACCCATAACAATTTAGAGTTCTTTGTAGCCGAGTCTCGATAGTTTAGGTCGGACGTAAAAATCTCGTTTTTTTCATGACAAACCCTCACACTCAGGAAAGGAGCTCTCCACATCTCCAATGTTCAAGTCCCGGAGACTGAATTCGCCGGCAACTTTGACAAGTTCAGGGCGGCGTAAATGTAGCGGCACTTTAACGATCGCCCCCCGAAAGCTCAGAATTTTCATGTCAGGAGTTTCGACTTCTATTCGAGTACTTTTTCTCGATGAAAACTTGCTTCAAAGCTTCCAGGTCATAATAAATACTCAATAGCAGGTTTTCAATTCTTTTATAGTTACTTCTTGGATACAAATTTAAATATCTAAATGTATATCTTCATTCGATTTATATGTATCAACTTCATCATTTTTATACGAACTATCTAAAAAAATATTGCAGAAATTTATATTCAATCATTTCGCAAAAAAATACAAAATAGTTTTATTCAAGATTGGATGGTACTATTTTGATTTTCCGGCATGTTCAAAAGCTCAAATTTAATTCACGCATTTGTAACATATTTTATTCTCGAGTTGATTCCGAACTATTCACGGGATTTTCCATCATGTGTAATTAGGTTATCAACTATTACTTACCTGGTATGCAAAGATGGTGTAAGATAATGCCACAAATTCCATCAAATACCAGCATAATACACATTTTCTAGGCCAAACACCTGGAAGGGTTTTGCGACACCGATGAAGTGTTTGATTTGACTGCATAACTTGTGAATTTTGTCTTAGATGATTGCATAAAATGTATTTGTGTTTAATCTTCACTGAATAATATTTTGCAAAAATGCTGTCTTGCTTTTGAGTAAGTCACATTAATTTATAATAAAATGTGTAATTGAAAGTTTGTCTTTAATTATTCAATGTTTTATTTGCTGCTCGTGTAAAATATGTGAATACAACTTTTTTTATATGATTACTTCATAAGGTCGTATATAATACGAGGGCTGTTATTTCTATAAGATTCTTAAAGTCGGTAAATCTTTTTAAATATCTAGTCTTAACGTCTATGATATAACTCCAAAACTAATGTGTACAGTAACAAATCAAATATTGAAACTGTTATTTCACAAGACAAGTTACAAAAATATTCAATTAGCTATAATTAAAGATATCAATCAACTAAGGTTGTTTGGTCGAATTTCAATATAAAATTTGAATTGTTACAACTTTGAACGATTCCACATGTTTTGTCACTAACGGCCCGGGTTTCGCCTTTCTGTAACTTCAGGTATACTATTACACGGTCGCAACATAACTGACAGTTTCGGATCAGGCCGTTAGTGACAAAACATGTAGAATCGTATAAAGTTGTAACAATTCAAATTTGATGTTGAAATTCCATCAAGCACATTTAGTCTATATCATTAAATAATTGTAGAAAAGTTGATAAAGAATATATATGTATGTGAGCTAGAATGCATGAAGATATCAAAATGTAAAAGCCTGGATCATGAGTGAAAAATGATGGAGAAATGTACAACTTTTCAGCAATTTAAATTTGAATAAATTGTATTGTAACTTGATTTTGGAAATCACTTTTTATTTGATGTAAATAAATTTAAAATTGATGTTTTTTTAACAAAAATCTTTCTATACAAAAATAGTTCTTTCGACAAGATGTCTCGTTGAAAGCTCCACTCTACAGTAGTTTGGTATCAGTAGAGAATGATGACTGTTCCTTCTGCACCAAAAGCTCTCCGGGAAAGCATAGTGGAAGGCACTTTACATACCTTCCCGCTAAGCATCCGACATACTGAACCGCCACCCCTACCTACCATAGTATAGTCACTAGGTAAATGGTTTTCCTACGATACTGGATACGATGTCAATTTCCCTTTAGAAATGTGTAACAGAATCACTTTGAAAACTGCAATCTTACGTGCTTTGGTCAGAATTTTTTAAAATAATCATTTTAGACTGTTTACTAGATTAACGAAATCTTTTGGCAGATAAAGAAATGGAAATTAAACTATGATTATTAATTTTAGCATATACTTACCATTTCAAACTATAATGAAAAATATTCTTTTTATAGATTAACGTCTGCCGGAACACATTCATTAAGCTTAGAAATTTCAATGTCGATTCTGAAATATTTTTTAATTTCATAAAACTATATTATCCGATTCAATTTTCCCAATTTAATAAGGCACTATTCTGACTACCCATTTGTTTTTAAAATCACTTTTTATTTAAACTCGCTTGCATTGTTAGGTGTCTGTATGTTTTTTGATTGAATTGGCATTCACTTGGTAGAACTCCATTATTACACGGTGAAAAAAATGGCAATGTATTTTAGTTCTAGAATTTTTGTAGAACTAAAATACATTGCTATTTTTTATATGTTTTTAATAACAAATTATAACAGTAAAAAATAGTTTTAATGTTGATGTATAAAAAAGCGCATTTGGAATATTCGCGTAAAATTGCACATACTTCTAAATAACGTTTTATTGAAATCCATATTAAGGACAGTGATTAATAATTCTTTTTATTAATACATCGACTTGGTTTCGTAATGTAACAAATCAATAGTTTACAAAAATGCGTGATGAATAGTGGTAAATAGCCTGCATTTTAACTTAGCTATTCCAATCACCTTTCATTATAACCAACAAAATTCCGTGTCGTTCGATAGTATATTCACAACCATGAAAATAAAAAATTTACTTTAAAAAAGCTTTTAGAACCCATTTAAAAAAAAAAAAAATTCTGATGATTTTATCCATTTGCGAGCTTTATTTTTTCAAACCTTTTATAATACAACGTTAACAGTTTCATCTATATAAACTAACTAACACTTTGCACCAACTTGCATGTTAATTTTTAGTATAAACGTTCTCATCTCCACACAGAAAAATCGCTTCACCCCGACGGCGACCATCCGCACAGCATTACGCCATTTTAGATAGCTATTAGCCGTAACTAGAAACACTTGCAAATTTTAAAAGGGTAACGGTAGAAAAATTACGTCTGTA
This sequence comes from Himalopsyche japonica, assembly GCA_028555115.1. Lineage (NCBI taxonomy): Eukaryota > Metazoa > Arthropoda > Insecta > Trichoptera > Rhyacophilidae > Himalopsyche > Himalopsyche japonica. Next base: position 344,272 of record JAHFWJ010000645.1, read on the forward strand.
GTACGGTTTTTGATTTGAATAGTGATACTTCAAATTAATTTGCTACTTGTGTTTTAAAATTCATTCAACACTTACTAAGCGAAAACTGGCTTCAATACCCGTTCGTTATCTCTCTCAGTAAAAAGAAACAAATCATTAATATAGTATCATTTATAATATAACTTTAAATTATAATACTATCTGTATTCTTCTTCAATTGAAGCGATTATAATTGAATTAATGGATATTTATGGCAAACGTTAAATAAAAAAAAATATGCTCTAATTTATTATTTCCTGTGATTGTTTTTGAAAACATCGGTTTTAGCCATATTTCACTATTACAACTTCATTTTACCCCCAAGAAGTATATGTAATTTTTTTGCCACAATTTGCCACAGTTTTGAACTTGATTTTATAATTTGAAATAATGACGACCATAGTGTTGCTTTTAAAAAATCACCTCTTAAGTAAACAATAATCACAAAAATGTTTATTCAGCGCTTAAATAAAATATTTGATTGCAATGAAGAAAAATACACGACCACATGAAACAAAAATAGTTTTAAGCTTAAGCAAATCCTTTAAAAATATTTTTATTTTAAAAATAATGAGTTGTTTGTTTTTAATTTAATTTTCTGCAAATTTAAATGTATGTTACTAAATCTTTAGTATTTTTTTCGGACATTTCTGGCAAAAATTTGAAACACGTACAACGTTGTTACGCTGCGTAGTATAATTTTTAAGAAGAGTTTGAAGCCGTAGCGAGTTGTGTTGAATACAACTTTGAGTACTCATGGGTATTTGGAATTGCAATAAAAAAAAATTCCTACAAAATTAAAAGCTTAAATTTTTCTGCTAAGCTTTGATTAAATTTGTTAATATCTAATGAGCTTATTACTTACTTTCCATAATGCAATTACAAAACAACTCCAATAACCCTTTGATTACATTGTCATTTACTTGATAAAATACTAATATAATACGGTAAATAATCAGCAATGTATTTTAGATAGGTTTCCTACAAAATTTCCTCGCTACTTACCTTATTAATTTTGTAGAGCTAAAATACACTGAATTTTTTCACCCTGTTAAAATAACTCAATTTAATGCCAGTCTGTCATTTTTTCAAGAATTATAAATGGCTTGATTTTAAATTGAAGTTGAGATTTCAAATCACAAAATAATATCTGAAATAAAATCTTTCGGTTTGAATCCCAGTTGTATACGCAATGTAATTTCTTATACCAAGTTGTATTATGGGCAGCTGGAGTCCCTTCTGGTAATAAAGGTATATCTTTATAGCCCTCGATTTTGTGCAAGGGAGGGAAACAGATTTTTATGGACCCGTTACGACATTGGCCTAATCCAGTCTTACGGCAAATTCTTTAATCCAAAGCTGTAAGTGTCTTCTACTAAACGATTTTTTTTACACAGAGCGTGACAAAAAAAACCAAGTTAAATAAGTTATATACCAATAATAAAATAAAACATCTCAAACTATAATCTATATATTTATATAAATCAATGTATGTGTGTCTGTTTGTCTCTTATGCATTACTACATTATTCATCCGATCGATATGAAACTTTACAAATTTCTTAAATACACTCCCACAAAAATTTTTGCATATCACTTATTGATATAATCTAATTGTCTATATATATAATGCGATTACGAATGCATGCGCACAAATTGATGAAATCAAACGACATCAATTGGGATGCTACATAAATAGCAATGAAGATATTTGATTTATACGTGTACGCACTAGATGGAAAAGCAATAAAAAATTGTGTACCCACAAGCTCTCAAATAAATAAATAGAATTAAAACGTCACTATTAACAATTAAATTGTTTGTTATCATAACAAGTTTCCTTAAATTTCTTAACTCTGAGATCGCAGCAACGCGCAACGCGCAACGGGTCAGCTAGTGTATAAATAAACAATTTAAGTAATTTATGATATCAACTAAAGGCGCTTGATAGAATTTGAATTGTTAAAACTTTTTATAATTCTACATGTTTTGTCACAAAACCTTAAATTTTAAGCATTCTTACACATGGATGAAACATAACTGAAAACAATAAATATTTTGCAACAGAGGAATTAATTACAAAGGAAAAATACAGACCCTGAGGTTAGGATCCTAATATAAATCTGAAAATAAATTCAAAACTATCGATTTGATTATAATGACACTTATAAACAAATTTTTCTGAATTTTATAAACAATAAATAACGTCCATAAGTATTTAATGAAAGTCATCAAATGATACTGCGATTGGATTTCTTTAAAACAATAGGGCATTCGTAGACTTCGTAGATAACACATGCTCCACAAATATATTATATCGAGGTAAGATTGGTTTTTAAACACCAATAGCGAGTTAATAACTGTTTACTGATGATCAAAATTAATATTGACTTTTTGTTGATCCGATCAATCATTTAACAAACGATAAATCTTACATAATGTTGAAATTGATTTTTTTCAATGGTTTGCCCTTATTTTGTGTTATTAAATCTTTAAAAATATTGTTATTTGCGGAGAAAGTTCGTTTTTATTTATCGATATTAGGTAGAAATAAATTTGAAAAGCATTCAACCCCAGACGTGGAAAAATTCGTGAAATATCTTTTGTGCCTATGTACTTTAATTCATATGAGTAATTTTTATTTGAATATTTCAAATAACACGAGAATAACATAAATACACAAGGGGTAAGAAAAGTCACCAGACTGGCATCCCCTTGAACACAAGGGTTTCCTCGGCGAGTGCCATTCTTACACTTTTTTAAACCTACCCTTATATTGGATTGTGGGATTAAGTAGGAGCCCAAGCGAAATTGGATTAAAGGGGACGAAGGCAGTTGCATTTCAACCTGCAACTCCTGTTGGGTAGATTATAGTTTTCCCTATTTTTCGCTTTAGAAAAATTTCTAGACATTTAAAAATGGCTTGAAAGGTTTTTAAATGTAATTGAAATAATATTATATTCCACAATTTTTATTTTACTACAAGTCTACTTATATTTTTTTACGTATAGAACAGCGATACCCAAATAGCTCTTATGTTCGGCCCAAAATAATTATAGTCTCCAAATATTTTTTTCGTGTTGTTTTCGACATGTTTTCAATATCTCATCTACGTATCTCTGTGAATTGTCATATTATAACATGTTAAAATGAAATATGCAAAGAGCGTGTATAGAAATCGGCTTACTGATTCTTACCTTGATGATATATTTAGATTAGTCTGTAGTAATCAGAAACCTAGTTCAGAGTTTGACTCAATATGATAATTCACATCAATTTTTATTTTATTTTATTCTTCTATTTTTATCTTAAATTTATTTTATAAAATATTTTGTTCTTATGCTGGTAAGTTTTGTTTAATAAATAAATTAATATTTACAAAACATTTAAATAGTTTTATTTCAACATCATAATACATACATATGTATGCAGTATACTAGTTGTTACATTTACAGTTAACTATTAATATGTTGCGGCCCACGTAGAAAAGCAAAAATCGGAATGCGGCCCGGTGGAAAAAAAGTTTGAGTCGCCTGGTATAGAACGATTAAATATGAACGTAACAACATTATTGCAAATCAGTTCACTTGTAAGTCGCCCTAAAAACCTCACTTGATTTAATATATCTTTGACAAAACTTAACGTAATAATGGGATAATATGTATTAATAAAAGAATAATTCAATATTACATGAAGTTATTCTAGTATGAAGCCACTTACAATATCTTGAATTTGATCTTTATTAAAATAATCGAACTCTTTATAAATAAAAATATCGCTAAAATATAATATAAATCAGTTACAAATTTCACTTGTAAAACTAAGCTCACTGGACCTCGCTTGCTTTTAATGTGAAACTACTTGACTAAAAATTTTTATTTGCGTCTGGTTGTATGTCAGAAACTCTCTGAATTTTCGTAATAGATAAAGTAACAAAATTCACATAAAATATGCTAAAAAAACCGATAAAGCGATTGGGTACAGGTTTTATATTTCAGGCCGTTTTTAATCAGCCGTAATCTCATAATACTGCATTCAATCTTCTTTTAAATTGCCTTTTTTAAATCTTGATTTTGTTAATATATTTTTTTTTTGATTGAATTTATTGATTGAATTGGCATTTTATTGGCAAAACTCCATTATAACACTGTGAAAAAATAGCAATTTATTTTAGTTCTACAAAATTTTATAAGATATAGTTGATTTCAGACAATTTTATCTCACACCATCGTCAGAATTATGTTAAAACGTACATTTGCTTATCTTCATATAGCTATGTATAAAAGTATGCAATACATCTTCTCTTCTGTCTTAACAATCTAGCTTATATTGTGCTAGCAAAAAAACTAAATTAAAAGTTAAAATAAACTAAACTAAATAAGCGGCACTTTTGATAAGCTTAAATACTGGCCGGAGATGATTTACTACAGAAATTTCTGAAGACTTTCGCAATGGTCTGAAGAGCGGCGAAAGAATGATTTTTTGCACTTTTAAGGTGTTAACTGTCACTTCTTGATGGAAAGGCATGATATTTTTTATAATAAAAATACATTTTTTCGTACTTATTTCCACAATGTATTTTTCGATCAGCACCGGTTTCGCTCATTGCGAGCATTATTAACTGATCATGATTTAAATACACTTAATTTAAAGGGTAAACGTAAGTTTATTGATTGAATTGGCGTTTACTTGGCAGAACTCCATTATAACAAGTATTTTATTTCTACAAAATAAGTCCGACGATGGCGTGAGCTGAAATAGCTATCAACTGTATTTTATTAAAAAAATGTAGAACTCAAATTCATTGCTGTTTTTTCCCCGTGTGGTTAACTTAAGCTTTATGAAATGAATGGTAATTCTAAAGCACTGGCCACTTGACTACAGGATGACTATGATGACTGATATGAAAGTATATGTAGTATGATTTATAATGGTGAAGCGAACGTCGTTTTGAAAACTGTTAGCCAAACTCTTCATGTCTCATTCGATTATTTACAACGCTCTCCATTCTCGTGGTACGTTTGTTCACTTGACCCAGTGGAGAATTTAATGTTTCACCCGGCGGAGCAATTCGTTACAAAACAATTATTGCAAAACGGATGAGTGTCACTTTACTCTGAGTGCAAAACAGTAAAAGCAAAGCACTGATTAAACGTTTTCATGGAAATGAAAAATTGAAAATATGTCAGCGTAGCATCCAATACAATTTCCCGCAATGAATGAGAATTCGAAGGGTCAGAGTGCTTTTGAAATAGCCAATACGAGTGGAATGTTTGCATTATGGAAATATTGTTTGTATCGATCAAAAAAAGAAACAATAAATTTTCATCTGACTGGTATCTCTTTGAAAATTCAATTAAAATATTTAACAATACTTTTACGCTTAAATTCACCATATTTTTCCAATTATTGTCTATTTGTTTATTTTATTGACAAAATTAAATGGAAAAAAATGTTAACATGTAAGAGAGAATACCGTTATTCAAATGTCAAGTAAACTTTTACTAAAGTAATACAAACTAAAATAAAAACTTTTAATGTGTTAACTGTCACTTCTTGATGGAAAGGCATGATATTTTATGTAATAAAAACTTACTATTTAGAACTTATTATATTTTCACAACATATTTTTTGATCAGTACCGGTTTTGCTCATCGATAATGTTGATAATGCTTGCGATGAGTGAAACCGGTTTCACACACTCATAACATGAGAAATGTGTTTTTATTATTAAAAAAAACTGTTTTTCATCTTATAAAAACCAAACCGTATTTAATTTGAATTGTTACAACTTTTTACGATTCCACAGTTTTGTCGCTAAAGACCCGGGTTTCGCATTTCGGCATGTGATGAAAGGCGAAACCCGGGTCGTTAGTGATAATACACGTGGAATCGAACAAAGTTGTAGCAAATCAAATTTGATATTGGAATTCCATAAAGCACTTTCAGTCGATATAGTAAAAAAATGTATTTGCATTGCAATGTCTTTCTCATAAAAAAAACAATGATGAACACAGCGCCTAAATGGACAATTTGTTGGGTAATTTTCAATAATATTCCCCAAAGCTTTACCAATAATTAATGCGAGGGAGTACAAAGTTTGGTTATTTGAATACACGTCATTTTCCGGTCCTCTTATGGGCTGAGGTGCATGGCTGCATTCACTAATTGGTGCGAATTTGCATAATGAACTCATTTCCGCACTGACGCTATAATCTAAAAGCTTTCATAGAAGCAAAATTAGTATCGTCATATGATATATATTATATTTAAACAAATTCATATTTGAAACATTCAAATACGTTATAATAATATAAATGAATCGTAATGACAGAAAAAATCAAATAATTTTTGAAATACTATCTAGTGGAGGCATGTAAAACAAAAAAACAAAGTATTTTACACATAACAATTTAATTTTGATAGAAACCTTGAACGTTTAAAGTATTATTGAAATCCATGTACTTATTTATATTGGCTCTCTGATTACACCATTGACTTGGTTACAATATTCACAGACTTGACTCTCAGTTTGAAAAGTTTTATAAATTGTATATTTTAATCGATTAATGAATTCACCTTCGAATATTGACGCGATGTTAGGAAAATATAGGCTGAATTCAAAGACCATTCATCCATCATTAGGAGTGGAGTGTGTAAATATAGTTAAACATACATATTTCGTCTACAGTCATACAATTTGTAATCCATTTTGTTATTCAAGTCTATTTAGTATTAATTACAAAGTACTATAATTATGAAAATTGCGAAGCATTAAAGCCATTTCTTGTGACAATTTATAACAACCCTTGAAATACGAATAACGGCCACAATAACTAAGATTAGACTGAAACTGAAAATTAGTCTTAAAAGATCAGTTAAGCATAACATTTTACAAATTTTGATCAGAAATAGAAACTTATTATTTTCAATGTTTTTTTTCGTCATAGATGTGAAACTTGCTTTATTTTTTTAAGAATCATTTGTGTTCTTTTTATCACAATATTTTTTTATTCAACATTTTAGAAAATAAATCAATTTTATTATACTTCATTGTGGCATGTTTTGCTAAAATATTCTTATTTTTTATGATGTTTTGAGAGAAGCATATAAAAATATAATACATATTAAAAAAAGGAAATGATATTACCAAGCATAACCATTATAATATAAGACTACAAATGAATAGAACCTTAAGCATGTTGAAATCCATACTACTATTAAGAATTTCAAAGAAACTATTTCATAATAATTTTATTTTTAACGTATGCCTCTTACAATATTATTATTTTACAAATATTTTAAAACATCAACTACTCAAGTTTAATTATACGGCAAATACTTGATGTTGCTGGAATTGCATAAACTTTATATTGGACTTTGAAACATTTTTTTTCTTTTCAGTAAAGAAATAAATTAAAATACTATCTGTGAAATCGCTCCTCAAGTTCTTTTCTCTTGCCGCCCATAAAAAGATAAGATAGAGTCTGTTCTTCTGATCAATCGATCGTTTTTACACCCTTACTCCCTGCTTTCCTTTACTTGACTCGTCGTCCATAGTAAATTTATTGTGAGCTGTGTAATTATATTCACAGACAAAAAGTGGCACACAAATAGCATATTGTATTTAATAAATTTCTACAATACTTTTACAATTAAGCTTATGTTATATAACCCTTGACGTCCATGAGTTAAAATTGATTTATTTAATAAAAAATAATGCTTTTAATTTGATCATAAACAATAGATAGCATGGTCAAAGTTTTATGCATTTATTGTTCACAATTAAAAAATACAGAATATAAGTATTTTAAAATGAAATTTATATGAAAGTCACTTATTTGTGAAGCTTAAGTCATTATTGACAATAATCATTCATTATAAACAATAAATAGCATTGTATAATAAATATTATAATTTTTTTTATCATATCAGTGATATTTTAAAGATACCTTGATTTTATTACTTATTTCATTCATAAAAAAATATCTTTAAAAACTTTCGTTATTATGAAAAATTGTTTTAGGACCTTATGTAAACATTTTCAATCTCAAATTAAATCATCATTATTGTAGAAAATATTCAAAAGAAATGTTAATTCTGCTGTACACACATATGGATTTAATTTTAAAGCAGTTATTTATACAATGTATTGTAGTTTAACAGTTTTTAAAAAATATTTTAGTTAACTTATTCTCAGATAATGAAATGAAATTTGTTAAAAAACTTTCAGCAGTAGTATGGAATAATTAATTATTTCACTGTGATACGCGAGTATCGTTAATATAAATCATTTTTTTACGCGTCAAAAGCATTGATTATTTTTTTAAGCTATCAAATTTTCCATCACAATACGACAGAACGAGAATAAATATAAAAAGAAATTTACTTATAAATTCGGTTCTTAAATTCCCGTATTGAAATTTTTATCACAAAAGAAAAACTTTTATAGTAAAGATTTTTATATCTCACGGCTGTCATGTTGTATCTCACATAAAAAAGCTTGGTGAATTTCGCGTCAAACCTTTCTCTCAGCCAATCAATATCCAGACACGTTGAAGCCAAATAAAGAAGTCGTATTTTAGCCAGATCTCGACAGGTGGGGTTAGGTGTTACTTTAGCAAGTGAATGAATAATCAATGAGCGAATAACTTCACACAATCCCGTCCCATATTTGGCCTGTTTATGGATTCAAAACCGTCTATTGGGTATCGAGTAAGCGTTCCACTCACTACGCAAGCAAAGAGATGTTTATGAATTTAATATTTTCGAAAAGAGAATGAATACTTTAGAGGCGGGTATCGACAATGTGATGCCAGTGAGGCACCAGTGTTCGTATTGTACGTTATTAATTTTGTACGGTTTGTGAGTCAATCTCTCATAAAAAAGTTTTATTTTATTAAATCATACACATTTCTTATTTATAGCATGCGGTTTTTATAGACATTCACTAAAATAGAATTAACTTAGACTTGAACATATGTTATTTTACAATTATTTTAAAAGTCTACCGCAAAACGTTTGCTCTGTTTTATAAAATGAAATTGATTCTTATACTTTATTTATCTTATAATAAAGAATACTATAAAGATTATTTTTCATTTAATAAGTGCTGGCAGAAATAAAATACAAATAAAGAGGAATAATAATTTGAATTGTTGTAACTTTGTACGATTCCATAAGTTTTGTCACTAACGACCCAGGTTTCGCCTTTCGGCATCTTCAGGCATTCTCTCACACGGATGCAACAAAATTGATAAAGTCGTAACAGTTCGAAATTGATTTTTAAATTCCATCAAGCACCTTCAGACGATATCATGAATTATATAAATAATAATTTTTTTCTTTGTTACTTACTGTGACGTGGTAGTAAATATAATATTTTTTTTTAATAATAAAAACACATTTTTATTACTTATTTCCACAATATATTTTTTTATCAGGACCGGCTTCGCTCATCGCGAGCATTATCAACTGAATATGTTGTGATACTGAAGACTGTTTTAGTTTGTGTTTTTTTAATAAAGCAGTAAGTTTAGCTGTTACCCGCTTCATTGATCACTATAAAGGTTTTAACGGTCACTTATTGATGGAAAGGCATATCAGTTGATAATGCTCGCGATTAGAGCAAACGGTCCTGTTCAAAAAATATACTGTGGAAATAAGTGTTAAAAAATATGTTTTTATTATTTAAGGTATCATGCTTTTCCATCAAGAAATGACAGATAACACCTTAAAAGTAAAATATAATACAGTCAGCAATATTAGCAATGTACCATTCATTTTTCTAACAAAATTTTATGGTCTTATTAATGAAATTGGAATTCTCACGCAACTTCAAATAAATTAAATAATATCGATTTCTTTTCGCGAAATCGCAGTTGATTCCGCCAAAAATGCATGTCATTCACTTAAGGGTTGCTATAGAAAAGTATGTCTACATGATCATGTAGGAAATGAGTAGGTATGAGTTTATGGAATGAAGAAATAAGTACATATTTTCAGCGCAAAAAGTTTGTCAAGCTTACTATTGAGAAACTTTTTTATAATTAATTTAAAAGCATGTATTTTTAAATAGAATTGTAGTAATGTTAGTAGAATCTTATTTAATTGCTCAAAATATTGAAAAACAGCATTAAATTAATTAATATCCTGCTTTACTTACTCATTCTAAGAAGACATTAAGTTAATTGTCACTATTTCATGTAATGAGCTTTTTCCTGAACTAATAAACCTCTTAATTTTTACTGTGGTAAAAAAAGTAATTCCAAATCATTTATAAATGCAGGTTTGCCTGCATGAAGCTTTCCTAACATAAATCGTACGAAATAAAATTCGTCATAGAAAATATTATTCTTGGAAATTTATTTATAAAACTTTGCAATAACATTTTCCTTATGAGTAAAATTCACTTTCAATGAGCAATTTATAGCTTTTTGGTCAATATATCTATATAGATATCCAAAAAATAAATTCTTTTCTTTAAGAACACAGTTGATAGATTTGTCATATACAATGACGAAATTGATAAAAGGATGGGACTTCAAAAAGATTTGAATTCTTCAAGACTTGAAATCATACTGATATAACTCTGAGACTAAAGTTATTAGTTCTAGACCTTAGAAGCTACGAAGACAGATGTATCTGAAAGATATTGCAGATTAGTAAAGTCATGTCTGGTTTTCAAACTTTTGGTATAATGTAAACACATAACGTCAATTACCATGTTACAGGGAATGTCTGTGGTCTATATATATATTATGTTTTATGCTTTTTAGGGATTATTTTGAAAATACGTCGGAGGGGTTTGAATTATTAGATACAATTGTAAACATCACTATCTGTAGGCGAGTATAAACATGTCTTACATTATGCCCGTCGATCTTTCTCTAGCTGAAAAGAGTATTTTGTATTTTCGAAACCGTGAGCAGAGATTTTCTCTCATATTGGATACTTACACGCCTAGATTCATACAAGTAGACAACATATTGGAAAAATTTGTATGGCATCTTCGATACAGCATTTATATTGAAAGCCACTTTTAATGAAAAATCTCCGAGCATTTCATAGTAAATTTATACTTTTATTATAATAAAAGTAATTTAAAGTGCTTCAATTGTATTTTTCTTTAACTTTTCTGTGTACTTTTAATGCTTAAATTAAAAATTAAACGTATGAAAATTTTTTCAAGCTTTCTTCATCCGTTCATATCCAAAGTTGGTCTGCACATATATGTGAGCTTAGAACAAACTCTTCTTGACCAAAAGTTGTTGATTTTTTGAAATCAAATTGAGTCTCTTTTCTAATTTAACTATTCTAATGCTTTGTTTCAAATTGTAGTATAACATATGTCAAAACCATTTTGGCCACAAATTTAGACGCATAGATTTTTACTTCTTGATGGAAAAGCATGAAATTTTGAGTAATAATAAACACATTTTTGGTGCATCTTGCGACCTTTATTACAAATATGTAAACTCGTAGGCGCTGAGTTTGAATTTAAATTATACGATTCTTTTATAACATGATTAGCAAATTGTGAATCTGTTTTTTTATTGTTGAATGATCTTACATGTTCCTTAGCTCAAGTGGATATATGTCTATCTGTCTGTCCGATATAAGTGGATAAACATAAGCCACAGGACATTTTATAAAAATTTGCTTCTGATATATATTGTAATGCCAATTCAATCAATGTTGAATCTCTCATTGTAAGATCGAAAAAACACCAACTACAACTAATTCCAGTGTATAATAAGTAAGTCAGTCACAATCAGAACTATTGAGCGAATAACTCAAACCGATTTTTCAATAAATGAACAAAAAATACCACATAAGCCTTAACTAAAAAAAAAAAAAACTTGCCAGGTGGTTATCTTTTTTTGGTGAATAGTCCCACGTAAAATATTATAAATGCCTTTCTATTGAATGTCCAGTATCGCAGGTTACGCCGCTCTCAACCTTTCCATGTTCCCTTTCTCACCAAAGTGAAGAGTATTTTTCCTTGTCAACGCTTCGCATCAAAAGAAGGCCGGGCACCTCTCCTAAGCTCGAGATAAGATTATACGTAAACTTTACGATCCTTTCGAAGCAGACCTTTCCAAAATGTGGGGCTGGGTAATTTAATTTTGTATTTATTGATTGAATTGGCATTTACTTGATACAACTCCATTATAACACGGTGGAAAAATAGCAATGTATTTAATTTCTACAAATTTTATATGGTATGTAATTGACAGCTGTTTCGGCTTATGCCCTCATCAGAACTATTTTATTTCATAAATCTTGTAGAACTCAAATACATTGAAATTTTTGACGGTACTATTATGGAGTTTTACCAAGTAAATGCCTGTGCAATTATAAGAATAGGTAGATAAGAGATCCATCGTTTTATGATCAATTCATATTTCATTTAATGTTTATTTTTTATACATTATATTTATTTTACATTTAAGATATAGTTGATAGCTATTTTGGCTCACGCCATCGTCAGAACTATCAATGTAGTATATTTTTTCACCGTGTTAATTTTGTATCGTCAGAAGTGACCTATTGGGAATAATCAAAAGTATTTTTAGCCGATACAGTTGTTATTTATTTCTATGTGTACATAAAAGTTGCAATAAATACTGAAAATTCTGTCTTTATAAATAATGACTGGAAAAAACGATCATCATCAACACTTGAAGTAATATTTAGAACAAAACAATTATTCATACAATTTATGATATCGACTGAAGGTGCTTGATGGAATTTCAAAATCAAATTTTAATTGTTACAATTTTGTACGATTCCATATGTTTTGTCACTAACGACCCGTGTTTCGCCTTTCGGCATCTTCAGGCATTCTATCACACGGATAGTACAGATCTGACGTTCTGATAGTTCTGACGATGGCGTGAGCCGAAATAGCTATCAACTATATTTGTTAAAAATAATTTTGTAGAACTAAAATACATTGCCATTTTTTCACCGTGTTAAGTAAACAGTTAGCATCGTACATATATTAAAGTTATTAATTACAGGAAAACACTTACCCCTTGCCAAGCAGTAGATTGCAGCTAAAACAAATGTAACAATATTAATCTAATAATAGATAAATAAGGCAATTGAGTTAATTAAGCTTGTTGAATGGTGCAAAATTGTAGCAATCCAAATTTAATTATTCATGCTTTATTAGGTTTATTGAATATTACATTTATTTAAATTTTTGTTATAATTTAAAAATCTAAAGCAGCACATAATAATATGTTATGAAAAATATATATTTGTTTTTTGATTCCATATTGTGTTGTCACTAACGACCCGTTTCGTCTTGCAACAGCAATGCAACAGTCCTGACGTCCGTGTGATAGAATACCTGAAGATGCCGAAAGGCGTAACCCGAGATGCTAGTGATAAAACATATGGAATCGTAAAAAGTTGTAATAATTCATATTTGATATCGAAACTCAATCAAGCACCTTCAGTCGATTTCTTAAATTATAACAATATTTTAATTCTGAAACAAAGCGTCACGGCTAAAATTATTTTGATGTAAATTTTAATGTCTCATTTTTATGTCATTTTAATGTCTCATATGAAAGACATTGTTGTCCTGTAATAATGTCTTAAAATATTTTATGAACATTTCTCAGAAATCGTAAGCTGTTAAATAAAACACCATTAAGAATATCTTTCAATGACCCTAAAAGCAAAATTACATCAGAGGAAGATTTTTGTTTTTTTTTTCTCGGAATTTCAACGTTTTATCATTTTATTTTATTTTTACATGTGTATAGCGATATTTGTTTTTGTACGATTGCTTGAAATGTGAATTTTGGGTACTTTGGACTTCCATAAGAGTTTAATGCGTTAAATATTAAAATGTTAAGCGTCGAATCGAATGAATACATATATTTAAAAAAATGTTTGCGAATAAACATTTATTGGGTATGGCAATACAAATGGAAATTTTTCATTGCTCCTTTTTTATAAATTATGATATCGACTGAAGGTGCTTGATGGAATTTCATTATAAAATTTGAATTGTTACAACTTTGTACGATTACACATGCTTTGTCAATGACGACTCAATTTCGCCTTTCGGCATCTTCAGGCATTTATCACTCGGATTCAACAGAACTGACCAAAAAACTGTTATTTTTACGCAATTTTTCATCATGAAGCGGACAATAAGTGACTGTAATAAATATGACTTAAGTAATTTAGTTACTCGTATCTTAATTTTCTTGGCAACACTAATAATCAGCTTTGCTTTTAAGCTGACTTTGCAAACTGTTTAAATTATCAGTTATTTTCTTTTTGATTGATTGAATTGGCATTTACTTGGTAAAACTCCATTATAACACGGTGAAAAAAAAGCAATTTATTTATGTATTAATATTGTAGGTAGTTCCGACGATGGGGTGAGCCGAAATAGCTACCAACTATATTTTATGAAGAAAAACGTAGAACTAAAATACATTGCTATTTTTTCCACCGTGTCATTTTCTTTGATAGTCTCAAACCTGTATCCGTTGTTTAAATAAATTTTAACTGGCTCATCGATTTATAAATAAACGCAAATATAGTTTGATATATTAGAAAAAAATCAATAAAATATATTTTACGCTATGTTTGAGGACAACTGATACGAAGATAGAATCCCAAAGGCCCATCTCTCTAGTGTTTACATAGTTTTGAGTCGAAATCTTTGGTAAAATAACAGCATTACTGCTCCACAGCGCCTACCGAGACATTTCGAAATCAAAGCCGGATTGAAGGCTCAAGATTTGCAAAAGTGATTGCCATCTCAACCTAGCTTAAAAATAGACCGCGTTTTATTGAGCTTTATTGAATGGAATCATGTTATACAATATAATTGGATTACTTACGGTCTAAGCCGGGTCCCTTTATACAAATATCTAATATTTGGAAATTCATATTAATTAAACAGAAAATATTTCGTACTTTTGAATAAGTACTACGTTATTTTATCATAGCATCTCATTTGAATAGGCAATTTTCATTAGTATCATGCTTTAAAAATAGCTAGATCATATCGTGTAAAACTCAGCTGCTTACGAAAAAAATCATAGAAACTTAATCATCGAAAGCAATGTATCAATTAGTTATCACACGAAAAATTAATCACTCATTAAAATGGTTATCAGTATGAACACTAGAGCACTGTTCATATTGAAATTTCAGTGGTTAATTGCTTTTTTGTTTTGAAAATGAAACAGTGATATATAGAGTAATGCAACTCCCTGTCTTGAACAATGCAAAATTATTTTGGGTTTTGAGAGTATCTCGTTCCCCGTATGATCTTGCAAATTTATCGAATGCCTTAAAGTTGGCTTAGGTTAACACTAAGTCAGCGTGGCCTATTGGGCCCGTATGAGGACAAACCGCAGAAAACAGCTCTATTTGTTCAACATTTATCTTGGGGCTGTCCCACAACAGTTTTAACACTTCAAATTAAAAATTTAGGCTTGATTTGTGCAACAGTCCTTTATTCTTAAAAGAAAATATTTTTGTATGACAAATATGCCGCTACCAAAATTAACTTAATTTAAATGATAATATATTTAAAAAAATGAAGTTTTATATATAATATATATGTAGTATATCGCTACTCATCGATAATGAGATACAAGCTTAATTAGCACAGCAATCTGATATCTTATACTTTTTAGAAAATGTTTGACTTCTTATTCTTAAGTAACGAAAGTGTTTAAGGCATACGCAATCATATATCATATGTCGATCTAATTAATGCCAAAATGTAAACTTTCTCTCAAAAACGGCAGTTCACCCTAACTCAAGAGCTGTGAATCTTATTAAACATTTTGCTTCACTTATTTGAATCTTTGTTTATCTTTCCTCGCTTTACAATACGAAGAATGTAATGTAAAACTTTTGTAAGAAAATAATGATATTTAATCGTATAGATATCACTCAATATTCTAAAAACATTTTTTCAGCCTGCTGATGAATTGGCATTTACTTGGTAGAGTTCCGAATAACACGATGAAAAAATATCGAAGTATTTTTGATGAGGGCGTAAGTCGAAACAGCTATCAAATACACTCATCTACTGATTTGCATGGTATTTTTTTGCGCGGTTTCGCTTTATCGCGGTCGTGAAAAGGTGTTCAAAATTGATCCAAACACAGAACGTGCTCTCAATTTCCAAAAAAGCTTCGAAACTGTTTATTTTTTAATATCTATGTGTTCTTACATATTTACCGGGTAAATCCTATATTTCTTATAAATTTCATTGAAATAAAATATTAGTGATTGAAATAAATATTAAAATTAAAAATACGATGTAATAATTCTAAATGGCGTAAATTGCAAATGATAATTATGAAAATCTTCGTTAATCCTTTTTATTGCATCACAAAAAGTGACAGCCTTGTTGACGTCTGAGAGAGAAACAGTTTCTAAACTCTTCCGTGATGTTTCGACGTTTGGCGAAGTTGCTTGTCGACCCTGTGTCAAGTACCATTAGCGAACTACTTAGCAACCTCTACGAGCCCCCTTTTGTTTTTGAGAATGGAAAGTTAAAAACAATAATATTGTCTAAAAGTTTTGAAAGTGTTAATAAAAAATAAAAGAAATGTTTTTGTATAAAATTCATAGTATGATTGACAAACTATGATATTAATCACCGTGACCGAGTTGTATCTTTCTTGTGAAAAAGTAAAAAAAAAGAATTTTTTTTACAATATATGTTTATTAATTTTTATACACAAGCAGAATACTATATCCAGTTTTAAGTTGATATAATATTCGGTGATTTTGATCTTAGTTAGCGAATACAGTTAATTAAATTCTTTAAATTCGACTGTAATAATATTAAAAATAAACACATTTGCTTTTATAACACGGTGTAAAAATAGTATTAAATTTTGGTTCAATAAACTTTATAAGGAAGATTGTTGATATTTTTATGATTCTATCAGTTTTGGCAGAACTTTAGCTCTGATAAGGGCGTGTGTTGAAATAGCTACAAAATTTTTACCTTATAAACTTTGTGGAAATAAAATACACTGCTATTATTTACCATGTTATAATAGAGTTCTACCAAGAAAATATAAATTTAATCATTTTATTTACTATGGTATTGATTAGTTGATAAAAATTGCGCTTAGAAAAACCAATATCGATAATCTTATGGAATGAAAATATTGATCCAATTATATAATACCTTTATAAAATAACAAATGCAATATCTTTCCATCAATAGTTGACTTTACAAATATTATATGAAATTAATGAAAATAATGTTCATGTTGTTAATAAAATTTCATTAAGTTATTTCAGTTATTGGGTCAATAAATAATTTAATTAGAACTCATATCACATTATTCACTGATTTATCAGTAATTAAAAATAGCATTAGTAAACAAGATGAAATCAGCGTTGACAGACTCAAACGTGGATATAATTCAATCTATCGAACGTATAATTATCAGTTAATTTGGTCTCAATTTGTATTTAGGCATAAAACAGAGGAACGTTTTCTAAGCACGGTATTCTTGCATGTAAATAATAATAAAAAAAATATGCACGTTTTTGGCAACAATTTGACTGCTTAAATAATTTAGTGCACACTTTACAAAAGTTACTTATGTGTTGTTATAAGCCTTAATTTCAAAATACACAACTTCAGCATCTGAAAATGACTTGTTTAGTTAATTTTCTTACGTATTATATTATTTTAAATAATAAAAACACATTTTTTAGTAATTATTTCCACAATCAATTTTTTGATCAGCACCGGTTTCGCTCATCGCGAGCATTATCAACTGATGAAAAAAAAAAGGTATTATATTATATAATATATGTAATATCTATGCGTATGCTTGTGTGTAAACGTATTTGTTTGTAGGTATAGTATGCGAAGAGATAAATATTATTACGTCTACGTAAACCGGATTCACTGTGAATTGCTCAGCTCTACAGTGACTTACGTTTGTTAGCAACGAAAAATAATTATTTAAAAAATAAATCATTATATAAGAGTTGAAAGAGAGCTTTTTTAAGCTTTAATGTTAACGCGTCATAGATTTTAACGCTCCATCAATTTGATATCCCAAAAACAAAATATAATCTTCACCATAATCATCATATATAAGTTCAGAATTAATCTATTGACTTTATAGAATAAAAAAAATGTTAATTTATATTCTTTGCTATTTTTAAAATTATTCTATACAGCACAAAAACCAATCATTTAAGAAAGAGACTTTGTTATTTTACATAGAAATAAACTTGTTTTTGGCAGAAATTCGTTTTAGTTTTCATATGGCTGAACTTATTTCATTATTTTCCGAGAATTCATTTACTTCGCAACAAACTGTGTCGCAGTAAATTCAATAAAAAGTCTTCAAGTGTATATTCAATATGAAATGGAGGTACGAGTGTAAGCAGGGAAAAGAAAAACAGGTCAATCGGAAAATTTGTTTTCTACCTCACACAATCACTCGCGTAGAAACTTTACAGATGGATCTGTCTTTAAATAAAAGCTTATAAAATAGCAATGGCAAAGAAAAGCTCCTATTGTATGATAAATTGGTTGTTACATAAATAAAACTTAGTTTTATTTATTTTAATTATATATATTACAGTAATATTTTAAGAAGTACTTCTATAAATATGATATGTAACAAATTGTGATTTTCTCGTAAAAAAGTGAAATTCTATTAGTGTCATAGTACCGTATTGAAAATGGAAGAGATAATTTTTTCAAAATACGAAATATAACTACGACCATCTGTGGTTATATTATAAAAATATTGTATTCTATTCTTTAAAATGAACAATGCGGATTATAATGATGACAACAAATTGAAACTGTATCCCTTTTTCATGTAATATAAACTATTTGATGGAATTTCCCTATCAAATTTAAATTGTTAAAATTTTGTACGATTTCACACGTTTTATTTAATGACAACCCGGGTTTTACCTTTAGGCATCATCAGTTCACGTAGGTTATATGCAAGAAGAATAAATTATAAAGGAAAAATAAATATACTAAGACGTGCTAGGATTAAAACTGAGATCTAAGCCAATAATTTCAACAATTCAAATTTTAAATTATCTATTTTCGTGCTAAACATGTGTGATCATTTGATGCTTCCATTTTTACATATATGTATTTTATACATCACTGCTGTCTTTATTGGCATTAAAAATTGATTTTAATTGAAAAAAGTGGTATGTTTTAAAGTATTTTTTCCATTAGTGATACTACAGATGAATCAAGTTCATTATTTAACACCGCTTTTCATTACATAACAAAAGCCTCAACAACTCTTTTAGAAATAGTTTCTTAATGATAGTTTAATTGATTTTATAAGAAGCGCCGTTCGTAACATAATCTAAGTCGTCTTCCCAAATTTACTAATTAAGCTTAGAAAGAATTTAAGTACTTGTAACGCCAACCCCCTACAAAATCCCACCTCTTTCCATTGAATCTTTAAAACCTTCGTCTTATGCTTTGATAAAAAAAACCTATCCGGTTATTTTTTTACCAAAAGCTCAAAGGCAAAGAGTTTGTCCCTAAGTTTGTTTTACTGGTAAAAACGGTCCTTTATGGCCTCTGATCTTGGATGAAGGGTACGGCCTTAAGGCAAACACGCTCCTCAATAATGTAAAGGATATCGCTTCAACTATCACAAATTTCCTTTTTTAGCCGATTTTGCGGTCGTGACGGCTAATTTTTCACCAGAGATTTGTCTTTGAAAAACATATTTTAAATACGTCATTTTTATTTAAATCCGTAGATAAAAATGGCCATGTGAGTAAAAACTGTAATCGACAAAAATAATTAGATGACATTCTCTAAATATTATTGAAATGCTAATCTTTTTCTGATTAACTATTGTTGTCAAGTATAAAAGATCGTCAATTTGAGCAAATTAGATTATCTTCTTTCTAAATATTCTACTTTTCTTTAATTTGGAAAGATACACGTAATAAACGAATTGTACAACATTTTTGAAAAAAAATATATAAATATAACATCACAATTATAATAATTAGTCTAGTACAGTTATTGACAACTTTCAGCTAATTTTTATACATATCTTTTGAATTAAATAGCAAAAACTAAAATTCATAAATCAGAATGATTCTTTCTGTATGGTTTTGATGATAAAAAAATAATTTACGTTCTATATCTGCCAAGAGAGTTCATCTAAAAATTAGCTTCCTAGCTAATTTCCTTACGTATTTTTTATGCATACCTGTATCTGTGTGTGCGATTGTATGCATATGCATGCGTGGCTGACTATAGTATGTGAGAATATAAATATAATTATAATTTGTGTATGTGGTGCTCAGCTCTGTAGCGATATACGCCCGTCAATAACGACACGACAATTAATCTATATATTAGAGATGAAAGATACTTTAAAAGCCCTGATGCTAACGCGTCATGGATCTTAACGCTTTACAACTTTAATCAAAAAAATAAAGTATTTTTAATCCTTATTTAAAATTTTTCATTCCATTGAAAAATTTCTTAGCCAGATGATACTAAATCAAGTCAATTATCCAAATGAAGGTGTGTCTACTTCTCGTCTTGCCTATTCAACAATATGAGAGTGAAGTTTTTGCACGTCGGAACCATCGGCGGGACAACATTTCGGATGACGATATTATTTCAGGTCAAATATTAAATCTTTTATTACGCAGAAATTCCTCAATCTTGTTGAATATTCTACATCTAGGCAAATTTCAGTTTCCCAGATACAAGCATTTATAACTGTTAAAAGCTTTTAATGTATTAACTGTCACTTCTTGATGGAAAGGCATGATATTTTTAATAATAAAAACACATTTTTAGTACTTATTTCAATTACATATTTTTTAATCAGGACCTGTTTCGCTCATCACGAGCGATGATAATCCATATAGTGTCATATATATACAAAATATATATAATTCCATTAAGTATTAAAGTGTGGGTTATTTTCTTCATTAAAATTTTCCCACTCCTTAGTTCCTTAATGACTTTGTTATGATTGTTCAGCGCCCCTAATGGATTATTAATTTACGATCAATTTTTTTTGAAATTTTTAATAAATGATTATACATATTTAATTTTTATGCTAATTAGCGCTATTTGTATTAATTTAGTATGATTTTTTGTAAATTTTTTATTAGTTCTTGAACCCATCGTTTTGTATACCAGCTAACATTAACTCAAATATTTTGTATAAATAGATTTGAATCAGTTTTAATTATTTTTAGAATCAGTTGATAATGCTCGCGATGAGTGATACCGGTCCTAGTAAAGAAATAATTTGTGGAAATAAGTATTAATAGATATGTTTTTATTATTTAAATTACTGTTAACAGCATTTCTTTTATTTAATATGTATACATAAGCTGTACAAATATTTTGTGCAGTCTCTGTTGTAGTTATCCAGTATTTTTCTGAAGTATTTCCACCGATAATCATTATCACTGGATGATAAGAAACGAATTAATACAAACGTTTAACTAACTTTTAATTTATCTAACAAAAAAATATGAGATACATAACAGTTAATAACATGTTAAGTCGTTTCTGAACGAAATTAATTTAAAGTTCGCTTAGAAATTAGAACAGATTTTGATAGAGCGAGTTATCTTTACAACAAAATACTTATCCATCTCAATCGATGAGTGTAAGCATCATACAACGTTCTGATAAATAGATTTAATTAAAGGTTTCTACGGAGCGTGTACTTTAGGCAGAGCGAGGTACAGAATACATTGTTGATGATAAACGTCAAATTGTAACTAACGTAAATTACGTTAGCAATAAACGTGAATTTATTACGTAACAAAAGGCAGACTGCCGCGCTGTCGAGGTTTTTTATTTGTTTCAAATTTGCTCGAAGCAAATAATTTTCGTGAGTTTTTAAGCCACGGCATAGCTGTTAGATTGCGTAATATTTCACAAAAAAATATTTATTTTTAGGAAATTTTCATTCGTGGTAAGAATTTATCTGAATTTGTATTTGTTAATAAGTTACATTTTTTCAACCAATATATTTGAGTATTCTTAGCAAACTTTACTATTCTTTTAATTAATAAATGTCTTTTTAATTTATGATATCGACTGAAGGTGCTTGATGGAATTTCAATATCAAATTAGAATTGTTATAGCTTTGTACGATCCCACGTGTTTTGTCACTAACGACCCGGGATTCGCATTTCGGCATCATCAGGCATTCTATCACATGGATGCAGCAGAATTGACAGTTCTGAAACGAGTCTGGGCGAAACCCGGGTCATTAGTGACAAAACATGTAGAATCATACATAATTGTAACAATTCAAATTTAATAAATACATTTTTGATTTATCACCTATTTAATGACTGCCATTTGATTGTCTGAAGTGAAAATTGCACTATTTGTCTTAAAATATTCATGTTGCAAACAAAAATATTTAGTTTTAGATGATTTATTTCCCACTTCTAAAATTAAATAAATCCTTAATTTCAAAATTACAATTATAATTCTAAATTTTATATAACATCGACGAACTCTCATATTATATATGTTTGTTCACCCACAAACCTTTTGCTGATGAAATGGTAAGCTTTGCATTTTATCCTCGCGATCAGGACTTATTTCAGTTACAAAAATTATTTCCAATCTATTTGAAAATGCTTATGATGAGAGAGACTGATATTTATATATAGACTGGTTTCGATAGAATCATCGTTAAAGTTATATTTTGCATTCAGTTTTTTTTTTTAAATATGTTTGCTGATTGCAATAGATTCAATGGTATTTTTATGTGTCATTATTTTTACTCAAACAATCAGGTCGTAGAGTTCGTTGAGGATTGTGAGAGACCAGTAATTTTAAAGTACAAAAAGGTTTCGCTATTCCAACTTTCAGTGCTATCAAAGATTTGCAATATGTAATACTCTATTTAGTTGCATTTTGTCAATCCAAAAAATATATTTTTATAAGTCTGTTTGCTTATATTAATTGCCAAACCTTGTACCAAATAACAGTGATGTTTTATTAAATCAACCGGAAAATTAATTGTGAGCATCGATGATTAAATACTTGAGTAATTTTTTATTATAAAGTATTCAATAAATCTGTGGGAATAGCACTGGCGGCATGTTAAATTTATGAAATCATTACCATAAATCCCATTCAGTAGTTGACTTGAAATGTTTTCTCCGCTATCTTTACGGTCACGCACAAGTGGATTTCAGATTCCAGCATCATACATACGTACAACATAAGCCGTTCCTTGTCCGATTCAAATTAGTACATACAAGAGCGCAAAGCTTCTGCAGGCCTTTGGGTGACAATAGACAGCTTTGACCGTTCCCCGAGCAGAGCTTTTGACAAAACTGCGTAAATATTTACACTGGACGACAACATCTCTAGCCATTGCATGTTTTGCTTACATCGTGCGCTCTATCTCTCTCTTACACTTGACACTCTACTGTAATTTGTACTGTGCTTACACGACGAAGTTAATATCATTTAATAAAAATAGAATTCATACATTATCTCACAACTTCATGTTGCTATTTTGATTCCATTAGCCCGTTGAATTTAAGTTAAAAGATACATTAAAATCATTTCTAAATTAACCAATAAATAACCATAAATATGAACTATCTTGTATTACATATGCATTTACTGTTTCTCTTACAAATTGCGTTAATTTTTAATAAGTGATTACAATACAGAGTATGAAATATAAAAAAAGATACGATGTCGTTAAATCAATGCTAGATATGCAAATAAATTATAAAGCTTAATTACAATTGGAATATTTTATAGATATGAGATCTTAAAATAATTACATGAAGGAAAAGAAAATACATTTGCTAATAGATAGATAATTTATGATATCAACTGAAGGTTCTTGATGAAGTCTCAATATCAAACTTGAATTGATACAGCTTATTGTATGATCCCACTTATTTTTTCACAAACTCAGGTTAAAAGTCAGTTCTGTTGCATCGGTATAATATAATGGCTGGAGATGCCGAAGGGCGAAATCCGGGTCGTTAGTGACAAAACATGTGGAATGGTACAAAGTTGTAACAATTCAAGCTAGAGACATAATTGTCGAATCGAAAAAAGACGCACTTTCTACAAAGCGAAGTAAACGTCATTACTTAAATGCTTCTGCCCGCTATGTTATGAGTAAAATCGTGCGAAAAGCTTTTTTTGTCCACTAGTAAGGGTAGGGATACACACGAAGGGTGGTTGTAAAGAAAGGTCCGCATATTCACTATGGTTTTTACATATACTATACATGTTTTTGGTCATTTTTTAATACAGGCGCGTGATTATCGTTATGAATATCTAAAAGTATTTTTATTTTATATAAACATTAATGGATACTTGTATGTCAACCTGTTTTTTTAGTAATTTAATAAATAAATATTACTGATTTTCATTTAATATAGTACAAGTGACCCTAAGTTATCAAAGTCGTTTTGAAAAGCTACACTTTTTGCTACTCTTTATCGTTCCTGATTATAAAGTTCTATATTAGCTAAAAACTTATATTTTACTCTATTCAACTCTCCGCCCTTTCGCTCTAGTTGTTGACTTCTAGTATTCATATATAGTGTAACACATCGTCTATCGAGAAAATCTAATAACAAACATTGCTTTGTCTTCCATCTTCAATGAAAAAAAAAATCATTGGATTTCCACTTTTGTGCTAAATATATTTGTATGCATTGTGCTTAAAAAAATGACAAAATCTTGCTTAGGTAGTACCGAAGTCAACAACAGGACTCTTGCAGACAGAACCGAAAATCTTTTGCATAACCTTTTGCTCAGATACCTGTAGCATCTTAAAATCTTAATAAACCAACATCTTGACTTCAAAACTCTACGCCAGAAGGTTTTTTGACCATATTATTAAGGCAAATATTTTTGTTTTGCAGTCCATAGAAGTGTATATAACTGTTAACAATTATGTTGCTAATTTCGTTACATTAATAGTGATTCAATGTAAACAACTTCATCCATCATTTAAATGATTTGGTTATTAAAGATAAAGCCATTTTGAATACCGGCTTCATAATAAGCATATGTAACATTTAGTTTTTCATATTAGTTGAATCCAAAGTCACTGCTATTTTGAAAATCTATAAACACTTTGATGAATGCTTTTCCAGTACGCCAAAATCTTCACTGACTTTGCGTAGTTTAACTCCGAGAGCTTACGATGGCAACTTCTTCTAAAAATAAGTTAATAATTTAACTAAAATCACAAAAATACAGCACAAAAAATACGTTTACTGTTATCACAGCCTGAAAAGAATATTTCATGGTTTCGAGTCATTAAGCGAAACTATATAAATATTAATAGTACAAAAAAAAACAATGTTTTGTAGCTTTATATAAGTACAATATAATTAGAGTGATAAAAGCATTAATAGCCCAAACTTTCGCTTGTCATTTTTCACAACAGCCATTACGTATAAAACAAAGCACGCATGACTAATTTAAGCACTAGATTAACATAATGTATAAAACATTATAAAATAGTTAACAAATGAGCTTAACCTTGAACGCGGTACAAGTCAAAAAAATCTGCTTAAACAGAAAAGCACAGTTCATAGATATTTTATATATGTATAAATTCATTGACATTTTTTCTAGCTAATATTAAAAATGAATTTTATCTCACTGATAGCTTTTTCAAGCCTTCTTTCTACTATTGTCTACTGTCAAATAATTAGATTATCAATATGTATGACCAAAAGTGCTTAGAGATATCTATATTCCATATATTTATAGTATCAGAGAACAATATAGCACAAATTTAAGCTAAAAATTACAACTACAAACGTACTTAATACTCAATTGAATTTGAAAATTACTTATGTATTTCATAGAGTATATAGCTTAAAAGTTATATAGAATAAATAACCAAGCCCATTAGTTATTCTTATAGCCTAGAAGTATATCCACTCGAGCTAAGGAACAAGTAACATCATTAAACAGTAAAAAAACACACAATACGCTAGTCACGTTATAAAGGAATCCCATAATATAAATTCAAACTCAGCGCCTTAGTGTTTGCATCTTTGTAATAAAGGTCGCATGATGATGGCTTTAGAACAGCTGGAAATCAATAGATATCAACTATCACAAAGAATTCTTAACGAACAAACTAATATATGTATTGACTCCTCTGACTGATGTCTCTTTGTTTCTGTAATGGACCATTTCCGTGTCATGTAAACTTATATAAATGTATATATAAATGTATGTTAACTTATTGATATAGCCACCATTTTAGTTTCATTTACAATTGCTAGTTTTATTGCGAGCAGGAAACAAGCTAGGTCGTTAAAACAGGAGAGAAGATGTATTGTGTACCTTTTGTACACAGCTATATATAGATAAGCAAATGTTAGTTTAAGCATAGTTCTGACAATAGCGTGAGCCGAAATAGCTATCAAGTATATTTTTAATAAATGTTTTGTAGAACTAAAATACATTTCTATTTTTTTCCACAGTGTTATAATGGAGTTCTACTAAGTGAATACCAATTCAATCAACCCATTAGTTTTATTTATTGTATTTTATGTTTATTTACTTATGTATGATATTTTCGACATAAAATATGGAACGTCCTTTTCATTTATCATATATATAAAATTGTAAAATATGACCTTCTCAATAACGTTTCTCTCATTTTTTATACGGAGAATGAATTCTTAAGTGACCGTCTATGTGCTATATAATATACACTTTTAAAAGTGAACATATAAGAGTTCCAAAATATACAATCTATGAAAGATCTAAATATTGGGAAAGCTCTAAGTGAACGAAACAGGGTTGGATTTCTAGGGAAAACTTGTATACTTGGGTAAGTACACATTCACCCTTTGCAGCTGTCAAACCAAATGTGACCCTTGTTGTGTTGAAACTCCCGTGCTCCGTATGGAAATCGCATTAAGTTCGTGGAATTTCAAATCATCGGCGAGGTAAAACGAAAATTAGAATCGTTCCCTATATTACGATCTGTACTATATTGAAACTCAATAATTTAACATTTTTAATGGCGGATGGTTTTCAAATTAAAACGCATGAAAGGAACATTTGTTATTAATTAAATAATTTTTATTCCATTATTTATTACAAATGTAGTGTCTGCTTTCAATGTGGATTGTATGGAGAGCTACGCAATTATATATATATTACGCAAATGCACTCCAAATGACACCCAACGAACAATTTATATCTTTTAAATATATTACAATAATAATTACGAAAACTATGACAATTTTTTTTGAGCTTAAATTTAAATCTGAATTAATTTTAATAACTATTGATGAAATCAGTGTTCAGAAACCTTTTTTGCGAGACTGAGTAAAAAATCGTTTTTTTTTATAAACTAATTTATTTTGTTTAAAAATTATATATATACTGATATGTTATAATACATGTGTAAATAAAAATTTACTTATTTAAAAGTGATTATAATCAACTTTTCAATTTATTATTATTTTAATTAATAAATATGCTTAAAAAATAAACAATTCCTTCATTTTTTGTAGTAATACCAAAAAATTTGTAGTGGCTAATTCAATTACCCACGAGTAATTAGTTGCCAACTACTGTAATTAAAAAATAATCACATTCGAACACAAAAAAAATATTTTTGGTGGATCATCTGATAAAATAATGCTAAAATACCTGGCAAGTAAAGAGTTGGTGCGTTATCACTTTATGCACTAAAAATATATTTTCAATTAAATATTTGTGGCATCAAATTTCTTACACAATTTTAAATATAGAATCCTTGCATAATTGAAACAATGTGTCAATCGCCATCCATAATTATTGTTGATCATACATAATACTTTTGCAGCAATTTATTATATTGTTATTCATATACAGTATGGTCTACATGACATTTTTGAGATACAGTAAAGCTTCCAAAAGTTTAGTTAGGTATGAATTTTGTAAACAAAGGACAATTCCTGTGAGACCTGGCGGATGTGGTAATCTTGGCTTACTTAGATTAACTTGAGGGTCTTGTGGCTTAGTGGCCCAAACTTAGCATCGAGGACAGGTCAACAAAGCCGTCTGCTTACTTGAAGTTTGCTTTGGTGATTCGTGGTGCATTGTGAACATCTAAGAAGCATAAGCGCCGAAGGTGGAACTGGCCCATGTAAGGGCATAATTGATTACGGCTTGGACTTCCGCATATATAGGTTATGCACAAAAGGCTTTCGCATAATAATTTCCAATACAAACACAACCGATTTCCTTAACCTAAACGTCCCATGCACCAACCTCATAATGATCTTTAACGTTTTAACGAAAAATTAAAAAAAATGGTTTTTAATCGTGAGAATTTTTTTCGCTATCTAGAATAAAACGAACACTCACAAAACAATACAATGAAATCTCAATATAACGTTATAATAATGCTCGTAATATTTAAATCGTATCAATTTATTATATGATAGAAAGTGTCATAGTTCACAAGTAAAGCTTAAATAAAATATGTATTAAATTGCAAATTGAAAATGAAGTAAGTGACTATTTTAGACAAGATGGTATAAGTAATCATGGATAAATTAAAACGAATATTTATTCACTATTTACGTTTATTTTCATGAAATATAAAAAAAAACTAGGTTAACTCTCACTTCGA
This sequence comes from Himalopsyche japonica, assembly GCA_028555115.1. NCBI lineage: Eukaryota > Metazoa > Arthropoda > Insecta > Trichoptera > Rhyacophilidae > Himalopsyche > Himalopsyche japonica. The sequence goes on from JAHFWJ010000645.1 coordinate 372,953, forward strand.
GAAATATATAAAATCAATTTGCCAAATTTAAGAACTTATAATTACAATATAAAACTAGGATGCTAGATCAGAAAAAAACTTGAAATATGTACCTTTCCTAAGCCACTACATATATATTATATATATAAGTAAAAAAGCGCTTAATAGTTCTAATGAAGGCGTAAGCTAAAATAACAATCAACTTTATATTCTATAAAGTTTTTGGAACTAAAATATATTGCTATTTTTCATCATGTAATATTTAAGAACTTAAATATTTCGTTTTAATTTAATTTTATATATTTATACGAATTTCGTATTTGTTTTCCCTCTGCCTGTTTTGTCACTATTCTGATTTGTCTAGCGAATCGATTTTTCTATAATACAATGTATGTAATACGATGTATGGCTTCTATATTATATTTCTAGAGTTAGTTAGTGTAGTGACACAAATAAAATTTTTGGTTACATAAATATATAATATTTGACAAATTCAAAGGTTAGCTATATCAAACTATATGATATTAAATGCACTGTTATTTTATCTTTATTAATATACATTGACTTACGGTGCTTCACTATCAATTTGTAAGTCAAATAAGTTATTGGTTTATAATACAACTATACGAAAGATAATCTCTCAAATATAAGCACGTACAAACTACCACATAGTATATATTTAGGCATTATAATACTTACTATTAAGACAAAGGCATGGGTAAAGACTCAAAGCAACTCATTAGGGATTCATACATACTAGACCTAAAGCATAGTGGTCTACTGTGGTCGCTCTTGTTCAATAGAATGGGCGCATTGGGCTTAAGTCCCAGCGGAGAATCTAAGGGTGGATTAGTTAATACTTTTTTCATGTTTAAATAAACATATAATATAAAACATTTACAAAGCATTTAAAAAGACAGCCTGGATTTACTTATAACAAATCCTATTTTGATTGAGATAGTTATTTTCACTACTATTATATTCTCTTTTTCGGAAGTTCAATGTAACTAGTAGTTTCATGTAATCAGTTAAATAGTTATCGATTTAATCGGCATTCACTTGGTAGAACTCCATTATAACAAAGTGAAAAAAAAGCAATGTATTTTAGTTCTACAATATTTTTTTTATAAGATATAGTTAATATAACTATCAGAAAATTTTTCTGACGATGGCGTGAGCCGAAATAGCTATCAACTATATCTTAAAAAATAATTTTGTAGAACTAAAATATATTGCTATTTTTTCACCGTGTTGTAAATAATTATCTTTTGTGTGGATTTTGAAGAATCTTTGTTTAAATTTCAGATTAAATAGTAATCACTTGCAACGCATTATTTATTTATGATATCGAGTCAAGGTGGTTGATCGAATTTCAATATCAGATTTGAATTTTTAAAACTTTATATGATTCCACATGTTTTATCACTAATGACCTGGGTTTCGCCTTTCGGCATGTTCAGGTATTCCATCACACGAATTTTTAGTGATAAAACTTGTGTATTTGTACATAGTTTTAACAATTCAAATTTGTAACGTATTAATTGTAAATTATTGTAAGAAAACTGTTATATTTGATAAAATAAAAACACATTTTACGTACTATTTCCAAAATATAATTTACGATCAGGAAGTATTATCTACTGATACAATACAAACAAAATATTTTCGAATTTGATGTGATGATGCCTTCATTATAATTTCTATTCGATCAGTTGCTATTATTCGCAATAAGCGAAACCGGTCATGATCGTAAAATATAGTATAGAAATATTACTAAAAACTGTGTTTTTATTATTTTAAATAAAATATATATTTTAACACGAATTGGAATTTAATTAGTAGACCCCATTATAGTACAGTGAAAAAATCGCTATGTTTTGTTGCTTCTACCGGTTCTACCAATTCAATCATTACATATATTTTACGTCAAATCAATGAAATCGCTTTCAATTGCTGTGCGCGAAATCGGAAGAATAAATATATCAATTTTTACCAACAAAAAGGTAAAATGTACTGCGATCGTAATTCAAACTTGTCAATACGGGAGACCAGCACAATATATCAGTGTTCTATGTTAACGCCTTCGAGGTATCAACCCTACAATACATCACCTAAAACAAGGTAAACAACGCTACGCTTTTCGTGTGCCTAATGACACACCTACATTCACCCCTATAATATAAGGACAAAAAAAACACATACTTACATATTTCTCGCGCCAAAAATTAACATAAAACGATTTTTTCTTCACCTACCTGTAACTGATACGATTCCGAACGTCTTCAATCATATTCCTTTTCCACCCTATAAAAAATATTTGATCACACATCAAAAGTATTCAAGTGATCTCTGTATGCAGAGAACATTTTGTTTGGGAATAGTATACAATTTCAATCCAAGTATCGTAGGGCGCGTATGACTTTTTGGTTTCGGCATATCTTTTAACGAAGTCTTTCTTTCAGGCGGTTTTAGTCGTAATGCAAGTCATTACGGCGAAGAAAAATGACCCCTATTTTTCAGTTTTATAAGAAAGTCTTACAACTTGAATGCGTAGAAATATTGAGGCAAATATTCGCTCAAATTAAAAAGCTTGCTTTTTCCTACAAACTTATACTTACTGTAAATTAAAGTTATAACTTTTGGATTTTATTTGAAATAATATATATAATAAAAAAATATATTTTGATCGATTCATTTGTTAAATATTTATAACATAAATACACTTAACTCTGGAAGAACTGTTAAATCAATGATTGCCAAACGTAAAGAGGATGTGAGATACTTTCAGAAATTGAAATTGTCTAGTGAGAATTCCATCAAGCACCTTCAGTCAAAATCATAAATTGTAAGAAATTGGTTTTTCGATGTACAATATAAAAAAAATCGTTACGATAAAATTCAATTAGCACTTCAAAAATGCGCATTTCCATCTCAGTCAACTTCATAAAGTTATATGAAAATTATGGAACACAATAAGTAATGTAAAGTTTTGAATCGACGTTATGAAAAAATAATGCGATCCTTCGTTATAAATGAAATTGAAATAATAACATTGAAAAACATTTATCTTCTATACTTGTCCAGTGCATGCTGGGATTAACCCGTCCATTTTGAATTCCTACAGCTACCATAATGATAACTTTTGGTTAGTACAGAACACGTGACTCATAACTGTCAGTGAACGGAAGGGAAAGAAACTTTATTCAGACAGTAATGTTGTGCCGCAGTTACATTCACGTCTTTCTATATAAATATATACATAGGACGACCGATGATGGATGAGTTATACGCCACTAAAAATTGTATTTCTTCAAAGAGATCTTTCATTTAAACAAAATATTTAGTACTTGTTCCACAATTTGCTAATCAAGAAATGATCAATTATCAACAAGCACTATATAAATAAAGACTAGGCTCTTTCTACACCTTACGATATGATTTAATTTACACGTAACCGTAAAAAATATATTAAATCTAAGTAAGGAAGAAAATTATTTTTATCGAAACTTAATAAAGAAAAAGTTTATACCCTTTTACAAACATCTTTTTGCTTGTTCTTGTACAAATCAGTTCTTTCATAGCTGAAACTAATAAAGATTGATTTTTAAATAATAAAAGAACAAAAACAATAAAAAATTAAATATTTTAACCGCCTGAGGTTTCAAGCCCTGTCCTTGCGGTATCATTATCGTATAGCTGTTTAATGATAATTTAGTAAATTTAGTTAATCTTTTTAATTTTTGACGGAAAACAACTAACATCATTTTTTACGCGTAGAAATTTACTGTAGTAATTTAATGTAGTTTTACTGTTTTTTGAGATTTTAAGATTTGAAAAAAAAATCATTTGCCCAAATTTCTTCGGTAAAACTCATTAAATCATTGTAAATATTATAAATTATTTTTAAATGCATCGCTTTTTATTGTATTTCACTTGTTTAAAATTAATTATAAATTATTTTTCCTTTCTCAGGATTGAGGGAAGAAGGAATGGGGAATTGTGGTATTTTGAGACTAAATTAAAAATATGCTCAATCTTCCTTTACCATTCTTCTTTAAAGTGATTTAATTTCATATATATTTGTATTGCTTCTAAGCACGTCATTTCTTCTTCTATCGGTGAACAAATTGAATTCAGGAAACGACTTGCGGCATGTTCTATTTCATGTTATCTGTCTTGTTACCACTAGCTTTTGATTTTGAAAGCATATTTTACGCTTAATACATTACTTTTCAAATCAATTGTGTATGTCTATATTTTTATCATATTTATAAACATACAAAAAAAATGTTGAAGTATGAGTTTATGAAGCCAGTTGCTGTTTTGTTCTTTTTGATTTCACGACTAAATTATCTTAAACTAGCGAGTATCTGGCACGAGTTGCAATGCTATTTAAAGAAAAAATGTGATCGTACTTTAATTCTGTTATAAGTGCTTTTGGCTACACAATGTATTTGTTATTCAGTCTGTTACATACACCAATAAATCAGACGTTTTTAGTAGTGTAGTAGTTTAAGCAGGCCACGTAAAACTGTGTAAGTGAGAAGATAATACCTGATGTAAAGGTTGTACCAATTGATATATCTTTTGCGAACACCTGCAAAACTACTCATTTTTTATTGTTATCGGAAGAAAAAGTAAATGCTCGTGATGAGCAAAACCGTGACTGATCTGATAGTGTTCATAATTTAAAAACTTTTGCGACTGTGTTCTGAACAGCCTACTAAAGTTTCATCTCAATTGAATGAATGATATAGGAACGCGTACAGGACATAAAAACAAATTAGAAAACAAGCAAACAAACATTCATTTAAACATATATAAATCTCACAACGCCTTCATTAAGTTACCTTATTTCAAGTTTAATTTGAACCCTTCCCGTGTCTTTTAAAAATCGAAAACCTAAACACATATCTTTTATAGATTTTTTTAATTTATTTAAGTTATTTTATGTGCTTTTTTTATTTGTTTCAAAATAAAGATTCAAACTTTAAATGAAATACATCCAATGCTTTAGTATACTTCCAAAATCATTCAAGTCATGTCTCACTGTAATTACAGCTATGTAATTAGAGTATTTTCAACCTAAGCATTCAGTGCTTTATTTTTAAGAAAGAATTTTTCATGAAGATTTTTAAAATTGTACATTAACTTTTGTCGTGTACTTTCGTTTCGATATGATTTTTAAATGGTTAAAAATGCAAATAAATGTGATGTGAATTCAAAAATGGAAAATACCATACACATAGTATGTTGCATTTCTCTCATTCAATAGATTTAAAATAAAGATCTTAATAATTTGAAAAACATAATATGTTGTCGCTTTTATCGATTGAATACAATATTTCAAAAGCTGCGGAGAAAATTTCTTCTAGCAAAGACATTTTAATACTTGACAAAGAAATGTCAACCAAATATTTACCGAGTAAAAAAATATTTTCCTCAGATACATATTCTAGGTTCTAAAAAAATCCGATATCAATAAGCCAAGGTAAATTCTTAAACAAAATATTACTAAAGCTAAAGATGCCGTTTTTTGTAAGTTACTTGACCCTTGACATATTCTTTTGTCTTCTTGGTATAATATTTTGTGACACACTTTTCTTATAACAATTTTTACCTTATTTGTTTTATTCTTTACGCATACGTGCTTTTATTTACAAAACCTAAAAAGGGAACTTTTTTCAATAAGAATTTTAGATATCGTTTGCTTTTTCATCTTTGACTATTTAACATTATATTATATTTTTAGCACAATTTTACGCGATGGGAAAATCATAAAACTTATAAAAAACATCTGATTTTTTATTGTTATCAAAACTTATCTCATTCATTTCTGATTCATTTTTTCAAACATTGTTTTGTAATACATGTCTTGAGTGGAAGATCTTGCAGGGCAAAGGTTCCCAAACTTTTTTAGGTGGCGATCCCTTTACATAAAATCCATGTGACCCGTGACCACCCATACAATCCAAAAGCATGCAAAAAAATACCCCCCAAAAAACCGTTCCCTCAGGCTGGGAGCCTATGTTCTAGGGAATAAAAAATCCCGTTATACAACAGTATACTGATGGCTGTACAGTTATGACACATGATTTCTAGAAACACATTGATGCTTACAATTTTTTTTTTCAAGAATGATTGACAGAGCCATAATCTAACAGTGCGTAGTTTGGCAATATGGCGGAAAAATAGCAATGCATAATATTTAAGTTCTACAAAATTTATATAGTGTATAATTGATAGCTGATTTAGCTTATCCCTCACCAGAACTATTTTATCTCATAAATCTCCCAGAACTAAAATACATTGCTATTTTTACACCATGTTATAATGGAGTTCTACAAAGTAAATACCAATTCAAACAATGAATATTTTACCTTTGGTATTTTTTGCGAGAAATTACACATTAGTCAATTGCTCAATCTGTCTTTTTATAAACGCTAAAAAACTGATGAAATGACGGTTGGTTAAAAACAACGACGTTGTGAAAACATAACACACATCTGCATTATACTAAAGATCTATGAAATATTGTAACATAACTCTAAGAGATTTTTACAGAACGTCTTTTGTAACAAATTGAGGTATAATTGAGGTAAAATCAGTAACGACTGATTTTTTCGTCTGATTTTCCCAGTTAAATTTCTGTTGGTATTTACAAAGATTTACTATCACAAAGGATTCTTCACGAACAAACTAATATATGTCGATCGCCATTGCTCAACCCTCTACAAGGGCCTACATTGTTTCCATAATAGACCATTTCCGTGCCATATGTAAACTTATTGATATAGCCGCTTTTTTAGTTTTGTTCACGTCGTTAAAACAGAAGAGAAGATGTAATGTGTACGTTTTCTACACAGCTATATATAGATAAACAAATTTTCGTTTAAGCATAGCTCTGACGATGGCGTGAGCCGAAATAGCTATCACCTATACCTTAAAAAAAATGTAGAACTAAAATATAATACATTGCTATTTTTTTCCTTGTATTATAATGGAGTTCTACCAATTGAATGCCAAATCAAAAAATATATTTACAAATTCTTAAGAATATTTTATCACAAGTACTCACCAAAATATTAGCCGGATCTCTGCCATAGACGTGTAAATGTGGCCTATAATTCCGTGAACGCAATGCCGGCCATACAAAATCCGCGTTTATATACGGTCTACTTAAGACATACTAAAACTCAACAAGGTCGACAATTTTAATAATTTGAATATTTCAACCACACACCGAGATATCTTAGGATTATAGCGTTATACTTACAGTCGACATATTTTGTATTATAATCACTGAAATATCGATTTTAAAAAGAGCTTCCATGTATAAATATAATCGCGTTCCTCCATATCCGGCCATACTAAAACTTTAGGCATTAAAAATTTCATAAAAGCTTTTGTTTTTGCAGCAATATTCATTGCGTACATTATATATAAAACAGTTCTTTGTTTTTCTTTAAATCTTTATTACTTCGTGACTTTCAAATAAAACGTCGTAAATTTTACTAAACAGAAGATTTTCAGTCTGGCAATGTCATTTCAAGCTCGCATTGTTTCGGAAAAGGTTTCATTCGGGCAACACTGCCAAAACTCTGAGAAAACTTAACCAATCATAGTGGGTCCCTGCCGCTCCACCTGTCTTCCAATATTAGATGGTTAACCGCGTGTTCGTCCCGAAGCTAAGTTTCCTGCTCGTCGAAAGTTGAGATCTCCGCGGAAACGGAAATTCCGGTCGGAATACGAGCCAATTGTGTGATTGGCAACACTGTTCGTGGCTTTGTTTTGTCTTTGTTGTATCCCACTATTTATGCTTTTTCCTTTATTATTCAACTAAGTTTTGAATGGAAATTTCTGTTTACCTAATTAAACTATAATTTGATTTAATAAACTCAATGTGTACTGTTACTTCTTACTTGGTAAAACTGTACCATTTCCGATAAGTCAATTTTATAAACAGACAAAAATAGATATATCGTCTCACAAATTCAAAAATAATAATATTATTGATTTAATTGGCATTTACTTGATAGAACTCCATTATAACACAGTGAAAAAAATAGTGTTTAAAATTGAATTAAGTATTTTTCTATTGTTTAAATTGGCATTAACTTGGTAGAACCCATTAAGCACGGTGGAAAAATAAAAATATGTATTTTAGTTTCACTAAATTTATAAGATATAATAGTTATTTCGGCTCGCCCTTCATCAGAACTATGGAACTATGGAGGGCGTGATCCGAAATAGCTATCAACTATACATCTTATGAATTTTGTAGAACATTAAATACATTGTTATTTTTTCACCGTGTGAATTTATATATATATATATATGATGAGAATTTTTTAAATAAAATGAATATAATTCTTTTAATCCTATATATATAAATAAAAAATAACTATAATACTTTAAAAACCTTTTCGACTCCTAAAAGAATTTCGTATGGTTTTGGGATATTGCGTTTTTATAGGCGTATTCCATTTTCATATGTTTTTTGTTTAAGTTTAATTTGTAGTTAGATGTTTTTTTTTATTAAATATCCTCTTAGTAATACGTATATCGTATAGTTCATTTAAAATTAAAACTTGTAATATACTCATTATTTTCATTTGTTTCAGAATTTTTGTGAAAAAAATTCGTGTTTTGTAACACCTTGAATATTGAATATATGTTCCCATACAATGATTTTAAGAAATCTTGTAGTTCCATTGACAGACCCGTGCAACCCCATTTGCAAAATACCGTTGTACATAATATTTTTCTTTACTCTTGTTGTGAACTAAGGCGACAGGCATGAGTGAAAACGAGAAGTTCTTTGGAATTTTAATGTTTGAGAATACCGTTTTATACTACACACACTTTTAGACGCATATCGCTTTGAGATTGTTAAGCAAGTAAAGAATTTGCGAGTGGCATAGATGAAATATTTTTCAATATAAACCAACAAATAGAAAACATCAACTATTTAATAATATTTTAATTATGAAGATTTTAATCATAGCAGTCATTTTTTAAACTTTGATCGACAATTTACTATTAAAATTTAAATATAAACAAACATTTTTTTTTTTAATATTATAAGCCATAAAACTTCACTTTTTGGTGAAAAGGCATAATATTTTTAATAATCAAAAACAATTTTTGTACATTTTCCAATAAATATATTTTATAATCAGAACCGGCTTCGTTATTCAAGCACTATTTCACATGAATGCAACAGTATTGACTCGTCAGTGACAAAACACGTTTAATCGTACAAAGTTTTAACAGTTCAAATTTTATTTTTAAATTCTTTTTAAAATTTTTAATTTCTTAAATTTTAAATTAACGAGATTGTTATGATTGTTCAGAGATCTTGATGGATTATTGATTTTGTCTTAATTTTGTTTGAAGTTTTTAATCAGTGATTGTGAACAATTCGTTTTTTAATTAATTTACATCATTTGTATAAATATTGTATGATTTACTGTAAATTGTTTCTTAGTTCTTGAACCAATAGTTTTACATATCTGCTACTTTTAACTCAAATATTTTCTATAAATATAATTGTTTATAAATTGCATTATATTAGTTGATAATGCTCGCAAAGAGCGAAACCTATCCTAATTAAAAATATACTGTGGAAATAAGTACTAAAAAATGTCTTTTTATTATTTTAAATATCATGTCTTTCCACCAAGAAGTGACAAGTAACACCTTGAAAGTTAAATATATATACATATGTTATTTAGTCACTAAGCAAAAAATCTATATAGGTACACCATTATTTTAAATATACGTGTCTTTGAATTGTGCTTAATGCGTACGGGCAAAGTTGTCTAGAAAGTATGAAAGAGCAAAAGCTCACAAAAAATCCACCCATGTAAAAGTAGTTATTTGGTTAGGCGAGCAGCAAACAAAAACAAATCTGAATCAACAACGCATGTGTTGAGGGAATACGGCATTATAAGAGGTTTAGAGAATGTGTTTTCACGTAATTTTCACAAAAGACTTGCACAAGGCTGTTCAGAGTTTCATGGAAAAGCTTTACTATGAAAAACACACCCAAGCTTTAGTTTATGTAGATGGATTTTAAGTTGCACTTTACTTTTGAAATATAACAATGCAATTGTTTGCATAATATTTCGAGTGTGTTTATATTTTATTTGCATAAAAAAATACATATTTACGTACACATTTATTTGAATTTTATTATTTTATGAATAAAAAATGTATATAAAATAATTGAACCATATTTTTTTCTGTAGATGTTTTTTATTATTATTACTTGATAATCTTTTAAATTTACTGATAAATAATCAAAATTATAAGTAATGTAAATGCAGAAATCTTAGAACACTTTTCTTTATATATTTAAGTCGCTTCCTTTAAATTTAAAACAATCGATCGAGTAAAACTATTTATGTTATTTATTTTCTGCAGGAGCTAGTTTGGCAATCTCATATCTGATGGAAATAATAAATAAACTTTTTTTTATGTTATTTTTTAAGTAACTTTTTTCATTTTATCCATAGAAAGCAGGATATGAAAAACTTTTTCTAAAATTTTTTTGCTACTGTAGCATATATCTTTGACTAAAATGCACTAAATCACTTGATGAAAAATGATGAAAATTTATTTTATTATATATTAATTGAAATTTGTAAAAATCCATTATAAGACTGTGAACTATAGTTCTGACGAAGATGTGAGCTGAAATAGTTATCAACTATATATCTTATAAATTTTGTAGAACTAAAATGCGTAAATATTTTTTCACCGTGTTATAATGAAAATTTGTTACGATTTTTACTTAGAAACCATACACCTATGGCGTATTATACCATGATTTCTGTAGGGAGTATCCAGGTGTAATACCTTGTTTACTAGTTTGATATTGTTCAATTATCCGGATGTTTCTGATTAGGACCTTACTTGATGTTAGTTTCCGTCTAAAGCTCCATTCAATTAACTTCCTTTGTTGCACTAACAACACCCTCCCGTGTACATCGCTCTTAAATGAAAATGCAAGGAAATATCAACAAGCTTTTTTTTATAAATGTTGTTCATAAACCACTTTACAGTTTGGAACAATTTTTCAATAAATATTCTTAAATGAAATCACCATTTACCGAAAGTTTGCCTGACTTTTGATGCGTAATAGCGGATATAAAAAAAATATTAGCAGAAATATAATAAAATACAAGAATATGACGATGCAACTTCACTGTACGTTTAATAAACTACACTTTGTAAATACAGCGTATTAAATTTAAGCTCTTATAATTTTGTAAAAAAAATGTTTTGTCATTCACAATCGTATACTAATGAGATGCCCATTTTTGTCGAACGTATTTTTATCATTATGCAATCATTAATTCATAAAGCTGTAAAAATAGTAGAAAGTGCTTAAACCAATAATTGAAAGTTTGTTGATACATTTGATTAATTATCGATTTCCGTGTTTTAGTTTTCATTGCTTTTATTCATTATTTTCAAAATATTTAACATTGTTAGATTTCACATATAGAAGATGAAATAGTGGGCTATTTTTACAAAATCATAAATATTTAATATTTCCTTATTTCTTTTTCATTTAGCGTATAACCAAAAATTTATTTTGACATTATACACTGCCAAAAGATTTAACCAAATTCGAATAATTAAATAATGAATCTGTACACTAAAATGTAACATAAAAAAATATCGTTGAAGTTAAAAAAAATAACTTTTTGAAAATATTATCAAACTAAAATTTAAACAATGTTAAATTGTATTACCATGTAAAAATCAATGTTCAATAAGCTGTTTGCTAAGATGTTTGTAATATAAATACATTTACACAAGTATACGATATCGATACATTACCTTAAACCAACACGTATCAAGCTCGTTTTTGTTATATTATACATTGAAATGCACCTTTTGTATGCACATTGGATGTTGCATTTGAAATTCAATTTGGAACACCAGATGCTCTACTCTTAGGTGAAATTTGATTTTACATTATCTCACAAAGAATGCCATAAAAGATATACGGCTGACAGTTACTACGTTCAGTTTTTTTAGTACTCGAGTTGTATTTTCTACACACTGCAACTACCAATATGCAATGAAAAAGAAACGGTAAATGTCGCATTATGAAAAATTTTGTCGCTCAATTACGCTTGCTCGTTTAAGAATTTTTATATTTACATCGCAATTAAAAAATAAAATGGATTGAAAAAAAAAACTTGGTAGAGCTCCATTATAACACGGTGAAAAAATAGCATTTTTTTTAGTTATAATTTTTTTTTATAAGATATAGTTGATAGCTATTTCGGCTTACCCATCGTCAGATCTATTTGATCGTAGTTCTGACGATGGCGTGACTATTTTTCAACCGTGAAACATTTCAATGCCAATATTTGCATTTTATCCTGTTATATGTCATAAAATAAATGATTTTAAAAATAATCATATAAATTATTTCATTCTTTCGATTTTATTGATATAAAGTTGAATTTAATTAAAGTTTTTTTTTAATATAAACCAAATGTAAGTTTTTTAAATTGTAAGTTTTTGTTTTTTGAAGAGTAAATTGCAAAATATTTTTTAAGCTTTCTGGTATAAGCTCAGCTTATTTAGAATCCAATAACATATCCAAATACGTATGTGAAACAACTTAAAAAATTATTGGTTTGATGAAAATGGCACACATTTTACTTAAATTTCATAAACAATACATAGCGTTAATGAGTTTTTGATAAAAGGAATTTTTAGCTTTAGGATATATACTTTTCCTTTGTAATTAGTTCGTCTTTTATATAACCAATGTTAACTATCTATTATTTATCAGTTCTATTATATTTGAGTTATATAATAACTGAAGATGCTGAAAATGGAAACCCAGTTAGTTAGTGACAAAGCTTGTGAAATTGAAGAAAGTTTCAACAATTTAAATTTGTAATTTAGGTATAAGCATAGACATTGTCAAGACGAATAACAAGGTTTATCAATGTCGCTTTTTTCAAATCTACAACGGGTACTTGGAAGCACCGGAAGTTGCCTGTAAATCAGTTCACTGTGCTATGTGTCGCAAACAGCGGAACGTAGAAGTAAGTCGTAAAACCTTTCCGCTTGCCTTTCATCTAGTCACTTTTTGCATTTCACTCCTTCGCTTATGTGCAAAGGGTATTTAGTATTGAGTAAAAACTAGAATTTTTATAATATTTTCAGAAAAAAACAGTGTCCAATTAAATCATTAATAAACAATTATGAGTTTGTATGGAATAATTTTTTTAAAACTGTTAATTTCAATGGTCATCAAAATATTAAATAAGCACACTTAAATATTAATCGTTTATGGACCAAATGTGTAGTTTTATTTGTTTCAAAACAATTTTTAATATATAGTGTATATTACAAGCTACTGTGAAACTTTTGTAAATAAAAAAAGAGCCTTTTGAAAGAATGATCTCAAAACTTGATTAATATTTTCTTATATTTTACACGTTTGAAAAACATTTTTAATAATTCAAAAATAAATCTCTTTTAAAACGTTATATTTTTCTTTTCTTTTTAGATCATACCAAGAATAGTGATATCATGGAAGATTGTAAGAGAAAAGGTGAGAAAAGTTACTTTTTGGATGTTAAGTTGTGCATGAAATTGATAAATTAATGATGTTCATTACTAAGTAATCTTTAATACATTAAAAATATGGTCACTCCGACGCCATTTCTAGCTCCAGAACTCAGATTTGTCATACGATTATACATTGCTTTTTCTCGATAACATTATTTAAATGTATTATTATTTTATTTTTGAAATTAGGAACGCATAAGACGCAAAACATCAGTAAATATTCTCAATTAAAAAAATATTTTTTTTTAACAAGAACACACTACAGTAATATTTTCAAAAAAATATGTTTTATGATCAAAACTGGTTTCACTGATTGCAAAAAAAACGAGCTTATTATAGTTAGCAGGTGTACAAAATCAAAGGCTCAAAAACGAAGAAAAAAAATTACAAAATGTCAACAATCTCTTGAATTGTCTCATCAGTCGATGATGTTAGCGATGAGAAAAACCGGTCCTGATAATAAAACATACTGTTTTCATACAGCGTTAAAGTCTATGTTATCTCATTAACACCAGAGCGCTTCAAAACCTTATTTTATTAGGTATAGACTTATTTAATGTATAATTGAGCAATTCACAGTAAATACAATTCATGTGGACACTACAAGTATTAGAATTATAACACGGTGAAAAAATAGCAATGTATTTTAGTTCTACAAAATTATTTTTAACAAATATAGTTGATAGCTATTTCGGCTCACGCCATCGTCAGAACTATGCTTAAACTAACTGCTATTTTTTCACCGTGTTATAGTGGAGTTCTACCAAGTGAATGCCAAATCAATCAATATATTACAATTATGTTTATATCCTCACTTACTATAATACCCTGTACCCACATACGCAAAAATATGCATAAACATTATGGAGTTGAAACAGTTCTTAAAAAATATTTGATTATTTAAAACATCATGCCTTCCCATCAAGAAGTTATACATATCACCTTTAAAATGAATAATATTAGTCCATATATAAACAGAAAATAATTTCAAGATACATTATTTAAAATGTTTCTTATGTTTTTATGGTCTAAGTTGCAATTACTTCTTTGCCACGCTGCGAAGTTACAATGATACAAACAAGATAAATTGCTACATAACTATAACAGTAAATAACTTGGCATAAAAACTGTAGAAGCAGTTAACAGCTGGTACGTTTATATTTCACTGGCATACTTGCAAACTTAACGATACGGTGACCTTAAACTCAGTTTTCATTATTATTATTTCATAGTTAAACTATAATTTTTGTAATGTTTACATATGAATAAATTTACATAAAAGCATTTATTTTCATTTACGAAAGAATTCGTTAGCTAGGTGTATTTTTCACCCTTCAACATTTATAGAATCAAACGCGCGTCGTTATTTTTTTTAAGTCAGAATTTTTAAGGGTCAGAAATAGTAAATACTTCGAATCATACAATAAACATAAACGCGATCATTTTCACCGAGAAAAACTGCATAAAAAAATTCAAAAAATAGAAAAAAAAAATCTTATGTTTCCTGCTCTCTTTCGTATAAAGTAACATATGTACCTTTAGATTGTTTCAAATATCAAATGTATATTGAACTTGAATTTGAAAACTTGTTGCTAGTATTTTCAACTGATCAATTGATCGTTGGATATATTGTGGAAACAGTACTAAAAAGTGTGTTTTTATTGCTTTAAGTAGCATGCCTTTCCTTCAAGAATTGACAGTGAACACAACAAAAGTGGAGTATTTAATTCTTAATTAGCTTAAAATCATTTATTCTATTGACTTATAGGAAGAACATACAGTCGTTATATGTTGTGTTTGTCATTCAAATAATGGATTTCTTTCTTGAACCTATTTGTATGTTGGTATATGCCAAATAAATAAATCCATCCCGTAGGGTAAGAAAATAGCATTCTATTTTAGTTCTACAAGATTTATGAAATAAAATAGTTCTGATGAAAATTATTTAATTAAGGCTCTGTCAAGTACTCTTGCAAAAAAAAAAATATTTTAACATCAATGTATTTGTAGTAATCCTGTGTCATAACTATACAGCTATCATTATACAGTTTTACAACGGGAATTTTTATTCCCTAGGAGATCTTTCACTCGAGTCTTTTTTCTTCGGGCAATAAGAAATACTGATCGTTGTACGTATGATATCATAATAATGCAATGTCTACAGATATTTTTGTCTTCAAAATATAACTTCGATAAAAAAACTGTGACTTTAATATTATCTATACCACCTTCATATTTCGAAATTCGTGTTGACTTTACGTATGAACTTGAATCATATATTTTTTTATATTTGAGTACATAAAAAAATACTTTATTACGATTTGCTGCTTTTTAATACTTTAAAATATAGCACACTTTGCAACAGTTAAAATACATATTGATTTGATTTGCACTAACTTTAAAACGAAAATAAATTTTGAATATCTCCACCTTCTTAAACTTTTATTATAAATGTATACATAGGTTTTTAATCTTCAAATTTGAAATACAAAAGAAAAAAATAAACGTATTGGGTACAACTTCAATACTTCAAAAATGGAATAAAATTTTTTCATTTGCTAATTTAAAAATATTTTAACGAAAGTAGTGTTAACAATACTATCGTCTTGCTTATTATCCGTGTTATTGTATTATATATAATCAACTAGAAGCGTTAAGCTAGATGAGTCTTGTAAGTAGTAATTTATTTGTTTTTTTTTTAAATTTCATAGTTTTTTATTTTATAATACAAAAACATTAAACAAAAATAAGCATTCAAAAAAAGAAACAAAAAATAAAAAAACAAAAGTTGTTGCATCATCTGTGATATTTAAAAAAAATGTTTATAACAACTGCACGTCAAAAATTTAATATATTTTTGGAAAAAACTATTTTTTTATTTAATAAATTTATGAACAAGTATAAGACTATTGAAAAGTTAAGGGGATTAGAAATATGAGCATTATTTATAAAATATTTACAGACTAAGTAATGATTTTTAGCAAATTTTTTTACGAGTCGTTTTTATATTTTTTTAAGCATTAACGTTTTACAAATTCATATGATTTTAAATTATACAATTGTTTCAAATTGCAACCGTGATTAAAATTATTAGAGTATGCTACACATTGGATAAATTGAAATAATAATTTATCAGTCTGAACTGTTTTGAATCAGAATGCAACGATTTAAATTCCGTTATACATATTATATATATATATTCTTAATGAGACAAAGCTTTTTCAATTACTGTATTAAGCCAAATTGCCATTATCCAATTCCCTAATGTGATGTAGCAACACGCTCTACGACAAATAACAGTTCCCATTATGGACCCAAATGAATCAATCATAAATCCGTAGCACGCGGGTCGGGCGCTACGCCAGCTTTGCCCCCTTCGTAGAGCCTACGGCGTGGATTCGACAAACTGTGATTGCAATCAGATTTAAATTGTGATTTAGTGCCTAATTTGCATTGTCACTCGAATGATTTGAATATTTCAGGATAAGCGCTTTTTAATTTGTAAAAAATACAATGAGGGAAAAAAGCGTTTCAGTATTTTATCACTACTCTCAAAAATTTACTTCGTGTAGAAATAATAAAAAAAACTTTCGAATGGTTATGAAGATCACTTTTTTAGAACTTTATAATTCCAGTTAAATGACTAAACGTATTATCTTCTGACTTTTTTGTAGAGGATCGAAAATATTGGACTAGTAAGCAAATACAGAATTTCTTTCTTCATTATGAATCTTCAAGCTTCGTTATTGAGGTCATATTGGCTATGATTAAATAAAACCAACAAACAACACTTTTAAATTTGAACTGATGAAAAATTATGTTGTTAATGTACTATTTCACATGTTTTGTCACCAATAAAACGGGTTTCGCCCTTCTCCATTTTCAAGCAGTCTATCATACGGACGCAACAGAACTGACACCCAATAAACGGTTAGCATGGGTTACATACCAAAGAAGTTATTTAAAAAAGAAAAAAATCAGATTCTAAGGCTAGTATCCAAATAAAAAACTTCAATAATATTGATTTAATAATAAAGACACCTAATTGCCTGTTATAAATTTTTATTAACACTAAATATGGTTAATGAGTCTTTCATAAAAGGATTATACAACAAAAAATAAATAATCAAATATGATTTAAATGCTTTTAGATATGTTTTGTTACTTATTCTTATTGTAGAATCCTTTCATGATAGACTCATTAACAATATTCAGTGTTACTCAAAATTTATCACAAGCAATTGAGTTGTATGTCAGTTATTTATTTGGATCTTAGCCTAACTCTTTTGGCAAATAACTGACACTAACTGTTTAGTCTCTCAGTTCTGTTGCATCCATATGGGAGAATGCCTGAGGATCCCGAAAGGCGAAACCTGAGTTGTTAAAGACAAAACATGTGAAATCGTACAAAGTTTCAACAATTCAAATTTAATATAGAAATTCCATGACGCACCTTTAGTTGATTTCATAAATTTAACAATAATTTTTCCGATTTCAAACATATAAATGATAACTTTTAATATGTTAACTGTCACTTCTTGATGGAAAGGCATGATATTTTTAATAATAAAAGTACATTTTTTAGTACTTAATTCCACAATATATTTTTGATCAGGACCGGTTTCGGTCATCGCGGGCATTATCAACTGATAATTTATTTTATTACTTTATTACTTAAAATATAAATGATATTTTTATTATTTTAAATATAAATGAACAATTAACAAATGTTTATATTGAAAAAAATTATATCGTTATCTTGTACACATGTATGACCAAAGATTGTGTTTACTTATCCTAAGCCATTCGAATTGAATATATTTTCATTTAGGTACTTTTTTCGCCTTAAGCACCCACCATATTCCCCAGATCCTGCTCCGTCGGATTCTCACTTATTTAGATCATTACAAAAATTTTTAAATAAAAAAACATTCAATTCAATTGGGGAGGTCAAAACATCCCTCGATTTGTTTTTTGCCTCTAAGTCTCGCGATTTTTATACCAGAGGTATAAATAAGCTTGTGGAAAGATGGAAGACAGTCATTTCAAATGATGAAGAATATATAATTGACTGGTATAATAAAATATTTGAAAAAAAAATGTTTTTTATTTCTTTAAAAAAATACGTAAAAACTTTTCATCAACCTAATAACTTAAATTGAAATATATTAAAAGAATCCATGTTTTTTTTTTAATTTTATCCAATACGTTAGATCAATGTATTTATTATTTTATTATCAATCGCTGGAAACACTAAAAGTTGCGGCATGCTTACGTTATCTAAGGAATATCGATTGATAATTTTAAACTTCTCTTTATCTGAATTAATCATTGACTCATCATCACTTAAGCTCAATGTGTTAAATTCTTTCCAAACACAGAGTTAGGTTAACAGTGAAGTGAATTATGCTTACAATACCGAAAATGATAATTGATTTTTGTGGATACTTTCTAGAATTTAAAAAAAAAATATTCAAAATATAATAATTATTCATCCTGTATTTAAAGAAACAATATTAAGTGAATAGAAATAGAAATTGAAGACATTCTTGTTAATTTCTAATGCTCATTTAATATATTAACGACTTAGATATATTCGTTTAGTATTTCAATTCCCTAGTTCTATATCATGCATATTTAAAAGCACACTTAGAGTATCTAAATAGTCTAACGAGTACCACTCGCAAAATACCTGTTTGCCTCATTAATAAACATTAACATACGTCTGCCTTCATTATTTCTATACATATTTTCGCACAACGTATATTATAAAAACAAAGCTTTAAAAGGGAGCTTTTAGTTAATAAACAAAAGCTATAAAATTTTACATTTGAACAGAGTATTTTATCATAAGATTTCCGTAAGCAGTTTTTTTTTATTGAATTGGCATTCACTTGGTAGAACTCCATTATAACACGGTGTAAAAAATAGCAATGTATTTTAGTTCTACAAAATTATTTTATTAAATATAGTTGATTCGGCTCACGCCATCAGCTATATTTAAAAAAATACACGGTGTTAAAGCTTTCTCTTCTCTTTGTTAGATAATGTTTTCTAATTAAACAAATACCTAAACAGATAATCAAAAATCTACAAATTATTATTAGGTATCAAAAATCTAATAAATTATACGCAAAACTATGTACGTCTCGTAGTTAACATTTGAAAATTTTTACTCTAAGAAAATAATCAAATAATAATATTCCACAATCTGTCAAAAGTTATAAGGCCGCACGTGAAAGACGTTGGTTTACCATGGTTTAGAGTGTCAATCTTTGTTTGAAAACTTTGCTGTAAATATATTTTGCATGTTGATTTGATTCAAAATAAATGTGTTTAAAATAAATTGCATGTTTATAGTAAACGATGAAGAAAGCATGAAATTTTAGTTCCCTGAATACAGCAATACGCTAAAAATATCTAACAGTGAAAATGAAAGATAAACCCGTTCTTTGTTTAATTGTGAGCCTAAAATTTTACGATACAGGTCTTTCAGATGACGAATCGCCTCTGTTTAAACATTTTATGTAAATTTGTTAAAGTAAAAGCAGTTAAACACTTTCAAAATCCAAAAGTAAACATTTTCATTGTAGTGCAGACTCACGGCCGAAGCTTTGAGCTTGCACAGCCAAAAATCCTCTCGCAGTCTTCAAGTGATTTTGCTTCGTAAGCACGTTGTCCAGAAGCGTTCGATTGGCTTGTTTTCTTTCACCTCGTTACGCTGTTCTTAAATTTGGATGACCGAAAAAGTTTTTCTTCGCGAGCTGTATAGTGTAGCTTTTGTTTTTGCGAAACAAAACATTTTCGGAGGAGGGGAAAAACCCTAGTGAAATACCGGTTTCCGTAGAAAAGCTTTTGGACCACTGTGCGTCAAGTTTAGAGAAAATTACTAAGGAAATTAGCATTGTTCTAATTTTCTTTTAATTGCCTATAGCGTGGGATAAAATAACATTTAATTGTTTCATATTGCGGCACCTTCAAGGAAATGCGTTCCCAGTGTGAAATGGAATTATTTTCTCGATAAATGGAAGGGATGAAAATTATTACGTCATTATTTTGAGACCATTATTTAAAAATAAAATTTACGATAACATCAGTCGCCTTAACAACTGAAACGTTAATTAGTTTCTATTTCTTTAGAGATATTTAATTTTATATTAGTAAGAATTCAAATATATGAAATAGCATCTTTAGCGTATTAATAACGAGAACGATTCAATATCTGTTTTGCTATGAATATTTTTATATTGATTTTTCAAAAAAAAATAAGTAGATTTTATGGGGCAATAATAATAATAAGATAAGTGTTACTCTTATTTTACAAATAAAGCAAGAAGTATTTAAATTTTATAAATTAATTAAATTCTTATAAAGCAATTTTTTTTTTTTTTTAAATACGTAAAAATTTTAAAACTTGTAATATAAGATAAGTAAATAATTAAATACCTCAATTCTGGAATATTGTTAAGATTATAAACGGAGGCTGCCCAAATTATTATTGGAAATTAATTACTCATCTTGGCGATTGTATTTTCAGTTATTGTCAAATAGTATATATCAAATATCGAAACATCGTTACTCAACTAAACTTGAAACGTATTTCGCCTTTTTAAAAGATATTTTCAGATAAAGCTTATTTGAAGGCTGTTTATTTCATTATTTAACAACGTTTCAAATTATTTACATTAAAAATAGTGCGGATGGAGTATTATTTTTTTACTTTAAACCGGAAGAGAGAGTAAGATCCAAACAATTAAAGTATTTATTACAATATTAATAAAAAAAGCAATGCTGACAATTCCATACGAAATATATTCAAAAGCGGTAAGCCGTTTCCTATATATTAAATGTCATTAACTAATGAAATATTTTTTTTATAGTTTTTAAGACTATTGAAACTTTAAACTTTATATCAATCTTAACTCCTTTGTTATTTACTTGGAGTATTTTTACGTTATGTAATCAATCAAAAATATCATTTTTCTCAACTGAAATCATTACCAATTTAACTTTCAAAATTTCTTTAATATTTCTCTTCATTTCCAATTTACGGACATTGAATTGCCATTGAATGGATGAAATGAGAATTATGAATAAATTTTAATATTATGTTACGTAATATAAATAATTTTTATATGGCATCACGCTTTTTATTTATATATTCTTTAAAAACAGTAACACAAAGTAATCTCTATTTTAAATTCAACTGTCTGAAAGTTTGCTAACATGCATAACAAGCTCATGATATTATTTCCAAGACTATTTTTGTTTGCAACTGTTATATTTGACAATTGATTTCTCCCTTTGATTTATTTTTTTATATTATATTATGAGCTTAACAATCATGAAATTTAAATGATTTGTTGAATATTTTTAAAGCGTACAATTCTACTTTCTCAAAATTTCAGTAAAAATTATCATAATTCATCGAAACTAGAGTACAAATAAAGTATAGTTGGATTGATATTATAAAAAAATATTTTAATCATAAGTAATATTACAAATATATATTAGTCGTGATTTTACTAGTGTGATACCACAATTTCTACAACTCAACAATCCACCTTTATTCTTTAGAGAGTATTTTCGTACTGAGGCAATAAAAGGAAATAGCTCAACCCACCCTTTCAAGCTTGGTCACAAACCAATGGTCCTGTCTGGATAGCGCTTTTTTTATATTACGGTTTTCTCAATCTTTCTCAACAATACTTTTTACATATGTGTACTAAGTAAAGCTCACTCTCACTTTAATTCTTCATTAAATTATTTGAATAAATTATTACCTCCTGTACAAGAATAATATTATTTCAAAAAGATTTTGAGAAATATTGTATTAAGCCCGATTTTAACAGCATTACATAAAGTTTTCTAGAATATATTTTATAAAATCTTTATTTTATCTGATTGTATCGTGTAAACATGTCGAGCATTTATCTCATAACTAGAGATTTTTTTGTTTATTTAAATAAAAAATAGGCTTATTCGAAATTAATATACTTATGCTAATAAATTTAATATTTTTTTAAAATAAGCAAAAAAATTTAAAAAGTGTTTCTTTTCTATATAACAATTCAAATTCGAAACGACTTAGATCCTAATAATGTATTTTTTATATATTTCTTTGTTTTATCCATACTTACCCCTTATTCACGTGAGGATAGGTACCCTTGAAATCGTGAGCCCGCATAAAGCACCCAAAAGCACAAATCGCCGAAAAAATACGAGTGCACACATTCTCGGCGAGTGCGCCCATTGCTCGGGGGGTGAAATTATTTATTTTTATTCCCGTGCAGGTTAGGGAGGGGGCTGTGGGGATGATGCGGGCCTAATGAGTATAAAACAGGCTTTTTTTCGCTGATGGCGGCAAGGTTTTGTACTTTGTCATTGTTAATTGCGTACTTTGGCGTGATTTTTACGCAAAAACCACCCCTGATTACAATCACGTGGAATCTTGTTTTTTTTTATATCATCCCTTAAAATCGTTTTTTATGTTTTATTGTGACAAATATTCCTTTTGCAACAAAGAATTTTATTTTCACAGCAACTCATCAACTTAATTTCCACTTGTTTTACAAATAATTTAACCTTTTAGTATTTTCAATGGTAAAGAAATGAAACAAACTTTTGATCGAAATTTTATAAATATGGGAATAATTACACTATAATGCTAAACTTTATTGTAAAAAAACGCTCTTTTCAATAACAATGATTTGATGAAAATTTGTCAAAAATTACTGTATAAAAGAAGATAAAACTGCTTACGGTATTATATTTCAAGACGTAGTTTCCAAAAAAATATTTTTACCAGAACATTAGTGTTCTAAATCTGCAGCAATATTCTTTTATAACAAAAAAGTATTTCATGGCATTATAATTGAATTCACTATTTTTCACATCATTCAATAAATTGTTATTTTGAATGGAATAAAAAAGTAGTGTCAAAATATAGGAGTAAAAAATACGTAATTACAATATATCCTTTTTGAAACAAAATATACTTATTTAAATGTCTACAATATTATTATGACAGTTGTATCATCAAGCAACCAATATTGGCATTTTATATAGAATCGAATCAAAACATCATTACATTATCAATGCATAATAAAGCGTTTTAAAATATCGAAATAGATACTTAAGTTGATACGTTTCAACCTGATATAAATATATTTGCTAAAAAAAGCTTAAAAGGACGTTGCCTAAATACTTTCACGATTCTGAAGAAATCTTAATCGTTTCAATACATTCTATAGCAGGCAACTTTAAAATCGTAGAATTTTATTAATATATTATATTTTCCATTTCCAAAGAGAGCGAGTGGAATAAACCTTTTCTAAAGAAAAACCATTCGTATCTACAGTTTTCATTTAAAAGCTCCCAAAACCCTCTCGAACAATTTTCCTTTATTTTCAACCCATTTGGCCGAGCTCCACCCTAAGACGCGGTCTATTGAACCAAGGGATGGGGGTTGTTTCTTTTCAATCCGAGCAGACCACTGAAAACCTGACTGTTTTATTTTGCGGAGCTAATTTTGTAGGAGGGTGAAATCTGTGGATAATAACGTCGTAAAATCATCCCCCAACTAACTGACAATCAAAAAGTACACTAGCATACAATAACCGCGGCACTGGATATCAGATAATGAAGGGGCAGTTTTCTTTGTCTTAGGGGTGGTTAAGGATTTTCAGTCGTTAAAGTTTTACTGCTTTCCTTGCACTCATCCATTCATTGTCTTAAAACTCATTTATAACTATAAGAAATGGGATGTTTAGTGAATGCAAAATAAATCGTCCGTTAACAGCAATATATCTTCTTGGTTCCTAAGGTTATTTTTTGTGTGTATCTGAAGCTTTTTTAAGTACAATAATTATTTAATTATTCATGAACGCTTAACAATACTTCCTTACACCCCGATTAAAGCTGCACTAAGCAAAGAAGTTCTAAATAAGCAGTTATCTTTCACCTATTTCTGATTTAATCATGCATTCATTTTGGCGGTCTCTTTCTCCCAAAAATATTCATACCACATCAAAACATTGCCTTTATTAGTTTTGTGATATGAGATAATTTAAGTCATGATCGATCTTATAATGAAATATATTGTTTTGATTCATCTAAGTATCGATAAAAAGAATATATATTGTTTTCTTAGAAACCGGGCTGAAGATTAAATCAAAAATAAACTTCTACTTGAAGTACTGACGGCAACAATGATACTCATAAATTATAAATTCTTAGTATCTATTTACGACCACTTTGGAATATTCAGTTAATTTATATCTATATAATGTTATAGACGTTACCTTGGTATCATAATGCTCTAAATTTATCACCAATCATATTTATTAAGAGTAGTACAAATATTTAAATATTAGTAAAAATTACATTACTGAAAAAGTCATGAATGTGTTTTTCTTTTCTTTTGATAACTAAAATATCAGACATTGTTATCAAACCAATAACTGCAAGAAAAATTTATGCGTTTGTATTTCTATACCATAATAGAGGAGAATCTTGAAATACACCAAACGTGTAGTTTTGTGACAAACCACTAAATTAATTTTAAATTTCAATTTTGTAATTTACTAAGCATAGATGAATGATTTTTCTTTTGTTTTGCGCATACTTTTTATGAACGAAAAAGCATTGTTTTTTCAATGAAATAATTATTATTCAGCATCAAACCATGGGGATAAGTCCCATATGATGCAGTCACAATATTGAAATTGTGAAATAATTATGCTATTTAATTAAATCTTTGAGGGCAAACGGTTGTGAGTTGCATCGGAAACTATATCCCGGAGATCATTCAGAATGCGTTATATTGATCATTGTAGACCTTTCCTATCTATAAGCAGAACTAACTCTAAGCCAAGAAGTTAGAGTTCCCTAGGGAAATATTGACTCTACTGCAAGTTTCTTCTGCCCCTTCAAGTTACGACTTCAGAGATACATTGATATTGCGCAAACCAAAGCAGTTTCGGTCCAATGAACGGTATGGTAAACCGATCAAATCTTACAAAGTTAAACAAGCAATACTGCAAGCCAATGATTATGTCTTACATTTATAATTGAAATCTGGGATTGTTATTTATTATCACGTTATCGAATTTTATAAACTTAATACGTAGATGAAATGAATATTTTAAATAATGGAACAGATCGGATCAGCTGATAATCTGTATATTATAGACATAATACTAAAAATGTGAAGTTGTTATTAAAAATATAATGTCTTCTCATCGAGAAGTGATAGTAAATGCCTTAAAATAAATCAATATTCTTTTAAAGATAAAATACATGCTGTCTTGTATTTTCATCAAAAAAAATTTCTCTTGTGTTCAATATTGAACTCTTCGAAAGTGTGATCAATTTAAGAGATTCAACAAAGCTTATATATATTTGGTTTTTGTGGAAATTTTATGTAGAGGAAATTTCAAACTCGGGTGTACTATGCGCCAATAAATCTGTTCTTTGCATCGAGAAAAGATCTATGACGTGAAATCATTGCTAGCCACCAAAAAGTCGTGGAAAAAGCACTAAACATAGCTTTCATACTTGTCACTCAAAAAACGAACAGCTTCTCTGAGCAGTAAAAGTTTTGACAAGTGGACACATTCCTAAAGAGATTAGGGTTGGTCTGTTCATAAATATGTATTATCAAAAACTTTTGACTGAGAGCAAACTTACCAAACAAGCTGCTATTTTCTAGAGCAACAACTCGCCCAATTATGATTTGCACTACACCAAAACAGTACATTTGAGATTAAGGAAACTTGAATAACATTGACACCATTGCTTTTTAAAATTTAACGCTGCATCAAGTTCTTAAAACAAAAATACCCTAATCAAAAAGAAATACTTGAATCAATGAATATCGCTATCAATGAAAATAAGTTATATATATATTACTTGAAGAACTTTTTTTAAATAATAAAAACACAATTTTTAGTACTTATTTCCACAATATATTTTTTGATCAGGACCGGTTTCGCTCATCACGAGCATTATCAACTGATAGAATACAATTTACAAGCAAGTCTATTTATA
This sequence comes from Himalopsyche japonica, assembly GCA_028555115.1. Taxonomy (NCBI): domain Eukaryota; kingdom Metazoa; phylum Arthropoda; class Insecta; order Trichoptera; family Rhyacophilidae; genus Himalopsyche; species Himalopsyche japonica. The sequence goes on from JAHFWJ010000645.1 coordinate 399,593, forward strand.
CAAAACAAAATTATTTTGAGTTAAAGGTAGCAGGTGTACGAAACCATGGGTTCAAGAACTAGGAAACAATTTACATAAAATCATACAATATTGATACAAATAAAGTAAATTAGTATAAAAATTAAATGTTCACAATCACTTATTAAGAATTACAATTACAATTATGGTAAATCAATAATCCATTAGGAGCTCTAAACAATCAATAAGGAAGTAAGGAGTGGGAAATTTTAATGACGAAAATAACCCACACTCCATCCTATCCAAGAAGATAGACAAAAAACATTTTAATGTAACTTTTTATAAGAATCATAATCTTAGTCGAATGTTAGTTAGCACGAAAGAGAAAATTAATATTTTAAGCCAAATTGGTATTTATCTTCTAAAATGGGATTCCTGTGAGGCTAGGTATATTGGTCAAACAGGAAGATCGTTTCATACTAGATTTAAGGAACATTTAGCTTGTGCCAAAAAAGGCGATGAGATTTCTACTTTTGGAAACCATTTGTTTCAAAATAAACATTCATGTGATTTTACTATAAACTACAAAATCCTGCATTTCAAAAACAAATCACTGAAATTAGATAAACAAGAAATCCTTGAAATGAATCGATATAAATTTTTGCCTAATTCTAACCTTATAAATGAACAAACTACTTTTGCGTCGTCACTATTGTTATATTCATTAAATTAGATTAATAAATATATATTTCATATAATTTTTTTTTTTTTGAAAAATGATATTGCCTCCTTTTACTTAATTTTTTTACAGAAAATATTGCAACGCCCCTGACTGACCATATCTTCCCATCTCATCGATTCATCTTTAATTGACTTTCATTAAAATTCTCATGTATTAATTTATTTTGTTCCATTAAGTAGTGAGTGTGGGTTATTTTCGTCATTAAAATTTCCCACTCCTTACTTCCTTATTGATTGTTTAGAGCTCCTAATGGATTATTGATTTACCATAATTGTAATTGTAATTCTTAATAAGTGATTGTGAACATTTAATTTTTATACTAATTTACTTTATTTGTATCAATATTGTATGATTTTATGTAAATTGTTTCCTAGTTCTTGAACCCATGGTTTTGTACACCTGCTACCTTTAACTCAAATTAATTTTTTGTTTTGTATAAATAGACTTGTTTGTAAATTGTATTCTATCAGTTGATAATGCTCGCGATGAGCGAAACCGGTCCTGATCAAAAAATATATTGTGGAAATAAGTACTAAAAAAATGTGTTTTTATTATTTAAAATATCATGCCTTTCCATCAAGAAGTGACAGTTTACACCTTAAAAGTGATACTTGAAGAACATCAAGAATGACTTTCATATTCATCAAGTCGATATTCAATAATCAATATACACTTTTTTAATCGATCAAGCTTCCACAAGTTTTGCCACTGACGATCCGGGTTTTACCTTTCAGCAGATTTTAGTATTATATTACACAGTGCCTAACGATGTTAAAATTAAGGGTGGAGAAAATTAAAGACTTCCTAATTTGACTCTTCGTGAATATTTTTTTTGATTTGAACTATTTACGACTGTGATAATGTGAATCTTTAAGGCAATCGTATAACCGAAAATCGATAAAGTTAATGGAAAAATTACATACAGAAAAAATTTCAAAGTAAATGGAAAATACCAAGTTTAGTTTCTTTAGGTTACACAATTCTTAAAATGAAAATAAAATCTTCTATCATACCAGCGTTATATTGCGAGAATTCGTTGGGTAGATTCTTACCTAAAAATAAAGATAAAATCTATTTCAAGAATAAATCTAGGATATATTTATATAGATTACAGTACATTGACTGCTAGCAAGTTATGTTAAGAAAACCACGCGTACTCGAAACATAGATTTTTTTTTTTTTTAATTTTCAATGATATATTGACGTTTATCTGTTGTTTGAAAGCCATTCGCGCAACACTAATGAAGGTATAAAAATTTTAATAATCAAAATATGAAAGATAGAAAATTTAGTTCACTTAGTAATTCTATAAATAAATAGAGCTCATGTGTTTTCGTTATCAATACTGAGTGATCAACTTATATCACAATGTCCCTTGTTGCAATAAGCCAGCAATCTGAATAATTTAATTATTCTTAGATATTTTATATTACTACAACTCACTCATTAAAAATAATAAGCTAATTTTAATAATTTAACTTCCCAAAATACATTGAATGGTAGTTGATTATTTTAAAACCGTTCAAAGGTAAATTATTAGGTTTTATTGGTTATGAGATAAAATTATGATTTAAATCAGTTATTCGCTTTTGTTTCAGTTGTACTTGTAGCCCACACTTATGGGTGGTTTTTCAATTCACTTTTATATAAGCGATGCAAACTCTGTTACCTGTGTGATAAAATGCTTGATAATGCCGAAAGACGAAACTTGGATTGTGAATGACAAAACATACGAAAGTGAACAGATTTTCAACGATTTAAAATTTATATTGAAATTATATGTAGCACCATTATGCAAATCGTAAATAACACTATTTTTGCTGAATATTGCTTATAAATATTTTTTATTAAAAAAAACGGCTTCTCTTCCCTTACATATTGAAATGGAGCTATAATATGTCGTTTGCTCCAAAACAATTGAAATAAAAGCTATTTTGGTAAAAATCTGATAATAATAAATTGATTTAATAACAATAAATACGGATTATTTTATTGCTTATTCTAAATGGATAATAAATCCATAGGTTTATTCTTACTCGTCAAAATATAAAAATGCTAACAGCGACCGTTCTTCGTTTTACGGAAAAGATTTTCTCTCGTCCGTAGATCCGATGATGAAACAACCGAAGGAAAAACAACGATCGTCTGTCGTTTTCTTTGCGTTGCTAGTTTGTAAAAAGAACCTTTCTTTCGATACAATATACCACACAATTCATCACCGACAAATATTGAATATACATCTGTATTTTTTTTTATTTCTCCAACAAAATAACTTTAATGTATAAATCAATATATTTAAATGAATTTTTAATTGAAAATGAAATGAAATTTATAGAAATACTTAAAATAAGTCTGCAGATTTTGAATTCATTCATGAATCTAGATTAGACTTTTAAGCCGTGGTAAACGATTAAGCCATCTAATTTTTTTCTGTTAGATCATCAATATGAAATATTCATCTGATTTTTTTGAAGTTCAGCTAAGTTTTAAAATAGGTGTATTTTTCTTAAATTAATAAAAGAGATGAATAGTTTTCCGTTGTAGTTCAAAACTACAAAACCCGGAAAAGTCTTGAGCTGCTCGTTAAAATTAACAGTAACTTTAATTAAGAAATTAGTTTTTAATATTAATATTCATGTGAGACTTAAGAAGAAATCGCGTAAAAATTATTCGGAGATATATAATTGAGTAAAAAAGTAATAAAAATATTTACACGAACAGACAAATATAAGTATTTCGTCACTCCTCAAACCATTGCAAAAGGCTAATGCATTTCTGTAATAAATCATCTCCGACCAGTATTTAAGCTAACTGAAAGTGCCACCTGTTTAATTTAATTTAAATTTTAAGTTTTAGTTTTTTTTTTGCTAGCAAGATATAAGCTAGGTTGTTAAAACAGAAGAGAAGATGTATTGTGTACCTTTTCTACACAGCTTTATATAGATAAGAAAATGTACATTTAATGGCATGAACCGAAATAGCTATCAACTATAAAATACATTGCTATTTTTTCATCTTGTTAAAAAAGTTATATAATATAACAATCAGTCTGAAATACAGTTCAAATCGCCAAAACACGATTTACACAACCAATGGAATTCATTGCGATACATTTTATATTAATGTGTGTTTGGTGATATCAATTAATCAACTATTTTTTAATCTTAAGCAATAAACAAAAAAATATGAAGCTAATGTTATTTTATGTAATTGATCACATATTTTATACATAACTATATATGATGCAAATATAAAAAATTTCTTTATTGCTTTATAATTCATATTTATTGAAAAAATAATCAAACATCTAACACTTTACTAAGATCCTTCATACTAATATAATGGACGAGCTGTAGTGGGAGAATTGATTGTGGATAATGTAAAAAAAAAGATGCTTCTCAAGTTTGCTACACAAATGTTTGTTTGCTTGCATATGTATGATATATGAAGGTATATTTACAAGAAATAAATTAAGGTTTCTGACTGACAGCTGGATAAATTAAAACATTTTCACACTTATGTACGTTAAGGTTAAAAAAATATTTTACATAGCCTGTAAAAACACGAAGGAACGTTATAAATACATTTAAAAACGTTTTAACCGACAGCATTTGAACAATTTTGCATTCCAATTTGGAACATTTATTTCGACTTTTTATGACTTGTAATACTCTCAATGGATCATTAAATATCTTTTTAAATATTTTCACATTTTCTTCACACAAAAACATACTTATATTTAATAAAACAAAAACAGATAAATTCATTATTGAGTCATCGTATTAACTTTATTTCATAGTTGCAACATACTTCAAGAAAAATCGAAAAAAGATCCACCTTTAATTTATGATATAACAATTACAATATAAACACATTATTATAATTTATGGTATCGACCAAAGATGCTTGATGGTATTTAAATATCAAATTTGAGTTGTTACAAATTTCTACGATTCCACATGTTTTGACGTTAACGACCCAGGTTTCGCCTTTCGACATCTTCATGCATTCTATCACACGGATGCAAAAAACCATTGATTCTACTTCTAATTTTTATTATTTGATAATATGATCACGATTGATGTCTTTACTTTTAATGTGTTAACTGTCACTTTTTGATTGAAAGAGATGAAATTTTATACAATAAAAACGAATTTTATAGAACGTATTCCCACAATTTGTAGTCAGGAGTAAAGTCGCCCATCGCGAGAATTATAAACTGGTACTAGATATAAATTATTGATTGATTGATTGACGATAGTTCTAATTGCGATTGACTTATAAATTTGACGTGGTGTATGTTATGTTTAAAATAAAAAAAAGTTGTTCCTGTAAATATTTTCAAATAATAAAATGGGCTATAAGGTTTCCATAAAAAATAAATGCAGTACCAGTACGATTTCGTCGCCAGAAATAAAACAGATAGAAAACCCTTATCGTCCATTGTTATAAACAGGTGAAACGATGACGAAGCAGTCAATAGGAATTGCTTGCGTATTGCCTTAGTAGCCATTTTGAACGTAGGGAAAAAATCCGAAAGAAAGCACATAGTCTGCTCTTTAATGAGATTCAAGTAAAAAATTCAACATTATTTTACTATATAAATATTTTTTACATACGAAAAGAATATAAACTCTCAGCAGATTGATGATAATTATTATAATAATAATGATAATTAATAAATAATTAAAACACAAAGTTCGGTACAATTTATTGTGAAAAGGTACTTAATATTATATAATGTTAATTTGTCATTAACTCTCAAATCAATGCTTAGTCAAGTCGCGTTCAGGGCATCTATAACATTCTACAATATTAAATATGCAAAAGACACCTAGGAAGCGTTTTGCATAGTATTTTGCAAATCGTTTCCTATTTAAGGTGCAATGATTGATCAAGTGTATACTATGCTCACAACTAGGGCTGTTGACTCCGTGTCGTGAAAACGAGCGTCACCGACTACTTGAATAGACGGTTTTAAAAATATCTTAATGAATAATTTGCCGAATTTTTTTGTTGGTCTTTGATGTAATGCACATTAATAGGAAAAGTAGGAAGGATTCGGAAAAAATTAAGCCTTTTTTAGACGTGTTTTTGGTCAATGTCGGATTCGTGTTTTTTTAACGCCTTCACAGTTCTGCTAACAATATATAATTTTCCTGTTTTACAGTCAATATGAGACAAAAAATGTCTAGTATTGAAACTGTTTTAACTTCAAATGGTGTCAAATTATATATTATAACATCTAAATTATGTAAAAATACTCTTTGAATTGTTTATGGTGAAAATTAAAATACCTTAAGTATTAGTACGTATAATATGTTACAGAATATTATCGTAAAAGTATTTTTAACATCGTCATATAGTCACCTTTATAACTTGATTTCTTGGAAAGAATACATGACATGTTCAAAAAAAGCGGAGTTTTCCTGAACAAATATGAGTTGTTTGTAGGCTAGAGAAAAAATATTATGTAGCTTTAATGAACGTTATATATATATTTTTTAAATATTTAGAAGTCATGAAAATGTCAGATAAAGAATTTGTTATTTAATGGAAATTAAGAACGTAAACTGAAAACATTTCTTTGTATTGTATTCTATTTTTAAAAACAAATAAAAATACCATAATAAATACATTTCTATATCGAGCATTATTTTTTTTTTTAAATCTCTTGAAATGGTTATTACATTTTTAATATTTAGGTATTCTTTGAATCTTTTTTTATGTTCAAAAAAGTCTTGCATTGTTGGAATTAAATAATTTTCGACAAATTTGTTAAAAAATGACCATAAGTTTGTTAAAATTTTCGGCTGAAAGTCTTTATATTCCACGCTGTGACCATACAAATCTTATAAAAGCAATCTTTATATTATAATATAAATCAAAATTCAATAAAATTTTCTCGAGGTGTTACTTACTATATGTGACATTTATTTTGCTTCAAGAAGCGTTTTCAAACTAACAGTATCATATAGTTAATCATTACTTAGATAAGCATAGAATTTAATTCTTAAAAGTATGGTTTTGCTTTTCAATTTTTAATAGACACAGAGAGGTTGTTAAAACAAGGTTGAAATTAGGTTTCTTAACGAAGCCTTTGTATTATATTATATTATTAATGAATTTTTGTTTGTTTGTATATATGCTCTGTGTGCATTGCTATACCATTCATCCGATTGAGATGAAACTTTAGTGGGTTGTTTTGAACACGCTAGCAAAAGTTTGAACAACCATAAGACCAGAATGGATTTCGCTCATCGCGAGTATTTACTTTTTCATACGATTACGAAAAAACAAGAATTATTTTGCACACCCTCGTGAAGGTTTCTGAATTCATACAAACATTAATTCAGGTATTGCTTAACGCGAACACTATCAACTGGACTATGTGGAGATGCTTCTCACATGGGTAGCTTTATGTGGCCTGCTCACGCGTCGTAAATAAATCTGATTTATTAAATACAAAAACACTTTAGTGTATATCATTAAATCACTATGATATTATATATACAACTGCTGCATTTTTCCAGCAAACATTTTGTTTATCCAGGCGTCACACAAATTCGGTTCCGAATGTGTAGCTAATAAGACTGTTAAAAGGAAAATCATAATAATAATTACTATCAAAAATCTTCTCGCTGATTAAAAATAAGCCCTGAAATATATTAAGTAATTTATTTTGGAAATATGTTAGTAAGAAGGCGAAGAGTTTTTTATTCCAACTTTCACACATATTTTAAATAAACTGCTAAATTTTTTTTCGCATTTATTTTCGACGAAAAACAAGTTATAAAGTATTCATACTCATGTTGTTTAGAATAAAATAAATTGTACCTGGGACAGTGGTGGCGTGGCTTCATAAGGGCCTACTACTTTGCAGTCAAATAAGTTCAAGCGACATAAAACTTTTCTAAGTACGTTCTTACATGGTGAGTTCATTTGAATTGACGATACGCCTTTTTTGCGTTGTAAAAATAAAACCGCATAAAAATGTAAATAATACAACCCGAGCAAGCGCTTGGACTTCGCAAACTAAGTCACACTTGCGCTACGTTATTTGATATACACAGTCCCCGCTGCAACATACCTATTTGGTATAACTTTTGTTTGAACAATTCTTTTATTTAACTCTTAATCAAAACTAATAAACTATCGCACATCTATTGTTATTAAATATCATTATTCTAAAAAGATTACGACTTTCTGTGCTATTTAAAAGAGAAATCTTGTTCGTTATAACGACGATGGTCTTAATCTACGATCAAATTTTAATTATTGAAACTTTATACATTTCGACGTGTTTAGTCACTGACGACTCGAGTTTTGTATTTCGGTGTCTTTACACATCTTATCTCACATATGGAATAGAATTGATACATAATAAACGGTTTATATCGGTTATGTACAAACGGAATCCCACAGTAAAAAATGTAGACCCAATACGACTAGGAGCTAAGGTTAATAATTATTTATGAGATAACATTCAATTATATATGATATTATGATTTTTTGATCAAGGTGCCAAAATGTAAAACCCGGATCGTGATTGACAAAACATATAATGTACAAAGTTTTAACAATTTAATTTTAATACTGAAATTCCATCAAGATAATCGATATCGTTAATTTGATTTAGTAACTCAAAAATTTGAATAACTTTACGGACAGCTTTAGATATATTTCCAATAATTTATTATTCTTTTTTTAAAGAATATTTAAATATAGAATTGTATTCAGTTCGATAAGAATTTCGGCATCGCTCCATTGGCAAACCTGTTGTAGATTTAAATTGATGTTCTAAGAAATCTTATTTCTTATATTCTTCTTATTATTGAGGTTTGTTTAATAAATAATGATTAATTTAACATTACATTTGCGTTTTCATTAGTGTTATTTAGTCTGTAAGTAAAAAGGAAATATAAATAAGAAATATTAAAGAATTTGTCAAAAATATTATTTAAAAAAACACATAACATATGTCATATAATAATGTAAAAAAATATAGTTTCGTTCGTATACCATAAAAATAGCGCAACTAATTCAAGCATGCACACGCTTAAAATAGAGTGGGTCCCAAGACAATCGTATTTCGGCAATAGAAACAAAGGTTTTATCTGACCTCCTCAACGAGAAGGACCCCCGGGGTATTGAAGGATGAGCTTTGGTTAGGGCGGGCGATACGTGACGACTCGGCCGGCATGTTCTTCATGCGTTGGCATTCGGTGTTGTAATCTGGTTTGAAATACCGCCGGAATGTATAGCTTCGGGCAGTTATACTTCGAAGAAAAACGACTATTCAAGTAAATATCGAATTCAACGCACTAGTTTTTGTCGACTAGTGTAGGAAAAAAATGTTTTAATTTTGCAATGTCTGATCAATGCAATGTATGTTAATCATTTCAAAAAAAAATGATTCTAATAGTCACAACAAATCGATTTAGTTAAACAGTTACGTTGATTGATTGAATTGGCATTTTCTTGGTAGAAATCCATTATAACACCGTGAAAAAACAACAATGTATTTCAGTTTTACAAATTATTTTTCGACTTACGCTTTCGTCAGAACTATTGAAGAATACGTAAGCCGAAATAGCTATCAACTATATATCTTATAAATTTTCCATAACAAAAACACATTGCCATTTTTCACAGAGTAACTTTGATGTTTACAAAATAGCAGAAATAAAAAAATTTACCAAACCGATTATTAATTTTCATATAACCTAGACAAGCGTTTCTCAACAGTTGGATCCCAGACTGAGTAACTAAAATTTTCTTTATTTTATACCAGAACATTTGCAATTATTTATTATTTATTTTTTACCGGCTTACTGCTTGTAAAGGGTTTTAAAAAAAATTCATACAAACTAATATAATATAAAGAAAAACATCAAAAAAAAAAGCACTTCATGTATCAAAAGTTTACTAATAACATGTTCAATTAACAATTCGTATCTCGATTAAGATTATAAAGTTATTTTTCATATCCGCTTCCGGTATAGGTAAGTGGGGTTATGGGAAAACAAAAATCTAGACCTCGTGGCAAAAAAATATATGCAGAATTATTGCGTTCAAATCCGGCTATAAGTCATTTATTCAGATGACACATGGTATAACAATGCGGTTATAATGCGCTCGCGTTTGAAGGGAGCTTACATTGCCAGTAGCGTCCGTGATATATTATTTTGAGAGTATGAAACTAGAAAAAAGCTATTTCAATACTATGTCATATACAAGATATTTTCAACTAAATCAAAACAGAACATTCAAATAACTAAAAAATCGGTTCTCTCATCAGTGTTTTATAATGAATTTACAATCAATTTTATTTTCATCCGTTCATAGACGTATGTAAGTTAAATTGTACCAGTAGTAATTTTTTACTTGTTTACAAACTTTGTCCCGTTTTATTTAAAAAAATATCGCATAACTGAAAAAATCTATAATAAACCAAAGCGAATCATGATTCGTGTTTCGCGTCTTTTAGATGCATCTTCAGACTTACTATTATAAAGATTGCTTAAGTAATAAGTCAAAAATAATTTAAATATTTTTAAATGACAAATTTACCTCTGAAAGAGATATAACAAGTGTCATCAATTATTAACACTAAATATTGAAGGTATTTGAAATTTTATATTAAAATGAACTTCCACAAAGTTACCGCCGAATCCATCGAAAGTATTCTATCAAACCTCTTCAATTTAGCGATTAAGTTTATTTCGATTAATAAAATAGCTTTTATATAGCTAGTTTAATAGCTAGATGGTACTTATCTGTGTACAGTTGTTTGTATGAGAGTAGAAGCTCTTTTTTTTGAAGCCATAATTACTATGATATACAAAATTTGAAGTAAAATTTTACAAACATTTTTAATATTAGAAGAAATTTTTCGCGTCTCACAATAATCGATCGGTGATATTACATTGACTATAGTTTTTAAAAAGAACAGTACAAATGTTAAATAAACAAAAGATAGACGTGTAAATTTACTCGAGAACAAAGTATATTTTCTTTCTAATATTAAGATATTAGCTAAAAAAATATCAATCAACTAAAAATATTGTTTTTATCACTTGTAGCTCTCAGTACTTCACTGGTGATTTCCCATACGTTAAAGGTGTAAATCACAAAGGATGGGACGTGGTTTTTGTAAGAGGATTATAAATTATCTGCTGCATGCTAAAAATATGGTAATAATCCAAGCTTTTCACGTAGGGAGTCATATGAGGTCGGCTGGTATGCCTAAATTTAGGCAAGGCATAGGAAAATTGCCGGAAAATATTTTAATGCTTCGAATACTCGAATATAGCACGTGGTTTCATCGCCGGATTATGCAGTCGAAAAGTACTTTTTCTGAAATTAAATTCTAATTTATTTTCCAAAGTGCTTCCTGAATTGATAACGGTTAAACTGTTATTTACCTGACTCACCAGTATATTTTGCAAAATAGTATTCGTAATACGGAAGAATCATGATGATCAGCGCGATAATAAGAAAAAAAAAATGTTATTAATGTTCATTACCCTAAAAACATAGAAAATTCTCGTGTGCCAAAGGAACACTTTGCAACATTATAGAAATTTGAAAAATAATACATGAATTGCTTTTATATAATATTATAGTTTTTATGCACGTTGATATTAAATCTTTACATGAAAAATATTTCATGTGTGATAGAATGCCTAAAAATGCCAAAAGGCCATAATATCAACAAATTAAATTTAGATATAAAATTTAAAAAAAAAACCTATTTAGTGTGCTTGTAACATTATATTTAAATGTATTAAACAACTGTATTGCTCAAGGAGTGATCAATTATATTATCGCTAAAATATATGAAGTGTATTCGTTATAAGAGAAAGATCGATTAAAGACATTTCATTTGAAATTTCACAGTTCAAATTTCATCAAGCACCTTCAGCCAATATCAATAAATACATTTAGCCGAAAGGTCTAGCAATTCGTAGTACCTTCTTTATGTATTTAATACAGTATATTTCAAACATTCAATTAAAATACCTCAGTATTTCACCGAAAGTGTGAAATTAATTGTGTTACAACAAATAAAAAATACCAATTGTCAAAGACATTTAAAATAAATGTGAGTGTTATCATAAATTGGGTTATATCCAAGGATATTTCAATATTTTAACACGGTGAAAAAATAGCAATGTATTTTAGTTCTACAATTTTTTTATAAGATTTAGTTCATAGCTTTTTCGGCTCACGCCATCGTCAGAACTATGCTTAAACGAACATTTGCTTATCTATATATAGCTGTGTAGAAAAAGTACACAATACATCTTTTCTCCTGTTTTAACGACCTAGCTTATTTCCTGCTAGCAATAAAACAACAAATCTTTAAAAAATTGTAAATGAAACTAGAAAGGCGGCTATATCAATAAGCTTACATATTGCACGGAAATGGTTTATTGGATGGGGATGGTTTATTACGGAAAAAAATAGTAAAATACATCACTATGTTATAATGGACTCTACCAAGTAAATTCCAATTCAATCAATATGAGATTATTTTGTTGTTATAAAATATTCTGTTATTTTTTTGGAGTCGGTTTTTTGCCGCCACTATTGATAAACCAATATTTAAATATCCTTCTTAAATCTCGGGATCGGATAAACGGACCGGCATTTCAATCCCTAGTGAGTGTGAACATATTTGTACCGAGCATGCGAATTCCTTCCAAACGGGTAAATCGTATCGTCTGAGGACCTAATAAAATTTCTTGAATTTGTAAGAAGCCGATGGAAGCCTTGAAGAAACTTTGATTCTTGAGACTGAGTGAAATAATCATTCTCTCCGTATATGAATATTTAGAGGAAGAAAATTTATGTTAACTTTTTTATAATCAATCAAAATAATATGCACAAATTTTTTAGTACTTATTTCTACAATATATTTTATTTTTTAATCAGGGCCGGTTTAAATCATTGATTGTTCATATCTCTTAATAGATTATTGGTTTATCTTATTTTTTTATTGATTGAATTGCCATTTACTTTGATAGAACTCCATTATAACGCAGTGAAAAAACAAACTAAAATACATCGCTATTTTTTCACCGTGCTACCTTAATTTTGTTTGTGAACATGAGGTGATTGTGAGCATTTTATTTTTAAACTGATCTTCATTATTTGTATAAATATTGTATGATGTCCTGTAAATTGTTTCTCAGTTCTTGAATCCATGACATTGTATACCTGCTACCTTTAATTAAAATGTTTTAATTTACAGGTACACAAATAAACTTGTTTGTGAATTGTATTTTATCAATCGATAATGCTTGAGAATTAACCAATCCGGTTCTGATTAAATAATATGTCGTGGAAATAAGCACTAAAAAATGTGTTTTTATTATTTAAAATATCAAGCCTTTCCATCAAGAAATGACAGTTGACACTTCATTGATATTTTCTTTTTTGCACACAAAATATTATATTAAATATCGATATTTGAAAAAAAGTACGCATAACGCTTTTAATCATGAAACATGAAAAAAAAATATTTAATTAATTGAAAATTTGTAAATTTTTACAGAACTTATAAAGTATAATAAATTCAGACGTATATTTACCTTCTTGCTTTAAAACCGATCTTTATGTAACCGATGTGAACATTTTATTTTTTGTCAGTTCTATTGCATTCGAGTGATGGAATGCCAAAAAATGAAACACCAGTTTTGAGTATTCAACAATTCAAAATTTGATACTGAAATTCCAACAAAATATATTTCACAATACTCATTTTTTAAGCACCATCTGTTTCATTTAAATTATAGTTGATAATTTGGGTTTTCCACATGATGTGTCACTACATGTGATAATTGTTCAGTTTTTTGAGAAAAAGGTGTAGACTAACTATATATATAAAAATTCATATTATACAATAAATGAAGTTTCACAGTTTTGCCACTAAATTCATCAAAAATGACAAATAACTATTTCTTAGCTAACCAAATAAATCAAATATAATTTATGATAAACCATTTTAATAAAATAAACGAGATAAAGATTATCATACTTAAAAATATGTAACGAATTATATAACTAATTATATGTAACTGGCTGTCTTTTAAATTGTAAATCGATGTAGTAACTAAAAATAGTTCAAAATAAAAAATATTTAAGCATGATCGACAGTTTTTAAATTACTGTGCAATATGTTACTGTAGTTTCTCTTTGATTGATAGTTTAATTGACATAAATAAAAAAAATATTCAATTAATTTTTATGCCAAAGGCAAGGTTCATTGGTGAAGTAAAATTGTTCATGTTTTATTCAACACATCGCTACGCAAAAAAATAGCGATATACACGATTCGGTGGTAATATTGCGGTATTGACAAGTAACTCAATATTCCGTTTCTCCGAGGCATGAGGTGAGAGACTCGCATGGTGTCGCTGCTTCCTTACGAATGTTTTGGTACGTTTGCACGATTGGCAAAATTCTAGGGATGACAGTTAACAATATGTCTTGAAATGTTACAATTACACAATATAACTTGAATACTCAAAAATGATTTTGAATTAAAAAATATCGATCGGGAATTTAATAATTATTGTAAATAAAATAAGTATATCAAATATTGTCTTTTGGACATCACAGCAATCAACTGCGTTTACAGCATAGCATAAAGCCGAAATAATTGTACGCAAAAATCGTAATTATCTTGATTGTAATAATCAAATTACAAAGACACTTACGTTATAATCAATACTTTTATTATAATATATTGATTAATAATCAATTAAAATTGATGTAAATATAGGCTTAACTGTGTTATTTCAGTCATTTAATGCATTATCACTTTTTCTGTCACTTCTTGGTGGAAAGGCATAATATTTTAAGTACTATTTCAGTTGATAATACCCCGGTTCTGATTATGAAGTATAATTTTAAAATAGAACAAAAAAAAATGTGTTTCTTACTTAAAAAATGTTTGTAATATTTTACTGTAAATATTTATGTGAAATTTACTCAGTAAGCATAATACAGTATATTCGTAAATAGCGTATAATTAATTACATTTAAGTGAAGTTTGATATATTATATCATTTGAATAAAATACGTTTTGAAATGCTGACACAATAATTTCTTTCAGAAATCTTCTTATTTTGTTGCACAGATGTCGACATAATAAATCTATGATGATCCTACATATGCGTTAAACTTCATTTCTGAGAATTTTACTTTAAGTGTTAAAATATTCAAAATACAATAAATCTTCAAAGGGAATAAAAGTATACGTATCACGTGATTTTTTGAATAAGATATTTATGCGTCTATTTTATTTATTTTTCTGAAATAAATGCTAATTGTTCAAATATAAGTGCTGTTATATATTAAAAACAATGGTAAAGACAATGATGAGTAAAATGACATCTCGGTTATCATTTTGGCCTTATACTCACAAATCTATTGATAGTTGAAATGATTGTCTATTTTTCCCATTGATAAAATATTATTTTCGCGAAATACTTACGGCAACCCTATTTGTCCCCTCGCTATTGGAAACTGATACCGCTGCGGTTTTCTCTTTCCTCACTTCGTCCTGCTAACTGAACGAAGCAAAGTTTTTCATTTATTTTTATTTCCATGTGTCCTGAAGGACTAATCCTGGCAAGTGGAGCGCGTAAATCATCGTTTACTAAGGACTCTCTTTGTTTTCAAAGTTAACATATGGACGAAAACATCTGAGCAATTTCATAAATCTCCTTTTCCACGTCGCTGTTCACCTACATATTTTTATTATTTTCTTCACAGTTTTTATTTTTCGCTTTTAGCTACATTCAACTAAAAAATGATTTTTATTAAAACATTTTCAAGAGAAAAAAATTACACATTCCTAAAATATCTAACAATGGTAGTTACGTTATTACAAATTCATGTTTTGCAGTATGTGGCGTTCAGTTTTAAAAATGTATTCCAAATAACAACGCTTTCGCTAACAAAATATTTGTTATCATTTACTATGAAAAAATTTGCAATACCGAAAACATACTTGATAATACGAATTCTTTACGCATTATTACATTTGTAATGTTAATTGCAGGAAAGGTTCCAGATTCGAAACATTATAGCAATCTATTGTTGAAAAATTATTTCGTTGTATTTCAAAATCATATTGTGTCAAAACCTATATTTTTAGCGCTTTTTTTCTATAAAATATTGTGTATCGCAGCGATCGGAATGGGTTTGAAGTGAACCTGAACAAACAATCAAATACTAGTGATCAATAAAATCTTCAAAATATCAAATATCCCTAGGCATATAAAAGAGTGATATTTGATTCATTTAGATAGCTAAAACTAAAATTGATCAATTATGTTTTAGTATATCTGGTATGGTGTGAAATTCAAAATTCTTAATTGAATGGATATTAACAATAATACGGTGAAAAAAATAGCAATGTAACAATTTTTTTTTTTTTAAATATAGTTGATAACTATTTCGGCTCATGACATCGTCAGAACTATTCTAACGACGGTGAGACGAAATAGCTACCAACTATAACATAAAAAAAAATATTTTGTAGAACTAAAATACATTGTTATTTTTTTTCACCGTGATATAATGGAGTTCTACCAAGTGAATGCCAGTTCAATAAATTAACAATAATATGTAAATTATTTTTATAAAGGAAATATATTTAGCAATTTAAAACCACCGATGAATTTAGAAACAAGAAAAGACAAGCTGATTTATGATATCGACTGAAGGTGTTTGATGAAATTTCAATATCAAGCTTAAATTGTTAAAACCTTGTACGATACCTCATGTTTTGTCACTAACAAACCGAGTTTCGCCTTTCGGCATCTTCATGCTATTCTATCACACGGATACAACAGAACAGACTCGCAATAAACAGTTAGTATCCGTGTGATAGAATTCTCGAAGATGCCAAAAGGCGAAACCCAGACATTAGTAACAAAACATGTAGAATTGTAGAAAATTTGAACAATTCATAAAGGATAAGCTATTAATAATGTAAATGAATTGCAATACACAAAATATATTTATGGATGGATTTATTATATAACAACGTTTGATTTTTGGTTAGTTAAAACTTTAGGAATATATTTCTGACGAGTAAACTGTCTGAAACCAAGTTTTCAGATTGCAACAGAAATCAAACCAAAACACTGTAAAGCAAACAAGGTAATCATATTAAACTGTCCATACATCATCCTCAAACTGCTGCAACTATGCATAAAAACAATTTTCACTTGCAACTTCAAACAGATTAGATTAGATAAAAATTATTGACTATCGAAAATTTCGTGAGTAAATCGAAGGTTGTATTATGAATAAAATTTAAGTTAGATTTACAAAGTTTTTGAAATAATTCGATCAGAGATTTTCTTGATATTTTCACAGAAATATAACATGTTTTGAATTTTGTAACCACTTTTGAAAAAGTAGGTCTTTTAATTCTTTTTCCCGTCATTAATCTTCATTTGAAGCGAGGTCTTGTTTACCATTATTTTATTATAAACCTTTTTCGTTGCTACTGTTTTGTACTTTTATTATATATTGGAGTATGAATATTATATATTTTTCATTATTCAAAAAAAAATGTAAAGTACAATTATTCTACTGTGTACAATATTATACAGATTATTGACTTGATTTATGAATATTTCTCGAAAAATAAAATGCTCGCTCCAATAATGCTTATACTATATTGATTGCTTTGCTGAGCAATCGCATTCGATTTAATTTTCCAATAATTAAAGAACAATTTCTTTTGGCAGTTTTTTTTTACAATTGCCTTTACCAATTAGCAACAGTATTTCTAATTGAGAAATAATTACCTATTATATAATAAAAAAGTAAAAAAGTTTTGTCATGGTTAGGGTCCAATACTATTTAAATTATTACTTGCGTAATTTGAACAAACAGTTTTACACATATAATTTTATGTTTTATATTAAGGGATAGGAACAAAAATGAATAGCCATTTTAATTAATGAATTATTTGTGTATGTAAGTTTTGTACTAAAATATAAGTCACTGTATTTTTTCATATCGGTTTGAAACATTCTGAATAAATAATATATTCTATACGCTAAGTTCATTTTGAAAGTGTGTAAGCTATTTAATAGTAGCTACATTTATATGCGAAATTATGCATAAATGTAACAACTTTACTAAATTTGGCATAAACTTGTATTTAAAGATTTGATGTTTTTTGCTGTTTTGTTGAAATGCGCTTATATTTAAAAGCGGTGCTCATTTATGACTATCGAATGTAATCGCATCTCACTCGACTCTCGAAGTCTTCCTGCGAAAATCAATAAATCTGGAGCTGGGAAAAAAACATTCATATAAAATATATAGCTTTAAATGTCATTTATTACAGCGACATCTGTTAAAACGGTGTGTGTCTTTGCTGAAGTGTCTATTTTGCTTTACGGCACATAGTTCATGTGGTCGTCGCTAGATGGTACAAATATTTTCAATATATATTTTTATTTTACGAAATAAATTTATTCTTATACGAATGTTTCATGTTTTTACAATACAGTTATATATTTTCAGTTTATCAGAATAAATAATATGAATTTTATTAATTAAATACTAAGAAAGTACAGTTTACATGAAAAAATGTTTAATCAAATATGATTATACGTGAGTGTTAAAAAATCAACGCATAAATTCTACAAATCTATCAAAAAATCTAGCAATATTAATGCATTGTTAACACAATAAAATTACGATATTTCTAACAAATAGAAAATGTTTGTGATAATAAATTAGTATGACTGAAAAATAAATTGAAAATCTTTTCATTCAATGAATTATAAACTTTAAAAATATCAATGTTGGTTTAACTTACCATTCGATTTATTTACACTGTCATTCAATTAAGTACCACACATTAACTATTATACAAGAGTTAAGCTGTGAAAGATAGTAAAGATATTCCGACGATTAATCCAAACTTTACCTTATTGAGGATCGTCGTTAGATTCACAAACTTTTCACAACTTTTCAACACCTATTATACCTTTAACGTCGTATTTCTTCACAAGGTGAATTTGACCAGTGATGTACCCATATAACGACGTAAATTTATTTCCTGTTTTATGGATTGATCAATAAAATTTTAGATTTAAATTAAATTTAAATATCTTGGCGTTTTTTTATTTGGCTACACGTAGTCGAACTCGTTTTCGATAACAAAAAAAAAATGGTTTTAGAAAATGACAGTCGTAATTTTTTGAGTAGAGGCATACTGTATGCCTCTACTTGATGCAATTATGAAATATACAATATTTATATTGCGTTCGGTTAGTTAACTAATTAATACAACATTTAAGTTTGCAATTACTACAGTACGAGAAAATCAGAAGATATTAACCATAAAGAATTTTCAATACTTGCAGTTAATTTAATAAATGTATTTGATGTCGCAATAGTGTTCGGTATATCACTGAATTTTTATTTGTGTATCCATTATTATAAACTTACACTATTAAGATGTGAAAGAACTTATTTGAATTGGGTTGTAAATTAGAATGCTATATTTCTCACTTGACTATGAATATCATATGGAGGTACTTCAAAGCAACATATCTCCGCCACTGCACACTAACTCGAGTTAGTTCGCAAGAGCACCGACATATGGGGGCAAGTTGTATCTCGCCAAGTAGTTTAAAAGTTAACGACTGTACGCTTCCACGCTGTACTAAACTGGGTACAACTCCCAATTGCGATGCCAATAAAGACAAACTTCTTCTATTAATATAAAAGGAGCACCTGTGACTTTATTGGTCGCTTTTTACGGCTGCAATTTTTAAGCGAAACTATAAAGTAAATTTAATATTTTTACAACATGAATAATTGCCCTCAATTTGCTCGCTCTATTCACTAGTTTTGTAATATGTATACTGCAGTAAAGATTTATTATAGCCATTTGGGAGTTATTGCCAAAAAAGCATGATCATAAGCATGTAATCTATTTCTTTTATTAAATAGACAGCGCCCTATGATAAATAACAGCATTGAATTCTTCGTGAAAAATAACTGTAAATAACCATTTTTTAAAGCAGTTGTCTTTGAATAATCATTGTAAAATGAAATTACATATAGAGTAAAACCTCAATTCCATGTTTTTTAAAGGACCCTAAAAAATCAAAAAATGAGTAAAACGAGGAATGGGGGAAAACTTAAAATAATAATGAATAAAAAATTTTAAGTCCCCCTTCTTTTAATTTCCAAAAATAGTTTTACGAAAATCCTTAAATATGAAAGGGTTTCGTAAATTTATATTAATTAAATCTTATTTGTTGAAATAATCAAATAGTGTTTTAAATTATTTTTGTGAAATTCTTTGTAAAAGAAAATCTCATGAGGTTTAAGCGAACTATATATTTCATAATTAATTACTTTGGTTAATACATAAAATTAAATTTGCACAAAATCACAAATTGCATTGGATAGAAAGATTTATCTATCAAAACCGGTCAATCGGAATAATATTTGAGACGTATCATAATATTAAGTCGATCTATCGAGGAAGTTGACAAATCGTGGGACGGTTAATACGGGATTATTTAACGTTGTTCTTATGGGTTCCATCCAGGAAAACGTATTATGCGAGAACGATTGATCGGGGATCCACTGTACATATATATATATATACATATTTATTTTAAAGTGTTAATAACTGTCACTTCTCGGTAGAAAGGCATGATATTTTAAATAATAAAAATGTATTTTTTGTTCTATTTCCACAATATTTTTATAATCAGGACCGGTTTTGCTCGTCAAGATCAACAATCTTGATCATGAAACGAATTGTAGAAATAGTACTAAAAAACTTGTTTAATTATCAAATATACAATTTCCTTCCACCTATAAGTGACGGTAAACACATTTAAAGTGATTTACAATTCATTGATGAGATCACAAACTTTCGCACGTTTAAGTATAATAATAAAAAAATATTAAATGAATTGATTTTTTGGTATAAACATGCGTTATAGTAGGCTTTCCGCATAGTTTGAGACTACGTAACAGGTGTAGTATTTTGTTTTTCTTTGTTTACATACAACGATATGTTTAGCACTGTGTTAAAGTAAACGTATGCAGAAACATTCATCTCATAATATTAAAAGCTTACAAATAATTCCACGAATATGTTAGAAAACGCGAATCACTTGCAAGTATACTCAAGTATACTTCCTCTTTGAAATTGGTTAACTTCACCGTAATTTATACTAAATATTAATGTCGCGATATAATACGTTTCTAATTACGTACGCAAAATAATAATACAGTACAAGAATTGGTACAAGTAGGCACTTTACGAACATAAAGTAGGTATAATGCTTGCGTCCTATCAAACACAGGTGCGCTGTAAATTGTTTGGCGGAGTCTGGAAAACAAGTAGATGTAACGGCCAGGTGCTTACTTTGTTGTAAGTTGTTACAGATGCAAAATCGCTCTTACTATTTTGCGCCACAATGTTGTCCAGCGAGACGATGTGCAGAGTTTTAGGTAAACAATGCAACAAACTTATTTGCAGGATAATTTGATGGGATGGAAATTGGCTCGGGTAATTTTATGTGAAATTGAAGCTTGTATTTGCAGCGTTTGAATAAATTATGTTGCGAGATGCGTCAACAAATTATAATTTCGATTGCTCTATGCACATTGAGAACCACTTGGGAATATTTTTCATGACAGATTAACAATTCATTCATTTTGATTAGAAGAAAACATTGCATTCTAACACAGTTTATATAAAATATACACATCCAATTATCGAGAAGATTTAGTGCTTTAAGCTTGGCGTGTCAGAAATCGGAAATAAAACTTATTGAACTTGAAAAAATGCTCATTAATTTATGAAATTTGTAGCCATGACAAACAAAGTTTCATAATTGAAATATTTGTTATATTTTTAACCAAATCAAAAAAAAAATTACACACTTACAAAATTTTAAATAATAAAAACTTATTTTTCAGTAGTATTTCCACAAACATATAATGATCACAACCCATTTTTAATACAAGTTTTATGATCATAGCCGATTTTCTTTACTGAATACAAATTACGAGTAAGGTTAAGCAATCAAAATCTATAGTTTCGTATACTTGTTCATTATTAATTCTTATTTTTTTGTTGAAATAGTTATCGATTGATGAGCGAAACCTTTCTTAATTGTCAAATGAATGTAATTTTACTGAAAAATTATGTTTTTACTTTTTAAAAATATAATGCATTTAGATCAGAAGTTATAGTTAACAAATAAAAAGGAATACATATTTAGAAGTATATTTTTAAAATATGATTCCTAAAAACTATTTTATGTAACGTCTTTGTCAGAGCGAATGGTACGTGTTCTTAGTTCTGACGATTAAAGATTCTGAGTAAGGTTAAAAATATGTATTAAAAAAAAATATTCTTAATATATTTTGGTACGCAATTTTGAAATGTAAACATGTGATCGTACTATGTAGGCATGCTAAAATAATTAGCACGAGTCAGAGAAATAAAATATTGCTTAACACGTTTCTTTCATTAGTTAGGCAGTAAGGACATAATCATTAAAAGCAATTTGTCGAAACGACAAAACTGAGACGCGGAACGAGCGCGAAATATGTAATTATGGAATTCCGCTTTATTTTTCAAAATCACGACCGAGCTGAACATAGCGACGCATCTGGTTTTCCCTCTTCGCAATCATAATGGCGAGGAACATGGAACTTTTCCCATTCGACATTCCGCTTATAATTAAATGGAAATAAGAAGCACTTTTCTGAATGCCTATCCGCAGGCTTAATTATGTTCCGCGGAAAAGTATGGAAATTGCACCGGCGTCGCGACGCTCGGCGCTCGACGTCAATGCCATTCGTTGCACGTAAAAACTGCATAATTTTAATACTTTTTATTTCTCTCTCTCTAAGATTATTTTCTCATCGTATTTAATGGAATATATCAATTTCGCTCAGCCAATCATCTTCAACTCAGACGTAATATTTTTTTAAATCAACGTTTTTTGGAATGATCGAAATTTTTCGACTTTTATTGAAAAAAATTACAAATTTTCTATGAATTTTAATTTCTTAAAATTTATATAACTGTACATACAACTTGTCTATAATACCTGTTGTTCACTTCTTTTCTAATACAATTGTTTATAAACAAATATTCCTGAAATATAACTTTTTAATTCTATTTGAATTTAACTTTAAATATAAGTTAGTTTGATGAAATGAGATCATGAAGTTAAGAATACAGACAGCTTAAAGCTTATGATTTATTAAGCACCAAATATTTAAAATCATGAGAGAAAATATTTTTTTTACAATTTATAGTATTTATGGGTCATCATAAACATTCAAACTCATGATATCATTACACTTATGTTATAATAGCATCAAAATTGCATGATTCGTCATTCAATTTCGTTGTATAAATCGAACTAAGTAATGCTGACACTCTAAGAAGGAAGCCAAGCGTGGCATTCAAATTCTAAAATAAGAAAATTAATTAATAAAATTATTACATTTTTAGTAAGTGTAATATGTAGAAAATTATCATAAAATATTTTTTCCTATAATTTATTATGTTGACAAATCAAAATCACTAGGCCTGTATAAACGTTATTCGAATCAAAGAAAGATATTTAAAAACATACTTTTTTCCCTTTTTTTATGAATATTTCGTTTCATGAAATACATAATAAAAAATTATAAGCTTCACATAATTTACGATATAGACTGAGATTGCCAAGTGGAATTTCAATATAAATAAATATTTTTTGAAATTTTGAACATTTCCACAAGTTTTGTCACTCACAACTCGAGTTTTGCCATACTCAGGAATTCTATCAGACGGATACAATATAACTCATTCAGATCAGAACAGTTTTATTGCATTCGTGTGTTATAATGCTTTTAGTTGCCAAATGTTGAAATTCGGATCATGAATGACAAAATGTGGAAAATGGTACAATGTTTCAACAATTAAAATTTGAAACAATATATATTTAATGAAAAATATTTGTTATAACTCAATAGACCATTTGAAACTTAATACATTTGTTAATTATTCATCTCTTGAATCTTAGAGTGGTCTAATTACGCAAGCATTGCATATATGGTTTGTTAAGCATGAAGCGTACTGCAATAGGATTAATATGATAAAGTGCATTTGACTGCAGTGCTGAAACTGCGCAACCAGACCGCGTGGTGTTAATCTAGCTTAAGTCGTCTCTAATATTATGATAGATTAATTGTTATTAAATTTTATGTAACACGAATTATTAAGTGTAACCTATTATCAATATTTTGATCGATAATAAGATAATTACTCAATATGTTTGCATACATGATCCACTATCTTACTATACATATATATTTAAAGAAAATCTCTCTCCATCTGATACTCAATAAAGCTATACATGTCAATAAAACAATCTTGTTAAAATTATTTTTAAAAATATTGTTTTATATTACAATGTTGTTTTATAAGTATGTCACATAGATGGTAGTAGGTGATTAACAAACGACAATAACACTATTCCTTCAATTACCACAATATATTAAATTTGAGACTTTCAACGTTCGTACATTTCTTTAAGTTTCATTATTCACAAAATGCGTTTTGCCTTTCTGTATCTTCAAATATTTTAATACACAGATGTATTCAAACCGAGAAATATTGAAATTTGTAAAAATTTGATTGTAGATAAATTTAAAAGCATATTTACATCAAGTTTTAGAGCTAAGCTTATGAATTAATTAACTTTATTATAAATTTGATAATATTGGCGTTTACCGTTAATTGAAAAATAAATAAAAAAAAGCCTTATGACGATAAATATTAAAACCACAGCAAGACATATTGTCGTATTGATTGAATTGGCATTTACTTAGTATGACTACATTATAACACGGTAAAAAATACTAATATAATGATAATGATGTTGTAATTAACATCATAAGTTGTGATGAAGTCGAAAGCCGAAATAGCTCAACTATATGTATATATATAACAAGATATTAGGTGTAGTAAAAAGTTCTGACGTATTTTTTAAATGAAACTCAAAGTGTTTTTTTTGTATTTTTATTTATAAAAAGTAATCTCCCTGTCTATCTATAACGTTTTGCTACCTATTAGACAAGTCTAAAATCCATTTAGTAAAAAACTCTACTGATTTGGAATTAAAATAGTCGGAAATAGCGTTTTTCACGTCATTTTTTATTTGAAATTTTTCATCCCTAAAAGTTTTTTTATATTAATCGGAATAAATGGTAATCCGATTGTGCTAGATCTGGTAAATAAGGTGGATGCAATAAAGTTTTCCCACCCAACTCGTGGTTTTTTTCCCAGGTCATATTCGCCACATGCGGTCGCGCGTTTTCGTTTTGCAGTTTATCGTTGCGTCCATTCATCCTGCCCGGCCACTTTCTTGTCAAAGCTGCACATAATTTGTTTAATTGGTTACAGTATACTTGTGCCGTCATAGTTTCACCATATTTTAACACTTCATAATGAATTATTCCTTTGAAATCCCTCCAAACACAAAGTAAGAGTTTTTTTGGGTGTAAACCAGTTCGAGCGGTCGGAATTGGTTGTTGTCGACGATTTAGATATTGCTTTTTCTTTGATGTATTTGTATATAACACCCACTATTAATCTCCGATAATCAGGTTTCGAAAAAAATGGTCGTAAAGTGTGTGTTTTTTTGCAGCAATTGGAACACGCTTAGTCGCTGCGCCTTGTTCCGATCGCTCAACGCGTGTGGCGCCCAAATTCCTACTTTTCGAATTTTTCCCAGCCTTTTCAGGTACTTTTGTTTTATGGACCATTTAGTACAAACTATATTGGACAATTCCTTTTTTGTTAGTATAGGATTTTTTCGATTTCAGCTTTCAGGGCGACTTCATCCACTGTATGAGGTCGTCCACTTCAAGGGTAATTTTCAATGCTTAAATTGCCAAATTTAAATTTTGTAAACCATCTCTGACATTTTCGAACCTTTAACACGTCTTTATAAAGGTCGCAAATGTCTTTAGTGGTGACGACTGCACTGTTCTGGGCGTAACATTGAAAAAGCATGCAACCGCGCAGATATTCTTATTAAGGTCAAAGGTCGGTCATTCTGTTTGGGGCGAATGAACATATTTCTTTTCTATACGGAACGTAACTTGAGATGTCACACAACACGAAAAAAAATATTATGACATCTTATTTAACCAAAGGCTTGAAGCCGACCGATTTTAAGACACTCGTTTGAAAAAAACGTCAGAACTTTTTACTACACCTAATACATTGCTATTTTTTTTAAGTGATATGTTTTCTTCATTTGTATATACTTGTAACATACCCGTCTTCTTTGATCAATTTATATATCTAATTAAAAATTGGGCTCAGGTGATTGGAATAATAGAAATATGAGAAATAGGTCAAATCAAATAATTATTAATATCTGTGTTTTTATCAAAAATAATACAGACATTTCAAAATATTTAAAAGAACATGGAAATCTTTTGAAATATTAATTTTAATTAAAACATTGTTTTTGTTCAAACCGTTCAACAGTTTAACGAATATTTTTCTTTTGTGATATATTCTTTTGTGAATTTAACCCAGCAATATAAATTCTGTGGTTATGTTTAATGGTTGCTAAAGCTACACGCTATTAAAATAATACGATAACATTGAGCAAACAAGCGACAGTATTATAAGTCAATGACTCCAGATACGTTTGAGGTTTTTATGGCGAATTAAGGCTTTCAACTCCAAACTGCATGGAAACAGTTTACTCCACGCGAGCTTTTCAGAAGCTAAGCAATGCCTCGCTAAATCACGCAATATTGTACTAGTAATAATGTTGTTTCCGTGAGAGAACAAGAATATGTAAATTATATCTAGAAATTTATGAACCATGCTACAGTGTCTTATCAAAGGAATTTAGCGTTACATTTGTATGTTGATATTTTTTATTCGTCGGAATGATATATACGAGTTTTTATTTTTGCATTTTTCTAAGAATTTTTATTGCTTACGGTAATCATTTCGATAATTTCTTTTAAACTTTAGTACATGCATTAATATAGCATGTTATTTCTTATCAAAACGAAGTTATGCTCTTTTTAAATGAACGAGAAATATGCATTAACATTTAATATTTAAACATTCTGGATAAATTCGTTCTTTGCTGAACTGTTGAAGAGGATATTGAAAAAATCAGTACTTAAAAAAAAATTGTGTGTTAAACAATCTTATCGACAATTATATAGATAGAACAATTCAGGATCAAATCTATTTGAAAGAAACTAACAAGTTTACGACTTTTCAAAATTATTACGCTGGTATTGTTTACGGTGTCAAAAATCAACACACTAAAATCAGCCGTTTCAACAATTGAGACGCTTCCATTCAGAGAGTTAAAAATATAAATTATATTCATTATTTTAAACATAAGTACTTTTCAAGAATCCGTTATCTCAGTCTATCAATTTATTTTATGATATCGACTGGAGGCGCTTGATGGAATTTCAATATCAAATTTCAAACTATTGTAACTTTGTACGATTTCACATGTTTTTGTTCCTAATGACCCGGGTTTCGACGTTCGGCATCTTCAGGCATTCTATCACACGGATGTAACAGAACTATAATAATAATATGCAATAAACAGCATCGTCTATATACCAAAGGTCATTAAAAATCAATAACGATCTTATTAATGAGTCATTCTTGACAAAAAATAATAATAAATAAAAATGGTTTTATTTTTTATACCTACTTATTTCAATCTAGCAAGTAACGATTAAACATCCAAAGATGAAATATAAGAATTGAAGATGCCTGAAGACACCGAAAGGCAAAACGTGGGTCGTTAACGACAAAACATGTGGAATCGTACAAAGTTTTAATAATTAAAATCATCAATTTATAGCTTACAATTGGTAAAAGTGGCCACGTACCGATAAAATAAAACCAACTGTTCTGGAAATTAAGCTCGGAGAGTAATAATGTTCATTATTGAACACAGATGGCAGTTTAATACAAATCATTATTGATCACTAGACAGTTGAAAATAAAGATATTATCACAGTCTGCAATATCTGTACTTACGAATATTTCTTTATTACACAATACCTTATAATGTGTAATTAATTTTAACTTTTCTAAGATGACTTTAGCGTTGACTATTCATTAATTAAAACTGATTAACTGTGTTAAATATTGATTTTGCCATATCCAACGACCTGCGCATATCCATTTTACTTATCGTATATTTAAAATACGGAGCGGAAATTGGTTAAAAAAAAGTATACGGTTACATGTGCGTATTCTTCCAATTTCCTAATGAATTGATTATTTTCAATCTCAATATAGCGATTGCGTTTCCGTGTTGAAATGAAATGCGGACAAACTTTAATTCAAACAATAATAATAGCGAGGAAAACCGCTTCCTTGATTGATTTCATTTCTTGGAAATTGAAAACGTGACTGCATTCCGTAAATAATGTTGACCAATGACAACGCATTGCATGTAAACCTATTTTAGCCGTAAATCCTCGCTTCCGGATGAATTTTCCAAGAAGGATACTTACACATTATTTAATATAATGTTGGCGAACGAAGTTTTGATAACAACGTCCACGATATGGACTGAAAAAGACTTATAACAAGATGCTTTTTTAATATTCTTTTACAGATGGGTAGATATTTAGGACGATCTCTAAGATTGTAAATACAATAGAAGAAGGTATAATAAATAAATTGATCAAAATTTACAAAAACTATTTTTAAATCATCGAAATAATACTTATATCAATAGCAGAGATTACCAACATTTTTTTACCTTAGTGCATATTTTTTCGACCGGTGTTCCGCGGAGATTTTTGGACGAGCCGGAACAATAGAATTTTATGATTTTTTTAAGTTATATATCTTTGTTACGGTTTGTTCTAATATACATAAATATTATTGTGTTTTTTAATTGAATATTATATACACATACCTTTCTTATGACAATATCTTAAAGATTATGGATGTAAAGTCATTCATGTTTTGGTTTTAAAATGATTTTAAATAAAGAGTTTTCAAAATCGGGAAATCAAATATTATAAATTATTTTTAATTTATAAAATAAAAGTTTCAAAAGTTAATATGTCGTATCTTGTATTATTTAAAAAATAACATATACATCAAAATAAGAAAAATAAATATCAAACGTTTTACTATTTAAAACTCTTTTAGTTCGAATATCGATAAATATACAATTCCGCGTTCACATTTATGTTTTTTTACCTCCAATAATATTTGCCTTATTTATTCAGACGGTAAATGCTATAAATATTTTTATGACAAACGAAAAACGTGTCCAAGATAACACACGAACGTAATGTTCCTGTTTAGATATTTATTCGTTTCGTATTACCTCGTCCCCTTTTTACAAAGTTCAACACGCCAGGTAAACAAGAAGGAAACTAATTTTTAATATGTATTTTTTCAACAAAAAAAGCACTCACTCCCTCATGAAGGTAAATGAAACTGTTGATGTGTTGTTTTTTATGAGTAATGTTAGTTTTTTTTGTGTACTGTTTTTAATTGTAACAGACAAAAACTTTTACAGTGGAACCCCGATCAACCGTTCTCGCATAATACATTTTCCCGGATGGATCGTTCATTTTTTATAGTCCCGTAAAACCTATAAGAATAATGTTAAATTGTCCTATTAGCCGTTCCCCGATTTATCGATTTCCTCGATTTATCGTATAAATATTAAGGTCCCGTCTCAAATATTATCCCGATTGACCAGTTTTGGTAGATAAATCTTTTGATCCAATACAATTTGTGAGTTTGAACACACTAAATACTGTGTATTAACCAAAGAACTTTTACGAAACAATCTCATATTTACCAATTTTTGGAACTAACTTCATTATTTTTTTAACACGTCCCGTATTTCTAGTTTCCCACATTTTTCGTTTTGTTATAAGGGTCCCTTGAAAAACGTGAAATCTAGGTTTCACTGTACTGTTGTCACTCCATCTACCGTTGGATAAATAATTATAATTTTATAACGTTACGATTTTAACTCTCAGTCTAAGCTTGTTTCCGAACCAACTGAATGTTGTTATTAATTTAAAAGAAACTTATTTATGTTAACTAAACAATACTGAATGATCCAAAATAATTGACATTGAAATTACGTCTACAAATATGACAGATGTAAGCTTTGAATGGTATATTTCAAGAGAAAGTCGATAGGCGAAGTAGAAGACAGAACTTGTCCTAAATAAAAAAAACGTTTTATAATACAAAATGGCTTTTCACCCAAAAATATAAAAATATTATAACGTGTGTGGGATGGATTGGAAATAGCACAGTTGATAATTCTCGCTATTAACAAAACCAGTCCTGATCATAAAATAAATTGTGAAAATAGAACTAAAAATGTGTTTTAATTATTTAAGATATCATGTCTTTCTATCAAGAAGTGATTTACACCTTAAAAGTTAAATTCATTGGAAGACAAGCTCATATATTCTATTGTAAACTGACCGGTAGTACTTTGACGCGATATCACAATTTGTATATCTATTTCAAAAGCGACTTCACATCGCGTAATACAATATATCTGCTCGAGGACTCTTCAGTCCCTTTGATGGCGGCGCACGCAATCTGTTGCACCTTGGCTTCCACAAAGCCAGGTTCCACTGCGTCGTTAATCCATCACGATTTAGAGGATAATTGACGTCTGCCACCTTAGCCGGACGAACGGATAACCCCCTTCTACCCCTCTCGAACTGGTCATTACGCTAGCTTTGGGGGGTGCCGCGGGAATCGCGTGTCTACCGCAGTAGCGCCACAACGCCGGATGACTTCCTTGCAGGAGCGTGTACCAGCTTTGTGGACGAACATGCGTGGTAAATGAATACTTATATTGTATAATACAATGAAGGCATCTTCTGTTTCTTCATAATAGTAATTATAGCATATTTTTATGATTTTTTGTAAAATTATCTTTTATTGTATTAACCATCACGTCTTGATGGAAATGCATTACAATTTAAAAAATAAAAAATCATTTATCGTACTATTTTCGCAATAGATTTTAAAATCAGCATCGGCTTAACACATGGCTAGCATAATCAACTGATATGGTATATATATCAACTGATATGGTATATATAGCCAACGACCATACCACGTTGTAAACACCGGCTCTCGTGCGATCACCGAAGTTAAGCAACATTGGGTGCGGATAGTGCTTGGATGGGTGACCGCTCGGGAACACCGAGTGCCGTGTTCTCTTGGCTATGGGAAGGAAAACCCAGACAGAAAACCGAACACCAACCCGCCTGGGCAGCGTGGTGTTGCTATGTCCAAACAAAAAAAAAAAAAAAAAACAGGGGGAGGCCTTCATCCAGCAGTGGATCGACCTCGGCTGATGATGATGATGATGATGGTATATATATCAACTGATATGGTATATAAAACTAATGGCTTAATTTTTTCAAAAAAATACAAGCAGTCATTCAATATATGTTATATCAATATGGAGTAAAATATTTTACAAATTAAATGTGAAGATTCTCTTAGTAATAATTTTTATTCAAAATAAAGACCAATCAGAAACCTATAAAGTATTCAGAAACAATTATTGTCTAGAATAACGAGAGGGATTTTTTATAATTAAAATAATAAACACTTATTATAAATTATAAAAAATATCAATATTATTTAAAATGATGCGAAAAAATTGTCTATCAGTCAGTGGCGTTTTAGTAATTTTAGAAATTTATGATTTTTATTATTGGATGTGTAGTGATTTGATATTGAATTGAAGTGTGCCGCAAAAAATAATAAAAAAAAACTTTGGTATGCCTTGGAAGACGGTAAAGGTTGAGGGGCATTGCAATATTGGAAAGAAATAAATAATAAACAAGTAGTTGATGAATATCAAAAACTGCCTGAAATATTTATGTTTTGGTAGTTTCTTTTAACTCTGGATAAAAAAAGTGGACTTCGAAACGTGTCTATCGCTATATACAGACAGTCCCAAGTCAATATTGTTATTCTCACCTTAAAATTTATCCCAAAACGTAGACGAGAAGGCAGATCCAATCGAGCAATTCAATCCAGTCGATTTATAAGCCGCTCTTTCTACGGCAGTGTTATTTGCCGGGGCCAAACAGACCGCCGTGACACATGAAGCGTTGTTAACCCTCGATAAACCTATTCACCCCAGCGAGTACATACTGACAGCGGGGTGAAAAATGAACCCCGAGCACTGGCTGTGTCAGACGGCAATTTAACCTTCAAATCTTCCCGTTATGATAACGGCAAAACAAACACGCCATCAACTGAGCTGTAAGTGATCCCCCTGTGTTTGCTTCACTTCATTGTCACGACTCGACTCGGTATTACTGTTGTTATTATCAAAACAATCGGAGAGTTTTTTATTCTCAATGAACAGGTGATGAATCACGCAGTATGTATATTCATTTTGTCTTTATTTGTATGAAATGCATACAATTTTTTTCTTTGGTTAATATGCTTGAATTGTAGTTTTTTTTAAATAGATTTTAATGAGTATACATTGATTCAAAATCGACTTAACTTAAACGATTTACAGCAAACCAGACTTGTTGTATAATCATGAATATAATATTTCATTAAAATAGAGAGCATATTGAAACTCAATTGAAGCTTTTCGGTATAAGCCGTTTAACGAGAACCATTATTAGTTAAAACAGAATTGAGATAGAAATGTGGAATGAGAAAAAGCTGATGTTTGGCTTGATAATTAAAAAAATAACACACTCGAATGTGCTTTTGGATAGGCGATTCATTTAAAAAAACAAAATTGGTTATTTAATTTGTTCTTTTGCATCCGCGTGATAGAATGTCTGAAGATGCCGAAAGGCGAAACCCGGGTCGTTATTGACAAAATATGTGGAATCGTACAAAGTTGTAACAATTCAAATTTGATGTTGAAATTCCATAAAGCACCTTCAATCGGAATCATAAATTATAGGTTATTTAACTCAATTTTTTAGGCATATTAGTGCTCGGTGTCTACATAAAATTTAATTTGGAATGGCTTATATTTTCTCCGCTGAGCTCCGTTGGTGATATTTCAACACGCACTAGTTCAAAAATTATTCATGAGTGTTAGTGTTAAATAATCTTTTGGAAATTTTTACGCAACTAATATTTCAACAATCAAATATTTTTGAGTATCAAATCTCAATACACTATTATCAATCATTTCACGGTTCAGCATATAAAATAATTAGTAAGATTAACATTCGCATTGTGTATGTGTTATTTTTATTTTACAAACATATTGCCATAATACTATAATAAATACACAATATAAATAAATGTATCAAACCTTTAAGATATATCTACTTATTACCGGACGAATCGTTTATAAATTATTGTAGAGTATAAACACTTCCAATCGTTTTATTGAATGGAACGGAGTGCTAGTATAAAACGAAATATCTGAAAACGATTGAAAATTTGATTCACAAACACTTCCAGAAGCGAAGAATTTTCTACAAACGAGTCATACGACACAAGCATAATATCGAGTCCACGCTACGATAAACATAAAACTGCTCCAACGGGTTGTTTGAAAAAGAAACACCTGCTGAAAGAAATTGGTTATAGGATATTACGAAAACATTATGCTGTATTTATAAATTATAAATAATCATTCGTTTTCAAAAGTTTTCCGGTTCACGATAGATTAATTTTATATATATATTATTATATGTTGAATGTACTGTGTTACTGTATACTTACATTAAAAGAAAAACTTAGACTGTGCCAATTAAATTATGTAAGTATGGAACCTTTTTTGACATACTTATTAGTATCGATTACATAAATTTTATTCAAGCATCAAATCGTTAAATATTTAAATTCTCATAATATCTATTTGCTTTTTCAACAGTATCTCAAAAAATCACGTGATTTCATTAATATTTTAAATAATAAAAACACACATTTAACACTTATTTCCACAATTTTTATGATCAGGGCCGGTTTCTCTTATTGAGAGCATTATTCATCAAATATATTGTGGAAAAAGCACTAAAAATGTGCTTATTATTTAAAATATCACGTATTTCCACCAAGAAGTGGCAGTTGACATGTTAAAAGTGTTTTCATTGACATTTTTCTGTTTGCGCATAAAAAATTATCTTGAATATCAATATTTTAAATAAAAGTACGCATAACACTTTTAATCAATTCTATAGTAACTTTTTGGAAATAAACATTTTTTCTGTTGTTAAATATTTTCCTCGTTTGTCTTTTTAGGCAATAATGATCGTTGCTTTTCCATCTATTGTATGGTTAAAACTTATTAAAGAACTGTAGAAAGAAGCTTTATTATTAAACTTATTTTTTAAATGAAACTTTATTTATTGTCTTGTTTATAGTCTAAACTGTTCACACGTAAGAATTATATATTGACGGAACTGTTTTATATTCATTTGATTATGTATTTTGCCGTAATCCCATCAAATTATTTTCTCTCCGAAACTTATTATTTCAAGTTAATTTTACATCTTTTTGTGTTATATATGTGAGCATTTCAACGAATCTTGCTTGTATATCAGTTTACAAAGAGAATAGATTAATTCATTGGATTTGATAGAACAAGTGTTTAAATAATCAATCCATTTTTAGATTCGGAATTGAATGCAAACAAAATTCTATAAATCGTTTGAATAATCATTTTTTACCGTAACCAAATCTAGCGAAATTGATCACGCTTCCACAGCAGTACATGACATAATATTAATAATCTACAAATAATTGATTAAAGATTATTTATTTTATTTATTTCAGAGTGTTTTTTTAATCACACTGTTCTGATAACGTACGTTCACAGTGCCAATATTTCGAAAATATTATCATATAGTGATCGTTCAAACTCTCTGCTGAAAGCTAATAAAGACGCAGTGAACGAGATAACGGCCATACTTGTAAATTTTCGTTGCGATTCTTATTCTTTTAAACTATATATACATATTGTTCGTTTACACTAATTCGAACAGCTGAGACTTTTATTGGTACTATACTTTTATTGCTCTCTCTAGTAATATCAAAATTTCTTTTGCGATCATAACAGGGACACAGACGGAGATGGAATATTATAACAACAAAAAATACCTCATATTTGAAACATTACAAAATAGTTATGCCATGAATTAATGAAATAATTTTATATTCATAAGACATTTCTGCTCGAAATATAAAATTTATTGTTCACTCATATAAAAAGCGATGTAATTACGAAATAATTATTTTAAATATACAAATATGGGTGCCAGAATAAATATTGATCTTTTCTTGTCAATTGACGGAGAAAATTATTTCGTTTCTCTTTCTGCAAAACAGGTAACTATTTTTATTTGTTTTAATAAAGAACTTTAAATATTGTATTTACCTTTCAATTTCAATAATCAAGAACTCGTAAAGCAGTCGCTTTAGAGTAGGTGCTAAGCTTAAAAGGCACTAATGCCATACATTTACCTTTTTCCAAAAATTATTATTTTAAATGGTTGTATAAATGCATTTAATGATTAGGCTAACTGTAATTTATGACTGCTGAAAGCGTAAAGAGGAATGCTACAGAGAGATTCTAAATTCATTTTCACCATGAATAAATCAGCGAACGTAATTGCTCGGTAGGAAGCTAGGCACAAGCTTTCATGTCTATGATCTCCTACCTTAGCCTCCTGTATAAGCCAAAAGCATTTATTCAGTCGTATAAGAATAAAATAATGTATGAACTTGTGGGAAAGCTTGCAATGCTCTCGACTGTAATAATGATAATGGGTGAAATACTACTTAGTTAAAACTAACTCAACAATTTAACATCTTCCGTTAATTTCTGACCTGTATTTTAGTCTTTCATTTTTTTAGAATATTATATGAGAATCCAGCTACACGTCAACTTGGTCTGTAAATATTATAGAAGACCCGTATAATATCATTAAATAAATTTAGAATGAAATAAGATAACGTTTAAAATAAAGCAAAATATTGTATATATAATAGATGGGAATAATTGTATTGAATAATTGATCAAACAAATATTCGCTTTTTATAATGTATTTGGTAAAATTGGTAGAGCTAAATTATTATGAGGGTAATGAAACAAATAAAATGCCCTTTTTTATCAACGATAACAAAAACTTCATCGGTTTGTTGACGTAATTATCAATTGTTAAGCTAGATATTTTGTTATAAGAACATGTTAAAGCTTTAATGATCCAGCAATTCAATAATTAAATTTATAAAGACGTCACAAAATTATTAAACAAAAATACAATTTTAGATTAATTTTGTGTCAACTATCACTTATTGGTAGAAAAGCATTATATTTTGAATAAAAAATCTCATTGATTGGATTTGCATTTACTTGGTAGACCTCCATTATTACACGGTGAAAAAATACCAATATATTTCAGATTTAAAAAAAATATAGAATATATAGTTGATAGCGATTTCGGCTTACGCCTTCAGTTCTGGTAAAGTGGTAACTTTCAACTATATTTCATATCAACTTTGTAGAACTAAAATAAAATGCTATTTTTTATCATGTGAAAAAAACTCATTTTTAGTAATATATTTACAGTACGATCGTGAACGGTTTCACTCATTGCGAGCATTATCAACTGATAAAATACAAATTGAAAATAAGGTTACATGTACATAACTGTGAGTTAATAATTAGCAGGTAAACAATACAATTTTTTTTAGTATTCAGATAAAAATTCACAGGCATTCATACAATATATACTTTAAATGAATTAATATAATTTACAAATGAAATTTTCAGTATCCCTTAGTAATAATTTGCAATAAAAGTGAAGTAAAATTGAAAATCCATTAAGAATTCAGAAACAATTCAATCTCCTGCAATCAAAACAATCAAAATATTTTTGATCTTTAAATCTGTATATTAAATTATCAAAACGTATGATATTAAAACAAAGTCTAGGAGGCTATCTTTCTTATTATAGAATATTTGATGAGAAGTACAATAGTTTGATTTTGCCAAGACAGCATTTTATAGTAATAACTGTAGAGTACTTTATTATATATATTCAATATTGATATATTGTGACGGAATAAATTTTCTAATAGACCAATGTCCTCGTGCATAATGCAAACAATTTTCAAATACATTCCAAAACCATTTAAAATTTAAACACTATCGACATATTACTTAAGCGCATGACTATTTTGTATGATTATTTATTTAATTCAGTTTTAATGCTACCCACAACTTTAAATAATGTACAAGTGAAACTATTATACCGTTTTTGTAATCGTAAATAATATCGATCAATACTATTTCATTCGTGTTTTTTAATAACAGTTTTCGTTTTTGTTACTCGTAACTGTAACATAATTAATGTTACTCTTTTGTTCGAAATGACTCATAAAAAACAATTCGAATCACTTCGACCATTCCATCTCTTAATCGAATCAAATATTCAAATTCAGAATAGAAGGGTGTAACGTTTGAAATTTGTTTTAAAATATATGCGAAAAAAATCATCAAATTGAGGGGGTGGTCTCAAAGGTGCTTAATTTCCTCATCCCCTTTACACCCTCGGCGAATTGGATACATTTTACGTCTGCTTCATCAGTCGCCCATATGGTGTTTTATTTCTCTTTGCTGTTTGATTTTGATAATATTTTTTAACATTCTGTGAAGTGGCAGTTGCAGTAATGAAATTGAAACAGGACTCCAGAGAAAAGGGGGTTGAGGCTTTTATAACATGTAATATATGAAAGCTTCGAAAATTGTATAAATATAAGTGTTGTTATTAAATATTAAGGCTTATATATAAATATGAGTGTAATAGTGCGATTTTTTCATTTTTGGAATTAAGTTTCTGGCGTCTTAAAAAATCTTCCTTAGGATACAGGAAATTTACGAACTTCAACTTATTCTTTATTATACCATCATTCAAAACATATTTCTAGTCAACTTCTATGTTTTGTTTTCAAAGCTCTTTTATATGATATGAATTAAAATCAAATAACGATTTTTCAATCTTAAATTTGAGATTTAAGATTTAGTAACATGGGGTGTTTTTTTCACTAACTCGTCCTCGAGTTAACATATATTTAATTTGAATTGTTAAAACGTTGTACGAATCCACGTGTTTTGTCACTAACGACTGTTGTCTTTATATACTGTGTATTATATAAAGCCTGAAGATGTTGATAGGTAAAACTTCACAGTTGTTTGTGACAAAACATATGGAACCGTACAAATTCTTCAAAATTAAATTATTTTTTCTGATTTCTTAATTTCTTCTCGCTCAGCAGATCTCATAACTGGATGTAACGAGACAGATTAGGTAGTCATTGGTTTTATTCTAACACTATAATTTTATCCGAGAACTCTCTCTAAAAATGAAAGCTATAGTTAAAAGCTTAATTCTATTGATGTAAACTTAATCAAAAGCTTCTCTCAAAAATACAAAAAATAAGTAATAATTAAAATTTATTTTACGAAAAGTATTTTCAAGAAGCTGTATTCTACTATCGCATGCTGCAAAATATTGCCAGACGTGTCTGCTATTAGAGAGGAACTTTGTGTCATAATAACGAAACAAAATGTGTTTCATTCTAATGATTATAATTGCTACACAATTTGCATAATCGTGTGATTCAAACACCTTGCAACATTATAACGACACTTGGCGTTTACGTGCTGCACAACCGAAATGCAATCATAAATCCCGCATCTGAGTAATTAGGCTACGCCCTTTGTTACAAGAGAGGTTCAGTTTGCAACTCAACTTTCAAACCTTCTCATTAAATATTCCCAAGCAAAGTTTTGTTCGTGCTTTTAAGCATTTCAAATAAGCGTGCCAAAGCAGTTATACATTTTATTGATTATTAAAGTAATTTTCTTCAATTTTATTTGTTAACGTATGAACATAAAATTAATGTTCTATCTATGATTCTAATGTTACCTTTATTTAGCATCAAAAATACATAAAAGTCTGCAAAGGCTTAGCATTAAAATGAAAGACTTAACCAACGTCTTAATTACTGTCAAAAGTATTTGAGTGCAAAACTTATGAGGTATATAGTTGATAGCAATTTCGGCTTACGCCCTCATTAGATAGTTCAAATGAGGACGAAATCTAAAATAACTTTCAACTATATACCTTTTAAATTTTATAGATCTAAAAGACATTGTTATTTATTCACCGTGACACATAAAATATTTTTTTTTATTTCTACTTTTAAACTTTAAAAGTATAATGTATTTTTTTCATATATACCGAAAAGCTTCTGAAAGATATCGAAATCTGTAAAAAAATACACCTTTAGGATCATCTAAGCTGAAAAAACTACTAAAATAAGGATAATCAAATTAGATTGCTAAAATTGTTTCTATAATTTCACACAAAAAAACCAGATATTTATGAAATAATTTGAATAATATCCATTACTATTATTATTAAAACCAGTCCTTTCTTCTCGTGTAATTAGACGATCGATTGAAACTTATGTCTTAAATAATATATTCGTAGAAAACTTGGAATTATAGAATAATACATCCTATAACGAAGACTAGTTTTATCTTCAAATTCTATATTTAACACTAGAGATGGCAGTCTTACATGTCAGTATAAGATTCAAATGAAACCTCCTTAATAATTTGCTTTGCAAATTTCAAAAGGAAAATGATATTTCCAAATGCCTCTGTAACAGTCACTCAAGGTTGAAAATACCCATCGCAATACTTGAAATTGGGGTGAAAAGTTTTAAGATATTTCAAGTTGTTAGTGAGGGAGTATTAGATATATGTAGGGCTACATTTTGGATACAGTCATAAGCTCACAGAACAACAACGGGTTTTAAATGAACTAAATCCGCTGAAGCAGGAAATCATTTCTATTTTTTTTTCATCCACCGTATTTAAAGTGTATTTATGATTGCATGAAGAATTTGAGGCTATATTTCAATATTTTTTACTGAATTAATGTACTAGAATGACGAAACCCATCTTGTAAGTAACAAAATGCAGGTCAAATTTGATCTTATAATTATCAATCAAATTTCATTCAAAATATCATTTAATTTATGATATCGACTGAGGATGCTTGATGGAATTTCAATATCTAATTTTAATTGTTACTACTTTGTATGATTCCACATGCTTAGATAACATGATACCCGATTCCACGTGTGATATAATGCTTGAAGATGCCGAAAGGCGAAACCCGGGTAGCAAAAGTTAAAATTTAGTAACAAAACATGTGGAATCGTACAAAGTTATTACAATAAAAATTCATTTACACTTTTAAATCAACATTCTACCGCAGTGAATATCGTGAGAACTGAAAGACACGATTTCTATGTAATTTCATGCTAACTTAGATTTTTAATCTTTCTGCCTCTAAGCTTTTAAAATGACTTGTCAAGTGGTAAGGTACGCTTTTTTAAAATCAGTTGTAATATAGTATAAGATAAAAACGCGTTTTTTACACAGTATAGATGGGAAAACATTGTAATTTAATTTTGTTATACGTTGGTAAATTATTAAGATCCCGTAGTTTATGCAAGAGTCCAATGAACTAGTGTATGACTTAGCAGTAAAATGTAGTGTGGGGACTTAAGAGGCTTGGTTTAGACATATTCTGCCATTTACATGTCATAATTGCTAACGATAGTGGCATTTTATATAGTTTGTGCCATAAAAGAAGGCCTTGAGAATTATCCTTGAGGTAGCTCGTGTTTTAATATATTCTGTGAGAATTTTATGTAACAGTTAATACATCATACATAACATAAATTATATTTCTTAGTAAAGAAGCAGTTTTGTTATAAAATATTGTATATAAGGCACTTTTACTTATTTCATTTCATCAACTTCTACGCCTATAATTAAAAACAAAAACAATATATTAATATTTTATCCCATTGAAAATCACATTCAAAAGAGTATGAAAAAACGTTTCAACAATACTCAACGCTATAGAGATTTCAGTGATTATTTTTTTGATTTCGTTTTTAATTCGGAGTCATCAACTGTGTGTGGCATTCTACAAAATGCCACCAAGAGCATAAGTCTTCACATATTTCACAAATACTTCACTACTCTCCAAGAATCCATATTAACAAAGATGGATGATTTTTTTACTCCGATTGCATCATGTCATCGATTTAAAGATACACTCTCAATTCAAAGATAACTAAATAGAAGAAGAAAAAACACATTAAAGGTGCAAACAAGAGTAGGCTATGACAAACATAATAGAAAATATAAATCTTCTATTCTTCTTAATATTTAAAAAAATAAATAAATATACATGATAAATTGAAAGATATTTTGACATTCTAATTCTAAGAAAATTTTTATTCACTAGATTTAAAGAACATGAGTTGAATGTTATGTGTGTTTCACATTCGTTGTGTTGTCCATTTTGTTTGATTGTATCACACCGACAAATGTTTTTCTCACTTATACATTTAGACATAAATTAACAAAAATAATATTGGCAACATTACGTTTAATATTGCTTAAAATATTATAATCATCAATAAATGCAAATATCAGTAGGTAAATTAGTCGAAGCTGCACGAGGACAAAACTAAATCTTGATGTCTGACAGGGAAACATGACAAAAACTGACAATATGATATGATACTCAATGAATATTTTTTGAATCTTAATTTTTACCGC
Source organism: Himalopsyche japonica (assembly GCA_028555115.1). Classification (NCBI taxonomy): domain Eukaryota; kingdom Metazoa; phylum Arthropoda; class Insecta; order Trichoptera; family Rhyacophilidae; genus Himalopsyche; species Himalopsyche japonica. The sequence goes on from JAHFWJ010000645.1 coordinate 441,047, forward strand.
CAAATGAAGATTTAATGTTTGTTTATTAGATATTGACCTTAACGCCTATACAAATGTTTCTAAATATTTTTAAAAACTATTTTACAAAATTTAGATACATATGTAATAATTACCTGCAAGCTATTTTCTCAGTTATTAGATTAGATTAGATTACCCAAGGTTTTGTATACGTGTTAATTATAAATTCAAAATTGTATATGAGTAGCCTATTTTGTAATTTGAATTTTATCAGTTGATAATGCTCACGATGAGTGATACTGGTATTAATCATAAAAAAATGTGTCGTGAAAAATGTACAAAAAATGTGTTTTTATTATTTAAAATATATTATAATTCCTTTCCACCAAGAATTGACAGTCAACACCTTTAAAAATACTTTGGAAAACGTGCAAAATACTGATTTGGGATTTTTAAAAATAATATTTTGCTTTTTTTAGGCTTGTTAAAACAGTTATTGTGATGATTTTGTATTTATATTTACAATGAAAGGTTCATTTATCAATCATTGACGCTCTAATGTTCATTACATTTTATAAAACGCAAAAAGATCAAGTTGTAAGTAATAGTTTAAAAAACAAACAACGGTCTAAAAGTAATGTTACAAACCATAAATCGTTATTGTTTCAACATTCCAATTATTTATTTTAAGTCCGATGAAAACCGTAGCAAAAATTTTGATGAGCAATAGAGCCGTTCATTAATTCTACTTTTACCGTTGGTGGAATAATTATTACTGCCAATAATACGCTTTTTTTAATTATTTGTATTGGATGGTGCATTGTAAGTTTCAAGAGAGGTGCCATCGACAATCCTGTAAGAATGTACCTATACCAGCTTTGATACAAAGTTTGCATTCGATGCGACGAATGGATTTCCCGCTTCAACTTTTAATTAATGCACACTCCGGTATTTTTTTCAGTGGCGCTGAAATATAATTTGTCGGATTTTGTAAATAAAAAATATGCTCGCTGCTATTTTTTCCGTTTATAATAAAATAAACTTTGGTAAATAATTATATTATTAATTAACTTTCGAAAAAGTTGCATCAATTATTTTATATATCGTTAAAATACTAAGCAATGAAATGGTTCGTTTGTCATATTATACAGAAATTTCTCCGACATGTCAAATATTTTTTTTTCAAAAGTTTCAAAAAAATGTGTATTTTATTTTCACTAAGATTATTCATTTGCTTATACTTAGGCCAGCATGCGTATAACGAACCATAAAACACATGTCTGATATTTCGGTTAACGAACATAATCTGTCCCTAGACTTTGTTCGCAGATCATTGACCACGCCGATTGGTTTTACAGATAAAATAAATGGATCAGAAAAATCATTTTAGTTTGTTTTCCGAATATGTGTTCGTTGTCCGAACTTAACAATATTTCGTGATATTGATATTTGTCCGATTTGTTTGCAATCCGAGCTGTTTGTTATCTGATGAAACTGTTATTAAGAAACTTGGGCAATCACAAAGAAAAGTCTGTGTAGTTTTGTTACGGAATAAGTATTGTAGAGCCAATATATTATACAAATAATACGTTAGATATTTAATTTTTTGAAAAATCTAAATTAAATGATAAACCAAGTGACTAAAATTTTATGAAATGTAATTACGAAATTATATTTTTCAAAGACACGTCACTGTTTCAATAAAAAAAAAGAATGTCCAAGGGATTAGTGGCACGGACATTCAATAAGGAATAGATAGGAGTGGAAAAATGTGATAGACTCTAGGCGTTGCAAAGTCCGTTGGCTCAAAGGACTGTTTTTATTTTTGCATTAATGAAGCCTCTCTTGGATTTTTCTTTGACGTCTTTTTAATAGCCTGTTTAATTGCAATTTCAATTCGCAACGAACGAATTTTTAGAGGCTTTATAGGGAAAATGTATTGATAAACACTGTGAAAAGTAATAACAGTTTGTTATTTTAATTACTATCCGTAATCATATTATAGGTATAATGAGACTAATGGTCGATGTTAATACGTTTAATTGTTTTGTGTAACAGTTAGGAATGATAATTAGTTACTTAAATGAATATCATCTATTCCACTAGAAAATATTTATTTATTAAATCTCTTGACATCCTACCAATTCAGTGAATTTCCAGTCCTGCAATAGTTATTGCTTTGAAGCAGAAAATGAAAAGTTTTTAACTGTCTCCTAATCATTGAATATGTAATTTATTGGTTATTCCAACGACCAAAATTACATAAAAGCTTTATAAATTTACAATTAAAGATTGATTCCTTACAATAAATAGAAATTAACAATATCAAGAACTAACGTTCTCATACAGTATGGATTTTTTTTTACTGGTCCTTACGCTCAAACATTTGCAGCTTCTGTTGATGATTACCGGAGCTAAGCGTCCAAAGAGCTCTAATTAATACGCCAAACCTCGTCTTAAAAGGCTTACATATAATTAATTTGGTATATAAAATAATATTGAATTCCTTATAACCCTGTTCAGGAAAAAATCTTTCAAAAGACTATATGTACGACTTTAATCATATAAGGCTTTAAATCTAAACTCAGTACCTACATGTTTACATTTTTGTAATAAAGGCATTAGCTAAATGAATCATTGCAACAATTGGAAATTAATAGATATCAGTTAATCCAAAGACATTCTTAATGAATACACAAATATAAATCTATCACTACTTTGCTGACCATTGCGGAAGGTTAATAATGCATTTTTTTAATAAATCATCTTAATACAATATTTATTCACTATTTTCGTTTATGTCCCAAGAAACCTTGATTAATTTATAATTATTTCACTTCGAAAAATGCATAAAACTTATGTACCACATTTTTGAATTTATTAGCACAATATGAAAGAAGAAAAGATGTATTGTATAACTTTTTATACATCAATACATAGATAAGTTAATGAACGTTTAAAAATGGTTCTGATGAAGGAGTAAACTGAAATAGCTTTCATCTATAGATACAAGAAGTAAAATACATTGCTATTTTTTCTCCGTTTTAAATCCGTTAAGCAAAGCTCTAATTGTTTTCGCTTTAAGCATTAAATAGAGAAAAAATTAAAATATCTTTCGTTAAACGTGAAAGCTTCAATGAGTTATATAACCGGCCCCCTAAAACATTTCTTTGATTCACAGTGTGAACCGAATTGTCACTAATTTTGAATATAAATTTTCAGCAGAGCGAAATAGTTATAAGATGTTCAAACAATGTTTCTATGGTCGGTTGGTCAAAGATAAATTAACGAATCGTTCATTATTCGCATTTATATGTTATCTGAATATGATATATGTTCAGCGCTTAATTTGATACTTTGTTCAGTGAATAAATCAGTTAAACATTATTAATTTTCGTTACTGAAAACAGATTTATTATAAATATGACAGAAGAGAAAACAAATATGATGAGATGATTTGTGCTAAAGTTAGTTAAGCTCTTTTCTAAGCTTATACCATTCAAAGAATATGTTATTTTAATCTCATACGAGGCCAAAATATTTTTCTCGATACTTGAGTATCAAGGATTATGCTTCTCATATATTTTAAATAATTCTAAACAATCCTTTATCAAATTTTTTTAAATAAGTTTCCAATGGTGATAGCACTGATTTGAGATCACACTTTTTCCGTAGACAAGATCTCTTACAACTTCTTTTAAAGAACATATTTTTTATATAATTTATGATATCGACTGAAGTTGCTTGATGGAATTTCAATATCAAATTTGAATTGCTATAATTTAGTACGATCCGCGTTTAGCCTTCCGGGCTTGTCAGTTCTGTTGCATTCGTGTGATAGTATGCCTGAAGATGCCGAAGTGCGAAACCCGGGTCGTTAGTGAAAAAACATCTGGAATCTTACAAAATTATAACAATTTATGTTACAAACTATTTAAATTGCTTTGGATAAGTGCGAATAACTTTCTTCGTGTATATATGTGTATAATATCTTTCATTTGTGATTAAAACAGTGACAATATTTGACAGTTGGGAGATTTTTTTTATGTTACGAATATTAAGTGTATATCGACGCTAAAAGATTACAATTATCTGCATTGTGAAGACGATATCCACGAAAGCAACGTTCACATTTTTAACAAGGTAAAAAATAGCAATATATTTTAGTTCTACAAATTTTAGGTACTAGTGAGAACCCGGTATATGTTGCAATGCCATTCAAATAAAGAAAGTGATTGTGTTACTATACTGTTGATCGAAGAGCTTTTGGATATATATTATCTGTCTGTTGCGTACAGGAGTAAATCGGAAAGAAATGTCTTTCAAAGCTTTTGATTTTTAATTCAATACTATATTTGATAATTCAAATTTAATTATTTTTCGTCATAAGCTACGTAAAAATGCCATTTGTCTTAGTTCACTGTCTGTATTATTCTTTTACAAAATTATTTTTCAATTCCTTAAATTATATTGTACGATAACTTTAACCTTTGTAGCTGTTAGCATTTACACTGAAGTGAGTATGAATATACACAGTTTAATAAAATTTCTGCCATCGGCGACGGAGCGCTAATTCGCTGAATAAATATTTAATCCAGTTTTACCTCGCGGCGCCCATTCTGAAGGCGTCGCGGCGCAGGCTATTACATCCGAGAGACGCCGGCGATTGCCTCGCTTAAGAAATAATCCGACCTATCCGACGTACATAGGTATTTACAACACAACTTACGCCGCGAGAGAGTGCTGCAATTGCCTCGACTGTGAAGTAAGTTGCCCCGATTAGGTGTATATGTATATTGAATTGTATAAGGAATAGCGGGAAAGTTATTGTAAACTGATATTGCAGAAGTTATAAAATATAATAAAAATTTATATATTTTAATAACTTACGATACAGTATATCGGGTTCTTCAATTATATCTTATTTCGTGTCGAATTGAACCATTCACGCCGCGAAAGTTCATGTCAAAAATTAGTAAAAATAAAAAAGTATCCAGATAAAATTGGAAACACTAGAATAAATATTGTGAAATTTAAAACATTGTTTTTATTTATTACTTGATGAATATATAAATCCTTGGCTTAGGGTTTGTGTTTTTTGCAAACAATTTCTCTTAAATATTATATATCCGATGTAAAAAGCGTTGGATATAAGGGAAAGAAATATATGGGGAGAAATATATATTACAACACATACAAGACTCATTTTAGAAGAACTGCATATTTACAAGATATTTTTTTGTTAACTGATGACTTCTTTACTTGATCGTGAAAATATCTGTTTCAAAATAAACCTATTTTTCGATTTGTATATATGCTATACAAAATTGAAATGAATACTTACAATATAAAAAATCTGGATTCAACATTCAATTTCCTCATTACGCATATAAAAATAAAAAAGTTCTTTGTCAACGACATATTATAGATATTATAATTTATTAAATAAATTCGTTAATAACTATCTTCAATTGGACGTAAAATGTGTATTTGAAAAAAATTATCGACTAATTTCATTTATGTTCACAATCACTGCATTTTGAAGCGTGTTATCGCTGTTAAGCCGAGAAGACAATGTCTGTGTATTAAAAAAGCTATTCATAACATATGTTCAGAATTTGAAAGTGAAAGCTTATTCGCAAGGGAAATAAACAAATTCTCAAAGTTCGGTAATTTCATTCTATGATACTTCCGGAAATATTTGTTTGCGTATTCAAAAAAAAGCAATAATATTATTTCAATGTGAAATATTTTTAATATACTACGTGAATTTTGCTGTGACAAAAAATAACTTACGATACGAAGGATCGTTCAAAAATTCTACATATTATCAATATGTGTTGTTTTTCTAAGATTCAAGTTTCTAAAAATTCATTGTGTTTTTTTTTCAGGTGTGTGATCTACAATAGCTTCTGATTCAGGTATGGAAAGTTTAATATTTAAATTGCAAAAAATATTACATTCAAAAGAGATTTTGTATCAAAGAAGTCGTGTTAAAATTAAAATAAAATAGTTTTAATTTTAAAGTTATGTCATTATGGAAATCACACAAATTCATTAAAATTATAAACAATCGTTTGATTCTTATAAGCAATTAATGACTGACAGTTATTATTGTTTTATTATCCGAATATTTTTTTGTTTAATTGCATTTGATTTACGTTAAACGCTTACAATATACAATACAAGACTGAGAAGTCGTTAAAAAAACATGAATCCTGCAATAAAAAAATGTTTAATTTTGTCAAGTTTTTGTCTACCTTTCATTTCAATGTGAATAAAATAAAAGATCAACAAACAAGTCTGGCAAATCTCTTTGACTTCTTTTAGCCTAAACCAAATATAATATAAACTGACATATTAATTAAACTGTAAGCATATTACATTAAAAGTTCTAGTAAGCTTTGCGTATTTCACAACAATTCGCATTTACTGTGATATAAATTAAATCAAGGCAATGATAGCGATAAGTTTATTGTTAGTCACATTAATCTTTCGTTGTATTTTCCAAAACATGTGGTATCGTCCAAAGTTTCAATAATGCAAAATTGATATTCAAATTACATCAAGCACTTTCAGTCGATATCATAAATTATATAATATAAACATGTTTTTTGACAACATGTCATACAATTTTAACACATAGATTCCGGGTATTTTTGTTCTTCAGTCAGCGTAGATTACTCAACAACTTTACGTCATCTTCTAAATCAGTCAACAATCAATAATATTTTTGTATTTAAGTGGCACAATCCCCCGCTACAGGACAAAGAAAATATAAAATAAAAGCAATAAAGCTTAACACTTCTTCAGTCTTTTTTATATATTATATAATACATAAAGTTTAACGTACGGAATCTGAAACGCATACATTTGAGTACACCGTAAACAATGTGTTTATTTTTTTACAAATATTTAAAAAAGAATATATATAAATCGTTTTTCTTCTCTTCACAATTTATTTTTTTGTGATTAATGCGGTATTGAACATTAAGCAATTAGTATTCGGATCGGATATAAAAAATATTCATTTTACTTACTACAGGTTTATTCAGGAATTGTTAAACATTTTTCTGCCATTCTTGTCCTTCGTCAGTCTCCATTATATATAATTGATTAAATAATGTGAGCGAGTTCATCGTGTTTATCCTAATATTATTTATTATGAAACATCATAAAGCACTCTCGTATACTCTGCTTACTTAAACATGAGACATTTAAAAAGGTGGAAATGCACATGAGTTGATTTCAATTCCAAATAAATGGATCACACAAATTATCCCATCTGTTAGGCTTCACGATCTCCGGTTCTACCTTTCGTTTCATCTACGCCAGTGATTCCACAGTATATTTAATCCATTTGATTATATTATATTACTTTTATATTGAATTTTCCAAGTCACAAGTGGGATACGCGTGCGGAATTTATATATATTTTCTCAAAACTTAGCCTTTGCCATTCTTTAATATAAAATATGTCATCATTCTAGTTTATTGACCGGTGGACAGGTTTCTTTTAATTAACCATCAATAAAAGTCAAAAAAAATGATCTATTCAATTGAATTTTCACATAAACTTTAATGTTCAGCTAAAAATAACGAACAAAAACAGTCGATATATTCAATACTCCTAAGCATTTATTAATATTAATAATTTTATTAGTTAATTTCAAGCTTTGTAACAAATAAGCGTGATTTTAAAGAAACTTATGACTGAGAATTTCGTATGATTAATTGGGTGACTGATGTATTTTGAAAATTAAACCAATAAAATTTATGTTTAAATGTTGGAGATTTTTTTACAATAACGCTAATATTAAAAGCATTTATTATAACCACAATTTTAAATTCAGTTTATAAAATATAAACCTCCTTGCGTATATTCGTTTTATTATCGCAAAAGCGTTTTTTTAAAGTGATTGTCAAGAGATTTTATTCATTCTTTTATGAAATAAAAACGGCTAAATTTTATAAAAAAAAATCAATTGCTTTTTTAATTCGAGATCGCTTGAGGTTTGCTAAAGCATTTAAATTTTATGAAACTATACAATGATTTTAAACTGGACACATACAGAAATCTTTATAGTATTACTAAAATCTACATTCATTTAACACGGTGAAAAAATAGCAATGTATTTTAGTTCTACCAAGTGAATGCCAATTCAATCAATAAATTGAAAGTAGCCGATATGGCTACCCAGGCAATCCTTTATAAACGACTAAAACTTAGACATAAAACAACTGTGCAAAATGTGTGGTTTAATTTACAGTGCAGAACTAAAATACATTGCTATTTTTTCACCGTGTTATAATGGAGTTCTACCAAGTGAATGCCAATTCAATCAATACATTCATTTACTTTATATTACAAACATCCTCATAATGCATTAACAAGAAAAAAATACTTACAGAATATATCATGAAGAATGTGAACGAACGTTTTATTTGATGATCAGGTCATATTAATTTATTTCTTCATTTTTCTCTTTCAATACCTCCCAAAATTGTAGTAGAAATGTTCGCAAGTTGAAATCGTAATGTTCAATTTTATATTTCTTTGAATTAACGGTAAGTTAAAATAAGTTTTACCCCTTATGTTTTAAAATCCGTGCTCACGAGGCAAACCCGCGAACACATACGACACCATTAATATTGCCAGTTAGAAATCGAACCAGTTCGTTTTGCCCTTGTGGAACTTAAAATATTGCACCCTCTCCCATTATCCCTGCTTAGTCACCCTTGAAATATCCCAGGGGGCTCACAGGTACCGATACCGAGCTACCAATTTTAGCCTATTGCTGGCATTTTAAGAGAACCGGATATTTTCCCAAAATAATATTTTTTTTTTAATTGGAGTAACTACTTTTATAAGGTAAGCATTGTACGCTTATAAATATATCTTTTCATGATAAATAATTGTGGTTCCCTGCTTGCCGACTAAGCTCTTTATCTTTAATATTTTTATTATTACAAACATTTAATTAAAACCCTACAAAGAAGCAGTTCGTAGGTTTTTTATTAAATTTCAAATTTCAAGCGTGATTATTATAGAAGTGTGCTTAGCTTTTTTGATTTAATTACACAAATATGTTATTTTTCTGTCACTTGTGTATTAGAAATATAAACCAAAATATTTACATGAGTTATTCAAACTGAAATGTTTCTCAAAGCATCCGAAAACGTATGACATCTAGTAACAGAACAATTGCAATAAAATAACTATCGATTTAAATTTATCTAAATAGTGAACTTTCAAAAATTTACCACCGAATGCATCAAAGATAAATTTGCTTTGTTGTTTTACATTATCTACGCTCCCGAGATGGTACATATGGATGTGATTTAAAACTGACTGTGGAAGTAAGAAAATATTAAGAACATTTATGATTAAGGTGAAAAAACATATAATGAATAAAAAGTTCTATCATCTGATTAAAACACCTCCACTGGCTCTGTAAATAAAATTTAATTGTTTTCTTTAATCATCACATCAAAATTTTTTTGATCAATTAAAATAATTAAATTATCAAAGGGATGCGCATAGAAATGGTTAAGTCCATAATTTACGATGGCACGTAAGTGTAGCTGCCCACCGCTGTAGTTACGAGCTGTTGCTTCCGTGACTTCCACCTCACGTAAAGAGGATATTCATTAAAGTAACTCTTTGTAGCAAAGACGCAAAGGGGTGAGTTTATCGAGGGGTAGTTTTGTTTGCGAATGAGGCCCACGCAACGAATTATGACCTCTCAAAACAACTGCTTTCATAAAAAGTGAAAAATTGCGCTACAATTAACCCGTATTAATGACTTTTTATTGAATAATTCGATATTTTGAAACCCTTGGTCTGATGATGTCGTATTTGAAGTATAATACTAAGAATTTTAAGAAATTATGAAAAAAAATGTAATATATCGAAATAATATCAATGTATTTTAGATCTTATTTTACAGAACTAAAATAAATTGCCTTTTTTTCTACCAAGTAAATGCCAGTTCATACGTGTTTCGACAGTATTACTATTTTTTGGCAGAAATTGTTTGACACCGTTCTAAATATTTTTTATAATCATTAGAATATCATAAAGCTCTTTCACCAGTGAACTTCGACTACATAACATATATACACGCTTCTATCACATTTAATATGTTTTTGACCAAAATATCCATAAAGCGAACCAAAATAATTATTTAAAAAATGTGTAATATGTATTTTCTGCAGCTAGACAAAATATCACAGGTCATTTGATTTTTGAAATAATTTTATTTTTGATTACGCAAAGAGGGGTGTCGCCATTACCCCTAAAGCTTGTTCAAGCAAAGGGTTACATTTTTTTACAGGTTATTGAGTGAGATCACCACTTAATCCGTATTTTGACCCATAGAGAAAACAACCCCCAGTTGTTTTTTTAAACAACCATATTGAAGCACCTTCAAATTACATATCGAATTTAAAATGCGTATTGCATCGGTTTATTAAGACAAAATTTTCAACATTATCTAACCAAATAATTAAAATTTCGAGATAACAATTTACTTGACATACAATTTTCGACAGTTTTCTATATGTATTACATGACGTTGTCAAAATAAAGAAAGTATATAGTGTTTATTTTCAATTAATGATATCGACTGAAGGTGCTTGATGGAATTTCAATACCAAATTTGAATTGTTACAACTGTACGATTCCACATGATTAAGTTTCAGTTATGTAGCATCCGTGTGATAGAATGCCTGAAGATGCCGAAAGGCGAATCCCGGGTCGTTAGTGACAAAACATGTGGAATCGTAAAAAAAATCAAATGTATTTTTTAATTATGACAGAAATGGATACACCACGGCGTTAAAAAAATAAGCGGAAATTGTTTTATATACAATTCTGAATTGAGTTATAAATGTTTTTAATTTATAAATATTTCTATACTTTTCTTTGTCACTGTATTTTTCATCACTGATGTGTTTAGTTCCGGCAATACAGAATGCATTTCGCAAATCCTTTAGATTTTTAATAATTTTATAGCTTGTCCACTTAATCTCGCTGATAGCGGGAAACTTTAACACTATTTAAACCTCGGTTAAGCCTGATTATAATATTTTGAGCCATCGCTTCTGTGGTAATTTAAAAATATTTAAATTTTAAATTATAGCTTGCAAATAGGATATGATAAATTTTAATTAAGAACGCACACGTGTAGCAAATCATGCATCCCAAGTTGGGCGAACTTAAAAATAACGAGCAAATATTCCACCCTCATATTAAAAATATTCCAATTGCAGAGAATGGCCGATGTAAATTTTATTAAATGAGCATAATCCGTGTATTGTTTTCTTTCCTATACAAAATGTCTGGTCCTGCCCCTCTCACGGTAAACGAATCCACGTGCGCGAAGATGATTTGACGGTAGTGCTTGTTGTGAGACCATTCGACCTCCGATTGAAAAAAACCTTTGAATTGCTGTGAAATATTTCATAGTTAAATGAAAAATAAATTGCTATTTTATTAAGAGTTGTTCTTAGAAATTAAAAATAATTTCTAATAAAGTTATATTGCTTAAAATATTGAGAAAAATTCCTGTATACGCAAGACGTTTATTCCCTACACAACGAGTAAAAAAAAAACATTTTATTTGAATCAATCAATTTAAGCACACCTCTAATAAAATATTAACATCATGATATGAATGTAAACAACAAATCCATAATCTTTAATTTATTGGATGTTCATTTAATAATCCCATCATAAAATAATTTATGGCACTATTTTTTTGATACCTTTTTTATAAGCACGTTGGTTGCACAACAATGTTGCATTGTTTTCTTAAAAATCGTAAAAATACCCATTTTTCCAAGCCATAAAAGTTTGTTAAATATTAGGGATTATTATTATAATTTCTAAGATCTATCTTCGATAAGATCTTTTGTAATATTGAACTCGGTTCCCGTGACCGACGAGGGGCTACAATTCAGCCATGAAGACGGGAGTCGTGTCGTACACACAGGTCATGATAATAGCAAAATTCATTTATTGGATTTTCACTTAATTGGTAGAACTCTATTTAAACACTGTGGAAAAAATATAATTTAAGACGTAAGCCGATAAAGCTATCAACTATACACTTATAATAAACTAATATTTGTGGTTCACCATTACTTAAGCCGCTGGGGGTGCTTCTTTCTTTCTGTAATAGACCATTTCCGTGCCATATACAAACTTATTGATACAGCCGCCTTTTTAGTTTCGTTTACAATTTTTAGTTTTATTGCGAGCAAGAAACAAGCTGGGTCGTTAAAATAGGAAAGAAGATGTATTGTGTACCTTTTCTGCACAGCTATATATAAATAAGCAAATGTTCGTTTAAGCAGCGTTCTGACGATGGCTGAGCCGAAATAGCTATCAAATATATTTTTAAAAAAAATGTAGAACTAAATTACATTGCTATTTTTTTCACCGTGTTATAATGGAGTTCTACCAAGTGAATACCAATTCAATCAACAACTGAAATACATTGCTGTTTTTTTAACCGTCCGAAATTCATGCTTAAAAATTTAAATGTATGGTATGTTTGTTTATAAAATAAATCATTCAATCACTATCTAGAAACAATATCAAATATTGATTTGATATATATATATATTTATTTTTGAAGTGGATACTGCAATACATTTCGATAAACGCTAAATGAAGTATCCCTGTTGAAAGTAGAGAGCGAATTTGAGCTTCAAACGCGATACGTGGGGTGTAATTGCTACAATTCTACTTTAAAGGGGTTGCCAGACATAAAGTGCATCCAGGTTTTGGACCTATGCAAATTTTATATCATCCCCAAGTCATGGTTTGGTGCCAGTTACAGTTATAAGCGATAAGTACATCTAAATTTAATTATTTTAATAAATCTGCATATAGAATAATACGTTCGAGCGGGACGGATGGAAAATTAAATTAAGCCATTTTTGTATTGACTAGTGAAGTAATAATTTGAATCAAATTTTACATACTAGACTAAATTTTATTGAAATTACAACTTTTCAAGTAATATTATATTACCATATGACTATCTTCTTTTAATGGAAGTTTAATCTGTTTGACAATGTTAAATATACTCGCAACTAGTGGAAAATCTTTTGAATATTGTATTTTTGCATGGCAGAATTAAAACCACGTTACTTATGTACATACCACATTTAATTTTACGTCATCATAACAGTTTTGAAAACCTTTTGACAATATGTCATATCAAAATTTAAAAAGATTTCAAATTCAGCGAAATAGATACTGGAAAACCATCAAAGATATAATATATTATATATATATAACGCAAGATAAATAGATCATTTAAAATTTTAAATATTCTTCATAACTTCGTACAAAAATTATATCGATTATTTTGTACGATTACAAATATTTTGTCACTAACGACCCGGGCTTAACCTTTTGACATCTCTAGGCATTCTATCACACATATGCAATAGAACTGATACACAATAAACACTTTGCATCGGTTATATTCAAAAGGAATTAATAACCAATGGAAATTAAGTCTAGGATCAAAATATAAATCTAAAATAACTATCAAATCTATGGTTTTAATGATAATCAATTGTGAATTATAAATTTTATAAACACTAATATTTATGAGGATTATAGGATTTTACAACAAAAAGTATCAACTATCATTAAAATTCAACTAGGTAATTTTAAGCGTAGAGGTACGGACTTATTTCAAATTGGTGGGTAACGTTTGGATTAAACATAAGGTATTGTAATCAATTAAATGAATTTATGGACGATTGTAAATCTTATTAAGCAAACGCTGTCAATAGTATAGATTAATTTTTAATCAAATCGCTTTGAGTTTTACATGTTTTAATTAAGTACTACTAGTAATACGAATGATTCATTTCCCGCGGGGTATATTGACGCAGCTGAAAACCACCCGCTTTCTTCAAAGTGGATACCCAACTTACGCCCCCCGAAAGTAACATTTTTCCACGACTTTCATTAGTTCGAGCCGTCTACGTTCGTTGCGCCCTCCTCAATAAACACCCAAATCACTCAAGTAAACGTGTTTCAATGTTATATTAAATATTTAGAGTCAGGACTGGTCTCATTCTTAAGCTAAGTCTAAATGAAACAAAGATTTTGCAAATCCTTATCAGGTGAATAAATTATCGATAAGTACTTTTTAAATACGCTTCGTCCGTTGTACGGTAAAAAAGTTTCGTATGTAAATATTCAATATTGTTAGTTAACGAACCGTTGCCACATTATAATTTTCTAAAACCACTATTTAACAATAAAACTTTATACAATAAAATATCATTATGTCTTTTAAACTAACTTATTTTAAAATGTTTTTATATTAAACACTTCTATTTTGATATTGGTTTTATAAAAAATAATTATTATACTATCGTTTATTGAGACGAAATCAACTTTCATTTTGATAAATATTATAAAATGATCCGCTTTGAAACTAAATAGATTTTAATTTGTTAATAATCTGTGTTTATTATAATACATTATGGAATTTTGTAGAGTGGATATTTTTTAATAATTTATTTATTTAAATAGATGGAATAGTGTTTTAACGCCATTAAACAAAGTAAAATATAATGTTAGTCTTACTAAAACTCCACGAGAAAATCATTTTAGACACTATGGTGCATAAAATTATCCCGAGGATCAATTTATCCCTAGTTATATGCGTAAAAATTATCCATAATAACAAACTCACTACCAAATCAAACCATTATGAAGAAACAGGCCATGTTTTTCTTGATATCGTACCGGTATCATCAAAACAAATACAAACTATTTATCCTCAAAGGAATCATTGAGTATAAGCCTTCTTGTAATCTCTAAAGGTTTTTAATTTATTTGATAACAACTAAATCATTTTTTTTTATAACAAAACACATTTTTTAATACTATTTCCAAAAATGCACGTTCACTGCGAGCATTTTAAACTGATTTTAAAATTTTTAAAAATTAATTGTTAAAACTTTGTACGATTCCACATGCAACTGACTCAGTTCTGTTTTGTCCGTATGTTAGAATGCCTGAAGATGTCAAAAGGTATTTTGTCATCTTCAGGATGTCAAAAAAATATTTAAAAAATCATCCTAAATAGTCTTTCCATAAAAAAGAGACAACATCTTAAAAGTGACTAATTTATTTTTAAATAAAACTCATTTAAATTCAGACATGAAACACAGAAGTATTTACTGTATTGGAGTATTTTGAACATTTTCTTTGCACCATATAAAATAATTCTTACTAGTGATATATTTATCGATGCTCTATGTCATAATGACAACTTATATTCGTCTGGTTATAGCATTTCTACGTTAGACAGTTAACGTTATTCACGTTTATTTATTTTTTATCGCAGGTATATTTAAAAAGTAATTACAAGACTCAAAATTGTACATGTTAACGTTGCGTCTAGTCTGGGTAGTTTATTTGCGACGTCGATTTGAGTGTCGTGTCTACAACACAGGTTTACTGGATGGGAGTTCAAGTTGATCAAAGAATTTCCACAAGACTCGTCCTTCCAGATTAGATTATTCAGCGTATAACAACGCAGCTAATAATTTGATGAATGTTATTAAAAATTGATTACAACTTAACTCAAGATTTCAATAATTAACGATTCTTAAATACTTTTAAGGTGTAAACTGTCACTTCTTGATGGAAAGGCATGATATTTTAAATAATAAAGACACATTTTATAATACTTATTTCCACAATATATTAATTTTTTTGATCAGGACTGGTTTTGCTCATCGCGAGTATTATCAACTGATTCTTAAATATATAAATGTTATACGGTGTAAAAATAGCAATAGATTTTAGTGATTTTAGCAATAACTTTTAGTTGATTAACAAAAGTTTATAAGAAATACAGTTGGTTATTATTTCGGCTTACGCCCTCATCATAACTGCACAAAGATAATTAAAAACTACTAGTTCTGATGAAGGAAAAACACTAGTATTTTAAAACAGAAGAGAGGTTACATTGTGTATTTTGTTGTCTTTTAATCACAATAGTGCATGGTATAACGATCGGTCCGTCCAGCTCTGCATCAATCCAAGAATATGAAGAGTAAAATCTATTATTTTTTATTAGTATTGCGTTATGGAGTTTTAAGTTTTTAACTTTTAAGTTAATTCCAATTCAATCAATTCATAAAATTTTCATTCATTTTTTACGATATCGATTTAAGGCCCTTTATGAAATATGTTTTAGCCTATTTTTGATTTGTGTTTAGTAAAAAATTAAAAAATATTCAATTCAATTGCTAATTAATTTACTAATCAACTATTTACTGGCGTAAAAATCGTGATTTTCTGGTCCCCTGCCCTCCGTTAATGTTACAAGCATGTCATAAAGTTTTTCATATTCTGTATATCTAGAAGGTGTATAAGTTTTAATATAATTAAAATAATGTTCTTGAATATTTTTGTACTCGTTGTAATGTTTTAAAACCATATAAATCGCACAAGTTAGACTAACGCGAAAGGCGTTAACACATATATATGGCATAGAAACATGCCATCACTTCTTGTTTGAAGACCCGACGAAGAAAATGAAAGCATTACTTTACTTAGCAAAGAAATACAACCCTCTGTCGCTGGAATGTGTAAACATGCAAAATCTCCGAAATAAATAGACGAGGAAAAGCTCAAATTCACACAAAGTATTCTTTACTTTACATACATAAAACATACACAATCGAACCATTCATTGGTGTTGGATCGAATGTATATTTAATTTACGGGCTATATTTATTTCGTAGCCAAGTAGTAATACCTTACGACTTTCATAAAACCGAATTGAGGGGCAAAAATTATATATTGTAGAAAGATATAATTACAAAAATTATCGCACTATTTGATAAGTTCGGCTTTTTATCTTTACTTATATCAATTGAAAGTTTATGCGATTGAATAAAACCTACATAAAACCCTTTTAGTATTAAGTTCCATTAAAAGCCTACTTCAATAATATAAAAATTCACTCCATTTAAACTATCGATAGATAGTTTAAACTATATACCGCTAGATTATTTTCAATTTATACATAACAAACAATAGTTTTCAAACCCTTTAGCTTGTTATTTATTTGCCTAAATAATCATCGTTAGCATTAATAACAAAAACGTTGAAATATCAAAATAAATGAATTATTAGCTAAAGATTATCATTTTTTTCTAAAATATTTCCCTCCTGCTATATAACTATATATTGCTTATCTAGTTAACTTAATTATTAAGATAACATTAGATTCCCTAAAAAGCTCTTTAAAATCGTATCTAATTTTTTTTTATTTAATGTATAATACCGTTAATTACCACAATAATAGTAAACATTGTAATTATTTGTATTAATCACTTTTTACGTGTTAACTATAACTTCTTGATGGAAAGACATGATACTTCAAATAATAAAAACACATAATAAGAACTATTTCCAAAATATATTGTATGATCAAGCTGTTTTTGCTCAACGTAAGCACAGTGTGTTCATCAGTTGAATGCTCGTTTTAATGAAATCGGTGCTGATCATAAAATATATTGTGGTAATATTAAAAAAAATTGGCATCCATATTTTATTATCAAAGTATTGATTCCAATTTTGTTTAAATAATATTTGACAAATATCAGCTTTAGGCATTTTATCCAGTAAAAAGCGCCATTTTACCATTGCCTCAGAAACTAAGATAATATTCCTCAATTCACCTCCTTGTGTGTTGTATGAACATTAATGTTGATTGCTCAGCTCTGCAGCGACTAACGTCTGTCGGCTACGAGAGAAAAATAACATAACAAATAAATCAATATGTAAGAGATAAAGGAGACTTGAAGAGCTCTGATGCTGACGTGTCTTAGATCTTTCCAAAAAACAAAGATTAGTCGAGGGTTGTTACTTTAGAGTTTTACTTATTTCATTTAAAAAAACAATTAAACTCACGCAATGGTGTCTGGAAAATGCATAGAAAATTATCTCCAGCAGTACTCGTCATGTTTGAAAGAAAAATCTTAATTATTATCAAAGTCTTCAATGGTTAAATACTTGAGGGTGATGGAATATTTCGCAAAGTTGCTTTCTTTGAAATTTTAGGCAAACTTAGGGTGTTCAAAATTGACTGAATGTTTACAAAATTACTTTGTACAGTAGAAACTGAAATATCGCTTTCGCTTTGGATCAGCCGTACGCGATTTAACGTAGAAAACAATTTCAATATTTTACATTTATGCTATGAATTGAAGATGAATTTATAATTATATCAAATTTTAACTGTTTACATTTTGTACGTTTTCGAATGTTTTCTCGTTAATGACCCGGGCTTCGTCATTCGGCATATTCATGGATTCTATCACGCGGATACAACAGAACTGACACACGATAAAAACTTTGCATTGGTTAAGCTTTGCTACTGGGCATCTTGTATATAATACAAGAGGAATTAATAAATAGTGAAAAACATCGACCTAAAGGCTAAAATTTAAATATGCAACTTAAATAACTTTCAAAATTTCCGATTTGGCGATAATGTTAAGTTAAATTTATTGCTATATAGGTTATTGGATTATTTTATTTTGTTTGTGTCAAGTGTGTTTTATCCAAGGCTGTAGAGTCCTTAAAAAAACACGACTCCTCAGCCCTGGTTATATCTGTTTGAAAAAAGTTTTCAGACTTTGAATTGTTAAAAATTTATAAGATTCCACATGTTGTGTCGCCAACGCCTCGGGTTTCGCGTTTCGGCATCTTCAGGCATTCCATTACACGTATGCAACAGAACTGACGTAAAATAAACAGTCAGCATCGTCTATATACTAAGAATTTACTACGGTATATAGTCAGCTCTGTTGCATCCGTGTGATAGAATGCCTGAAGATGCCGAAATGCGAAACCCGGGTCGTTAGTGACAAAACATGTGGAATCGTAGAAAGTTGTAAGAATTTACATTTGATATTGGTATTCCATCAAGCACCTTCAGTCGATATCATAAAAAAAATTCAGACTTGTTTTTTTTTTTTTTGATAATTATTATAATTTATATAAAATGAAACAAAATTATTAGTAGTTGACATGCCAATGGTATAATAATTTGAATTTGTTAAATATTTAAAAGACTTAACAGTTTCCACCTTTTGTCATATTACTAAAATATTCTTATATAAATATTTCCAACGGTTGATTTTGCATACCTCCCGTTTACTACCTGAAACGGACGGCTCTGTCGCATAGACAAGAGCGTCTTCTCGGGCGGTTTTAATTAATCCCCTCGAAAATTTCTCATTAGATTAGCTGTGGGTTTTGTTAATGAAACGTTCTATGAGCGAACGGGGCAACGAAAATGATACTTCCCTTCACGTCACATCGCAAGACCCGCGGCCACTATCAAATTATCTTCTTGCCAAACACAATTTTCATGTTACCTCCATTATTATTTTATTAACATGTGTAAGAATATTAATATATCAGGCTTGTCTTTGAGACAAGTCGCACAAAGGAAACAATTATTAACTCGTTAATTTAATTTCTCAGTATAATCTTTTAATCTGATTAGTTCTAGACTAGTGGTTCTCACGTGAAATTTCACTGTGTCCGCATTATAAGCATCGACGTACCATGGTAAAATCTCGTAGCCGCAACCAAATGTGATAAAAATATTTTTGATATTTATGATTAATAAAATGCATTACATTGAATGATATTTCGTTATTGATTGAATTGGCATTCACTTGGTAGAACTCCATTATAACACGGTGAAAAAATAGCAATGTATTTTAGTTCTACAAAATTATTTTTAACAAATATAGTTGATAGCTATTTCGGCTCACGCCATCGTCAGAACTATCTATATAATATAGTTCTGACGATGGCGTGAGCCGAAATAGCTATCAACTATATTTGTTAAAAATAATTTTGTAGAACTAAAATACATTGCTATTTTTTCACCGTGTGATATTTCGTTAAATAAACGAAAGATCAGGTCCTAAAAAAACGGTCCTTACTTAAGTTCGACTAAATGCTATATATGTCAAGCTTTTTCAATAAATTTAAAAATTATAATAATTTTACAAATTCATTTGTAAAAATACATTTTTTTTAAATATCAATATTTACTATAAAACTGTTGGTGGCCACAGCAAAATCCTCTGGTGGTCACACATGAGAGCCACTGTTTTAGACTGTCTTGCTTTATCAATACGTGTTAACGAGATTATAATCTATTTTTATGTTCTACCCTTTTCTCCACTTAATTTACTGTAAGATATATTTTGTTTATAGTAAAAATTATGTATTTCAAATCGGTATCTACATGATTAAACAAAGTATTCAATATGTACGGACTGATACAACCAAAGAAGTACTCACTAGCCCTACATTTAATCAGTTTACTGAATAAATATTAATCAGATTGTTATTTAAACGTTGATTATTTTAAATTTTAATTGTCACTTCTTGGTGAAATGGTACAATATTTCAACACATGTAATAGATCTCTTTTTACAAAATGTTTTTTATGATCAGAAGCGGTTTCGCTCATCGCGAACTTATGAGTTTATAGTTTTTGCGATTACCGAATCCAGTCCTAATTATTAAATGAAAATTAAAAGTGTTCTTAATTGAAACAGTTTTTGGTCTTCAAATAGTTGTAAATATCCATATTCTGTCACAACTCGTGTTTCTACATAATTAGGAATCACGTATACCAAATCATTCTACCTGGCAGTTTGACCATGCTATATTTTACATATAATCTCATCAAAGTACGTTGATATGTCAAATTGAAATCTGATATCAAATTTAATATTTTATTTCCTCCAACATTCAGTAAAAAAATTTCAAGTGAAGGAAAGAACCGAAAACATATCTTTTTGTTACATTTGCAACGAAATCGCCATAAAATTGAATTTATTTTAGCTGCAATTTACTGCTTACCTCGGAGTAAGTGTTTTCCTGTAATTGATAACTTTGGTATATAGACGATGCTAACTGTTCATTGTACTCAATTCTGTTGCATCCGTGTGATAGAAAGCCTGAAGACACCGAAAGGTGAAACCCGTGTCGTTAGTGACAAAACATGTGGAATCGTACAAAGTTGTCACAATTCAAATTGGACTAATTTTCCATTATCCAATTAATGCCAATTTTTCAGTAAAAAATATAAATATCATTAACTTGATTCTAGTTGATGTGATGTAAAACACATTTTCATCAAAGCTTATGAATTATTTGAAGATTTTTAGTCTGATTATTATTTTAACGTCACAAAAGATCTTGCTTTACGCAATGATAAAAACCCTTTTTGCGTGTTCGAAAAAAATGTATATAAAGTATAAAATTTAAAGACATTTTTTTACACCATCGCGACTGAAAATCTCGCCAAATTTTAGTTGTAATTTCGTTTTTTTATAAGCCATTTACTGAGGATATTTTGTTTTATTATTTCTGTTCTTTTCCTGGAGTATTCGCTGTGCTGCGAAGTAGCTGCTCGGGAGCCCTCCCCATCTACCTACCTATCTACCTAACATCTCACTCTTAATTAATACTTTGGCAAAATTAAGATTGTCGTTTAGTCTTGCCAGTGACAGGGTTTGCTTAAGCACAATTGTATCTCTGAATTCTGAGTGCTTTTTCGGAGCTTTAAGTCGTGGAGGGAATCTAATGACGATGTTGTACTGGCTCATGTCTGTCTAGGTATTAAAGTTTTCTCTTTTAATTAGCTATTTTTTATAACATTTTCGATGTCTAGTTTAAAAAAAATTACAAAGCAAAAATTATTAAATTTGAATTGTTAAAACTACGGCCCAGGTTTTTACTTTTAGGCATATTAAGTCATTCTATCATACGGATGCAACAGAACTGACCGTCAATTTTGTTACGTGTGTATGATAGAATACTTTGAAGATACCGTTAGTTACAAAACATGTGGAATCATACAAAGTTGTAACAGTTTCAATTCAATATTGAAATTCCATCCAACACCTTCAGTCGATATCATAAATTATAGCAAAAATTATAATATTCACTGATAAGTATTATACCAGTAGATTTCCAATAAACATAATATTGTAAAAGCCTGACGATTTTTGAATTAAACTACACAAATGTTAATGTATGTGAATTGTACAATCATTTAAATAAAATCCAAAACATGCCTTCTATTTACTTTAAATTAAAAATTAAATGAATCTTACGATCACATTCAATTAAGACAACAAAGCCTACAGCAACACGTCGATCGATAGTTTTGTGAAAAAATATATTTTATTTTGTGTGATTTTTTTTAGAAATTGACTCACTTTCCGCCGTACTACAAACACAAAATCAGTGTTTCGCTTGCAACCTTTTTCCCTCCTAACGTTTTCAATTGTTTCTATTCCCAATTGAAAGCACATATATTCCTCACTAAACATCCTAGAAAAAGAATCATTGACGATTTTACTTAATATACTTTTCAATCATTCTATTTCTTTCATCTTTGGCGTAAATCGTTAAAATAAGAAAATTTTTAATTTTGGATCCGTAAACAAATAATATTTGTTTTATTGTAGGTTATGTATCCAAAAGTTTTTCAATATAATTATTTATCATCAAGCCAAGCTGCACGTTTTTGTATGACAACGTATACTGTCTATTTGTTAGCTCTTCGAAAGAAGCGTTATATCTTATTAATTTTTTGGTAGGATATTTGCGTAACAAAAACTACAATTTTCGTGTCAAAAATTTTAAAAAACCTTTGTTCCGAGTGTGTTAAATTAATAATTGTTTTGAGAAACAGGTATGAACTGATATATTATGTGGGAAAAGGTTTTAGGATACATATAAAAATATTTAACTATTGACATTGTAAGAGTGCAGATAAAGTCACAAATGCTCTTCTGCATTGCTGAATCAATTTTCGTAACGCTAAAATTTAATATATTTATATAGACTAGATTAGCCAACGACCATACCACGTTGAAAGCACCGGCTCTCGTGCGATCACCGAAGTTTAACAGCATTGGACGCGGTTAGTGCTTGGATGGGTGACCGCTCGCTCATCCAGCAGTGGATCGACCCCGGCTGATGATGATGATATATATATTGCTTTTTTTATGATTTAAAACTTTGTGACTCTGGTAATTTCATGAAACACATAAAAAGCTATCGGTAAATCATCATAATATAATTTTCTTAAGAATACCGCTGTTTTAAGATATTATGAACAATGTTTTGATACTTATTTGACCCTTCTGATAGCCCGATTCTATAAATGTGAAAATATTACCAAACATTGCTTTCATAGCATTTAAATAAAATGACTTTCCACCAAATAGTATCTATTGACACAATAAACTTAGTTACTTCTAGTTATAAGGAGTATCCTATCAATATTATATTTCAATCATAAAGTAAATAATAACTATGAGAAAACTACCGTCGCTATAATCTCAAGTTTGTGTTTACAAACTGATTATTTCATTAATTGTTCTCAGTAAATCTTATTTAAAATCCATTTACTTCATAACTCCGTTATTAATCAAATTGTCCGCCAACTGATAGTCACTTGAACAGTAGCTAAATGAAGTTAATTTTAAAATTACCATCATAACTACTTTGCATTTCTACGCCATTTAACTCGAAGCAAGCAATAAAGTACCTTTGAAACAAACTAAAATGTTTCTCAACAGTTACTATCGCCCGAATTAATTTTACAAATATTTAACTTTTAGACGTTTATGTAAATATCAAAACGTAGGCAATAATAACTGAAGATATAAATTTGAAATTTACGTTTTTTTATTTATAATAAGTTTTTGTTCCTACATAAATAAGCATACAACAAATTCATAAAACGTAATACATACATTGTTATTTCTTTTTATGTATCAATTAGAGCAAATAAATGTCTTATTTATAGTATTAGTAAAAATCATAGAGGTAAATTGAATAAATAAAGAAAACACATGTAATTCAATCTTTGGTTTTTCCTTATCGACCTGGCCGAATGAATATATTATGTGTTATATAATTATCGCAAAAAAAAGGATAAAAAATTAATTTTTAGAAATCGAATCAATGGAAAATAACCTGGTATAAAAAATAATTTAAAAGCTTTTTTTATTTTAAAAGATGGTTAAATTCTGTTTCTACGTTTGAACGACCGTTATATTATATAACAGAGTAGTTATGTTCATGCTTCCTGTCCAACGGAAAAGCCAAGCATGCGGAAACTTTATATTTTCAAAACAATTAAGCTCATTTTGTTATTTAAATATTCCACTGCAAATTGCATTATAAAACGGACATTTCTAAAAGACCCGACTTCTATGGCATCATTTAAAGAAAATCAGTTTATACAACGCCAGCGCAAAACTTGTGTTTGAAGCGTGTGGGATAAAATTGAATTATTCTTCGCCCGGCAATATGAATACGCGCTTTGATTTTAAAAGTAAACAAGGGTAATTAAAAAAAGCTCTGCATAATATGAATAATATCTATTATGATTTTTTTTATATTTATAAATTATATCGACCGTCCAACGTGTAATATATTCTAAAAAGTATTAACGTTTTAACCTTTTATATGCCGGTCATGCAAACAGAGCAGCGATTTTCTTCGCGTGGTGCAATCATGCAAGCCACAAGTTTCACCATTACAAGAAAACTCTTTTTAACATCAATTTAACTTAGATTATAATACATTATATTCAACTGTAAGTATTATACTGTGATTCTAAGAAATATCAAAAAGTCTAGTCCTTGTCTAGTATCAGTAGGACGTACATATACGTGCATCTTCTATTGTAGGCACTACGGTCACAAAGTTGTAGACCGTGAGTATACGCTCGTGACACACAGCTGGTTAAAAATATTTTTATGATGCCAAAAAAATCAATACTATCATTTTAAGCCCGATTTCAAAATATTAGTACAGTATTTCTAACAAATTTTAGTGTAGAAATTTCGAAAATTTACATATCTTAATATTTACTCAATTCGGTGTAATTTAATTATGTAATAACTGTTTGTTATATTCTTAATGATTCTAGAATAATAATTAAAAATGTTTTATTACTTTATCTCATTCTATCTGTATACCCTGCCTAAGCCTACGATTGTTTTTAAATGTCGAGTATAATATCGTTAGTTATAATGATAAGTATTATGACGAAGAAGTCAATGTATTCTTCTCACCTTTTGAAATATGTTGTGTAATAATGCATTACGGCATATATAATAAAATAAAGAAGCTGTTTGTTTTTAACAAGAATTGTCCAAATGAATTTGCTTTATTGTGAATTGCTCAGCTCTGCAGCGATTTACGTCTGTCATCAACAACAGAACAATTATGCAACAAATAAGCCTATATTTGAAGATGTCTGGGGCTAACGCATCATCAATTTCATATAAAAATATCTTTGTTTAATCAATTTACTAATATGCTATCTCTTTAATTTTAAAAATATTTAGCTTAACTTGGTTGAATTACAGTTTGTTTTTTGTGAAATATATTTCGATTTATAAACAATGCAACAGTCCTCGCCGCAAACAAAAGATAGGGGCTTACACACACACAAAGGGTCCGTACGTGTGATCAAAGTTGAAGACGCGTGTGCGAATACATTTTGGGAAGAAACAATTTCGGTTTCCACACGATATACCATCCGAATTGTATTTGGGTAAAAGACAGGAAATAGAAAATGTAGCACTGTTCCCCACATCGAAACTTCAGATAGAGGAAACAGAAATCAAAGAGAAAGTATTAATTCCCTTTTGCAATGGATAGTGTGCTTTCAAACGAAATGAGCTTTACGTATGTACTTCGACTATTTTCGGTGGATTATAAGTTTGTTGCTCTATTGATTTTATTGTTTGAACTTTTATACCCCTAAACCGACTTGCTTTGTAAACAAACACGTAGTATTGCACAATGATAACAATGCTGTTGTGCTTTTTCCTACCATTTGCGAGGGCAAAAGCTTTAATACATGAATGGAATCTTACGTACATTGATTTTTAATCGATTTATATTGTATTTTTTTTACATATAAAGCTTTCCTAATTATCCTTATATATATAAAACTGAAATATACTTCCCATCTTACTTTATTAACAAGTCTTTATTAACATTTCAAGTCATAACCTAAATCATTTTATACAATCCTTTATGCCAGGTTTATTTTTGATGAATCAAATTTTTATCAAAGCCAGCTTTCTAGAAGTATTGTTACCATAAAACTACTCATTCAAATCAAGATCAAATTGTTGTTTAATACTTGAAAAACTATTGTTAATCAATTCTTAATATTATTGTAAACAGTTTTTCCCTCTTTATCGAAACCATGACGACGTGATTATTACAAGCTACAAGGATCTAAATAATACTTTTTCTCTTTTATCATGTAATGATTAAAAACTTGTCATATAGGTGAATTAATGCATTTCTAATGCTTTAATTTGAAGAAGATTCAGTGACGGCAATATGCTATAGTTTTTATAAAAGTGGATACAACAAGTTCATTATGATAAAGTCTAATTTATTATCAGTAGTTATTTTTGCCAAAAATATTGACTCGATTCCTGGTTTAGAATAATTTGCGTACCTGCTTTATAGTTATCATTGTATTTATTTAATGCAAGTTGTTATGACCTAAACTATGAATATATTTAACAATCTAAAAGCATCACGAAAGAATATTTTTTTGGTTACCTGATGACTCGGTTTTTGGGCTTAACTTGTTAATTCGCAAATATCATTTAATAGTTGCGGAAAATTATTATTTTAATCGATAGTTCCTACAACATTGATGTCCGAATTGGATAGTCGCATAGGCTATGAGAAAAATCCTGTAGTGAACTATTACATTTATAATATTATATATCGTATCAATCAACTGGTCTGGCTGATATAGCTTGGCAGCGAAACCATGGTGTCAAATGCACTCTAATATTTTTTAAACAGTTTTGAAATCCCACGGCCAAAAAAGATAAGTAATATATTTTGTTAGTACGTAAATGAATTTAAAGTGCACACGGTATAAGAAACTGATCAAAGCGATTTAAAATATAACCAGTTTCTAATAAATGTGAGCATTTAAGGAAGAAAACCGCTTATTGGTTTTTCAATGTTTTTTATTATATTGTTTTGTAACAGTTTTTGATTGAACAAATCCATAATAAATAAAGAGTTTGGTGTAGCACGGTGAAAAAATAGCAATGTATTTTAGTTCTACAAAATTATTTTTAACAAATATAATTGATAGCTATTTCGGCTCATGCCATCGTCAGAACTATCTGTAATATGTAATAGTTCTGACGATGGCGTGAGCTGAAATAGCTATGAACTATATTTGTTAAAAATATTTTTTTAGAACTAAAATACATTGCTATTTTTTCACCGTGTTATAATGGAGTTCTACCAAGAGAGTGCCAATTCAATCAATAAATAGTTTGGTGTAATTACAAGCACGAAAAATGTTCAAAATAATAAA
Organism: Himalopsyche japonica; assembly: GCA_028555115.1. NCBI lineage: Eukaryota > Metazoa > Arthropoda > Insecta > Trichoptera > Rhyacophilidae > Himalopsyche > Himalopsyche japonica. Next base: position 468,496 of record JAHFWJ010000645.1, read on the forward strand.
TAACTCTATAATTCGTCTCATAGATTGTTCTTAAAAATTAAAACCTAAAGAATATCATATGTCATTGAAATATGGGTAAATCGACGTAATCTAGTTCTATTGTATTTTGATTTTAGACTGACAAACAGAGCTTAGTTTTTCTGTGAGATAAATATTTCAAGTAGGAACGTCCTTAATGTGAGATTACACTAGTTAAACATCCTTTCCTCCGCATATTATTCAAAGTGCGAACATAGAGATTGTACGAATACTTACTTGTTGTTAATTTGCTTAGTTTAATCTTAACAAATATGAAGTGAGACGACATCTTAGTAACTGAGAATGTAATTGCTTCGATATAAATTCATATTACTTGTATTTTGTTGTACGAAATTATTGTGTGTGTAGTAAAATTTACTATATTATGAAGCAGCAGACGTGGAAAGCTGACTTATGTTTTATTTCAAAGTAATATATTTATTTTTCACAAAAAAAAATGTTTTTGAGGTAACTGTGTAAGTTATTAAGTTAAAAGAGCCATTTTGTACTAATAGTCTTCCATGTCAATAGTGGATGTGTCAAATATCACCAAAAAACAATGATGGAAAAACAATTACAGAAAATGTATCATATCGACTGAAGGTGCTTGATGGAATTTGAATTGTTACAACTTTGAACGATTCCATATGATTTGTTACTAACGACCCGGGTTTCGCCTTTCAGCATCTTCAGGCATTCTATCACAGATGCGACATTACAACTACAACTACAGAAAACTTTAGAACCATAAATAGAAATGGCCATGTATTTTATTACAAACATTCTGAAAGAAATTAAAATATACTATGCTAATATTCGAGTTGTCTGTCTCTATAAAATGAAATAGACCCTATGTTGAAGCTTTATCTGGTGTTGCTCAAATATATCAGCTATCGGCAGCATAGTTGTCAGTTATTGAGCTATTGAATAAAAACATATTATCGTACATTCTTAGAACGATTTTTTCATCACTTTTGATTGAATGCTTTATACCAGTGCTCCGCAACTGGTATGCCACGCGTCGACGCTAGGTGTGCCATGACACAATGCATTTCAACGATTTAATCAAACAATTTACTTGCTTATGTCTTTAATATATTTATTAATTATATAAGAACCTTTTTTTAGATACGGTAGAAAAATTTATTTTACAATTAAAGTGATCGAAATAACTGTCCAGAATTTATCCAGATAGTTGTTATTTCTTTTATGTATGTATTTATATACGCCACCTTGCTATAATTTTATTTTTGAATATTTTGTGATATAATTTATGATATCGACTGAAGGTGCTTGATGGAACTTCAATATTAAATTTGAACTGTTGCAACTTTGTACGATTCCATATGTCTTATCACAAACGACCCGAGTTTCAGTTGTCAGTTCTGTTGCATCCGTGCGATGGAACACCTGAAGATGCCGAAGGGTGATATCATAATATTTATTATACGGTTTTAACATTTACACTATAAAAGAGTTGAATTATTGATAATAAATAGGTAACTTTCATGTTCACTAAAATGTACACATCAAATCAAAATTAAATGGTTAAAATTATAAGCGATCGTAAATGAAATTTATTCTAGGAATTCACACATTTTTGTGTTCCGCGAAATTCTGACAACTTCTTTGGTGTGCCTTGGGTTACAAAAGGTTATGGAACACTGCTTTATACAAAATCCTAACACTTCAATTAATTCAATATCAAATTTAAAAAAAAAAAAACAAAAACTATTCTTGATAGTATTAACGCTCCTAGTTTAAATAAATTAAGCTTTTTTCCTGAGCACTATTACAAGAGCTACATTTCATTATAATTTCATATATCTCATTTTATTCATATGTTTTCATTTTGTATCTCTGAATATTACTTGTTGGTATAAACGAATCTCTCACAGCTATACGCCTTTTGCTGAGTAAATTATTCTTCTTAATGTTTCAAGACAGTATCAAGATTGTTATAAATATAGTTAGGGGAAGAGAGGCAAGCAAAATAAACAACGACAGTTCCAGCTCTATGGAGAGCTTTGTGTTTTGTACGATAGAGCTTTATCTCAATTGACGCAAATTGTTTAAAGAGATTTTATTTTCTTTAAGTTTAATAAAATTGTGCTTGATTGAAAATGATTCATATATTTTTTCCTATGTCGTGTTTAAGGAAATTGCAGTTTTTTTGTGTACAAACAATATATAGCTTGCATACATTCAATATTGTTTACTTTTAGTTTTAATTTCACGATATCAAAACACGCAATATATACATTTTAATAATATAATCACTTAAAACACTTTCATGATAATATGATTTGTGTCATTTTCGATGAGTGATTATAAAATATGAATATTTTTTTTTTTAATAATTTCATTTAAATGTCTTTTGTCACATATTTATATTTTCTAAGTAACGATTGATGTTCCTAAGATGAGTCTTTACTTAAAACAAATTTACGTATTAACTTGATCCCATTCATTGGATTAAAATAAATCCTTTCTAATGTAGGAATCAGTATAAGACAAAGAGAAAAAAGCTGGAAGCAAAGCACACTTTTCTAATTTTATTATATTGAACCAAAAAGAACAGTTTTCACTATTATAGCAGAGTAAGCACAAATTAACACATTATATTTTTATCATCGACACTCCTGCGAGTCTGACTTTAAAAATCAAAAAAATCATATAGTCTTTTTGAAATTTATCTCTTTCCGAATTACCCGATTATTTGAGCAGACATTAAGTAAAACAAAAAACTGACTTATACTCCATATTCATTTGAAAATATATGAAATATATTAAATGACTTTTAAATGGCCTACAAGCGTAACATCAATAGCGAGCATGAATAATAAAATTAATGACATAAGACATTAAGATATCACAAGGGTAAATATTTTTGTTTTGTGTTTATTTAAAGAATTACAAATTGCAAAAAATGTAATTGTAATAACTAACATTAGGTCTGTAGTAGCTATAGTTCTGACGAAGGCGTGAACCGAAATGGCTATCGACTATATCTCATAAATTTTGTAGAACTGAAATAGATTGCTATTTTTTTACTGTGTTGTAATGGAGTTCTACCAAGTAAATGCCAATTAAATTAATAAATTACAAATTGAACGAAATTTTAAATAGGTAAGCTATGTGCACTTGTAACGTCTCAGATGGCACTTCTTGATGGAAAGGCATGATTTTTATGATCAAGTCCTTGATTTTTTTTGTCATTATTTATTGGTTGATTTATTGAGAGTTCTGACGATGGCATGAGCCAAAATAGCTATCAAGTATATATTATAAAAAAAAAATGACCTTAAATACATTGGTATTTTTTCACCGTGTTAAGGCCGGTTTCGCTCGTCGAGAGCATTGTCAACTGTCCTATTGATGAAAAGCGGAGCTATTGACAAAAAATCTGACTTATTTGAAGAATTATGTGTTTACAATAGATGAATGTTCAACATTTTGTATTTGGTTGCATAAAATTTAAAAAAAAATATTACAGATTAGAAAATTGTCTCTATTTTTAACGCGGGTAATACGTTAATGCGACAGGCTTTTTTCAGTCTCGATGTAAGCTTTTAAAAATTTCTTAGCGTATTGCTGTCACTTGCGCAAGGTGCAAGTGCCACATAAATAACATTGCACTTCGTTAATTCAGACCACTATTTATTGCTTCACCCCTCTAACTGCCAAGCGTTACTTTTGCATTTCAGATAAGCTAAAAGCAGATTGAAAACTGTTAGTTAATTTAACGATAACAATGCGTTTATCATCTGAAAAGAGGGTCCGAAACAGCTATAAACTTCTTAATTACCACCCGACTTGCTACGGTTATTTATCGACACACTTTTTTTTGCCCCGAGTCGTCTTGGAACATTTATTTCAGTCTGTCAAGCTCTAATGGATTGTTTCAGATATTTGTTTTGCTTAATTCAAATGCTTATAAAACAGATTTGTTTAATGGATTTGATCCCGCTTCGAAGGAATATGAACAACTAGTTTGACATATTTTTTTATAAATTATTGATTAACTGAGAAATACAGAATTTACATTACAATAGATGTTAAGTGCTACATTTTTTTTCAATTGCTGGTTGTCGCTATAAATAACTGGAAAAGATTTATTTTTTGTCTTTTTATTAAAAGTATGATAAAGAAAAGAATATTTCATTTTCATCAGCTAACCACTCTGACACCCAAAAATTTTATCGCTTTATAATGAAAAAGCAAGATGTAAAAAAATATTGTGATGAAAATAGTCTCTCAAACTATTATACTAATAGTAGTTGGATGAAATACGGTTCAACCTTTAAATAATAATATAAAAGATAAATGTATGTCATAAATGATACACGTGTATGTTAATTAAGCAAATTTGACATTATTTCATCATAAAAAAATAAGTGAAATATATTCGATATTTCTTCCCAGCCCAAATTTTGGTGACTTTCCTATAAAAATATTAGGAATTTTAGTTACTAGCTTAATTAATAAACAACTGTTTTTCTTCTCTTGACGAAAATCGTTGTAAATTATTAAGATATTTTAGAATAATTGTATCTTTATTTAAAATTTATATTTATGTCCTTTATTACACAATTTCCAAGAGATCTTGGCAAAAATTCTATTAGATTAAAATATTTTATTTTAGTTAATAAACTTAAACTAATACTCTTTTTTCAATCTAAATCTACATTTATATAAAAAATATCCACTTATATAATATAAAAATGACAGCTAATGATAAATATTTTTTATAAGTTTTCCCGGTATAATTTTACAAAAATTAACGCACGCCACATTTTTTGACTAAAAATAGTTTGCCTTGTGTTTTTTTTATTTAATAAAAAATGGAAGTTACCTTACACAATAAATTTATTAAGCTGAATAAACGCATACTATATATTCCTTCATCTGAAACTAAGCCAAGATGCGGGCATTAAATATTTTATACGTAATTTTACTACTCAGTGCTCCGAGTACAGAGCTGTATTATATTTTAATATGTGCTCACAAAACACTGTGCGTCTCATAATGGAGGCTCTATCGCAGGTAGGTTAAGCACGGGGTCGACCTCTCTGGGAGTGGGACGAGCTTTTATGACCGAAGCCTCATCAAGCGCCCACAGCTTTATGACATCTTTTTTATAGTTTTATTTAATTTTCTGATTACTCCTACGCAAGCGAGACTTTTCATTTTTTTAGCCATAAGAAAATTCTGTAAAAGTTTTTGCCATTGGAAAAACGTAATGAGATAAAGTTGTAAATGCTAATTTGATATTTTTTCACTTGAAGGGATAAGCGAATGAATCCACGGGATTCAGTATGAAAATAAATATATATATTTAGGACAATAAGGTAGAATTAATATTTACTAACGATCATAAAGGCGAAATATTTACGCTATTTTTAACCGTAATTTGGTTTATTCAATGAATCTAATTTAAACTATTGAATCCAATTATTTAATTGATTGTTTTCGATTAAGTTTTAAATTCTCTGGATTAAAAAGTGAAAAACCTGATAAACTGACTTTCGCTTCAACACTTCATTTCAATGTGTTTTCTATTACAGTATTTAATACTTCTGCTTGAAAATCGTACTGATTATTCCGTGATGAAACTATTTTTAATGTATTGGAAAACGATAAAAACACTTGTGCGTTTGCGAAGAATTTGATAACCAAAAAGAAATCTAAAATATTAAATAACATAGCTTTTAATCTATTTTATTCATAAAATTAAGTAAGAAAACGATATGAAAATATTACTTCCCAATAAAATTATGAAAAACTCCATTGTAAAGTTATATTTTAAAAATAATATATATCTTTCTATAAGTAGCTTCTTGTGTCACGTCTTTTTTGTCTACTATTCCAATGAGGTTGATTAAATTTTTCTATTTCGAACTAGTTACATTGATGGCAAAAATGTCTATCCATTGTATTGTTTAACCATCTTTCAAGGAATTTGAACGTACTGTCAGTAAAGATTAGAGGTATTTTTTTTATTTAATATACATCTAAGCATAAAACTTCCGTATATTATACATAAAGTTTTTATGACTTTCTTCCATTACGATGTCTTATGTTGTGAATCAACTTCTTACTAAGAAGTCAGTTGTATATTGTAACATTCAATGGGACGTCTATATAGTCGATACTTTTATAAAAAAAACTTTGCCTGGGTCAGTTTCGGAAGTGAGGTTTGCTATGATTTTTTTTCTTTTTAGTAAAATCTAGTTATTTAAGATAAAAAACAATTGAATACACAAATTTTGTAGTTTTACTGTGCATTACAAAAGTTCTTATACATTGAAAGTTGTGTGGTCTAAAACCGATGATTCATGATGAGATTTCGTCGGAAATTCAAGTATAAGATCATTTCAATATCAAACATTATAAAATCCTATCTCATCGAATGCTAATTTACATTCTGGAAGGCTATAAGTATGTGATAATGATAAGGTTTTAAATTTAATTATAAGATTGTCGATAGGAGCATTTGTGAAGGTATAGATAACGAATATAAGCTGCAAGTTCTTTTAGCAAATAAATTCAGTCCAAATTCAATATTAAAGCTTTGAAACTAATCGTTTATTCATTGTATTTGAAAGATATTCATTAAAAAAGCTATTGAATCAATTAATTTTGCTTATTTATTCCAATAGTTGCGTAAGTCGTTGTTAGACTTGTTCTTCTTGGAATCGCTTAAACTGAAATATATGGTCCAAAATTTGCATCTAATAGTGACATATCCTTTGGAAAAGCAAATCTTTTAAAATATTTACTGTTGAATACAACAAAAATTAATAAAGTTGAATAATTATTTTCCAATCGAATTATTATTAATGAGAAAAATATCTTATATAGTTGCTTCTACACATCCAATTTTAGAGTTCGGGCTGGGCTTGTTAGAGGCCCGCGGGCCAATTCGTTTCCGCGCAGGGCTTTATTTGCAATCATATGAAAAAATAGGTAGATCGTAAATGCGTCCGCTCTTTTTCACGACTTTCTCGCTGTAAAGACAATCGCTCTCTCTTACTGCCGTCTTAAATTGAATTTAGGATTTGAAGAAACGCTTAAAATGAAAATGCTCTAGAGTTTTTCTTGATAGAACGATAAAAGTATGTTTGATTCAATCTGTTGTGTTACTTCCTTTACATACTGTTACGTGTACAGTGTGTATGCGAATTGTTTAAATATATCACTATGTTATACGTATCATATGAAAAGAAAAACAATACAAATTAACTGTAGTTAAATACGTGGAAATGTTTATGAAACAAATGAAAATGTCGATAAAAAGCTTGAATTGCAATTTCTGTAAATATTTTTCCGGAAACTTTTTCATTAAATAAGATGTCAAAAAATATATGTTTTTAAGAGAACCGACTACTTCCAACTTACTTAACCTATCGTTTTTGAAAATCGTGATGACATAATGATTAACATTTGAATTGTTAAAACTTCTTTCCCTGACTGACCGTTAGGTCTGTTGCATCCGTTTGATAGAATGCCTGAAGATGCCGAAAGACGAAACTCGGGTCGTTAGTGGCAAAACATGTGGAATCGTTCAAAGTTGTTCCAATTAAAATTATATATTGAAATTCCATCAAGCACCTTTGGTCAATATCATAATTTACGTGAAGATTCATCACTGTTTTAAGGAACGGATTCCGTCTGTATTAACTCCATATATAATATATAAAAAAAAATAATGAAAATGTTTCAAGCATTCGATCTCGTAGACTGAAGAACTTAAACCGTTTGATTAGATGCTAAAGTTCATAAAAGGTTGTGAACCAGACTCTAATTCGAAAGTGTCGAATTAATTGTACTCTATGTGAACTTGAAATAGTAACCATTTCGACATGAATACAAAGGTTGCGATTCTAAAGTTCATTACTTTGATGTAGCTCCTAATAAATATTTTAAAAGCATATTTTTTACAGTGCAGTAAAAACTCAATTATTGTCCATTACAACATATTACAAGTTGTACTGGATTGCACTCTTCTTGACTCTAAAACCACTCCATGGCAACATCTAACCACTGTAAAGTTTCAGAACGTGTAGGACCAATGTATAATGTCTCCTTTCTCGCAAAAATCTGTTCTAAAGATCTAATGTTCTAAAGATTTATCAATACTGCTTCTTACATATGATATATTCGAAACATGCATTGTAGATTTAAGAGAGTCTATCACGCGTTTTTGGGAAGAAATGAAATAATTCTGTTTTTTAAATGAATTTTTATATTGCATTCCATGAATCCGATATCGGTATTTGTAGCACTGTTCTACAAGAAAGTTGAAATGCAAGATGTATGTATTTGAAAATGCATCTAGATAAACTAACATGTGAATGCAGTTTTATGTCATTTTCAATCTATTTTATTATCCAATCAAACTGTTTGCCAGCAAGCAACTCCATCTCAAATTTTATGCTGATTGAAGTCAAGAAACTTTTGCGAGGATAAAACAGTATGTTTATCTGAAACAACGAATTCGGTTCGTTGATTCAACACCAGCATCGTAAAATTTGTTGAAAATAAGACGTATTGTCGATGAAAAATATTGCGTTTGGTCAATGTATGGTAAAATAAAAATTATATTTTCTTGTCTGACATCAAAATTTTCATGTATATACTATAAAAAAATATAGTTTGCCTTACATTTCTGTAAGACGAAATCAAACCGATATTGAATACTATATATGTATGTTAAATATGACTGACCAATGGACATAATATAAATAATTTCTACGAATATATTTGCATGTTTGTCCGATGAGTTCTATAGTTATTCATATAACAGTAACATATTAATAATATGATAATAAAGAAGGTTTATTTTTTATAATATAAAATTCATTTTGACCTAAAATAAATACAGATATTAAAACGTCTATAAACTTTCGATATAGACTTAAAGTGTTTGATGGAATTTCGATTTCATATTTGAATTGTCGAAACTTTTTACGATTCCACATTTTATTTGGATTTCGCCTATAAGCATCTTCAGGTATTCTAGATATATTACGGCGAAACGTCTGAAGATGCCAAAAAGCGAAATTTGGGCTTAAATAACTGTTTTATTATAAGATATATTATATAATAAGATTACAATAGCGGTAACTTTATATTACGGTAAAAACAATAAATAACGGCTTGTAATTGGCTAATAAATTAGAGTTTTGTTTTATTGAAAATGATCCTATGCTGAACTATTCTACAACCTTGAAAAGAAATATGTAAAGATATATACGCTAAAAGCAGACAATCGCTTATTAACGATTTTTCGTCCTCCAACGATGAAAACTCACAACCGATCTCAAAAAAGAGTAAAAAATATAGAATTCTAAGTGTTAGCGATGATGAATGAATGTTGCATAATGTTATTAAAATTTCTTTCAATTTAAATGTAAATGAATATTTGTTTATTTAAAACTATCTTCATTTTTTTTTTTTGGAACACAAAGTTTAATTTTGTATGAACTTCAAACATTGTATAACACGAGGTTTTTGTGGGACCATATAAACGTGTTATACGAGGCCCAGGTGTATTTGTGTATTTATTATATAAAAATAAAAACATTATACAAGAAAATTTCTTAACGAAAGCTTAGTGTTTTATTAGAAAATTTTGACTTTATTCAACGAAGAAATCAACAAATACCAACATCACTGAATTATGTTTTGGCAGCGAAAGTATCTCAGGAGTATCAAGTTATTGTTTTACAATCCAGCAAAAAAAAAATAAACACCTACAAATATAAATATATATTTCACGCTTTTTTTCAAATGACAAAATCCAATAAAAACTTGCCCCCAGGAGTCTAAGGAATTAAAATATTCAGAAGGCGCTTCCAATGTAAAAATCATAAATCTTTATTTTTGAAAATTACTTTTTCCCTCATTCGTTCGGGGCTAATTTTTTTTGTTTCGCCCACGCCGGTGCTGTTATTTGCTGTTTCTTCATTTCCAACTAAAGCGAAATTAAACGCATAAATCCGAAAAGGAACAAGAAAACGATTTCGAGTTTCGCCAAATGAAAATTCGCTACTTTCAACATAGGCGAATTTCTGTCGCCGTATATTTTCATTTCCAAATTACCTTGCTATTAAGGAATGCAAAACACAAATAAATTTTAAATACTTGACTTCAAAAACATATCCGCTCGGTCGGCTGCAAAAATAATTTCGTAAACTTTATTATATTACACAAATAAATAAAGACTAGAAAAATTAAAAGAAAACGAAAGTATCGTTAGATATATATTGTTAGAGAAAGCATTATGTAACAGATTTTTAAAGATTTATCAGTGCCAAACCTTAAAATTTTTAGATATGAAATCAAACACACATACAGAACGAATTATAAAAAAATGTAACACTGTGAAAAAACTAATATGTTTTAGTTCTACAAAATTTATAGTGATAGCTATTTCGGCTTACGCCCTCGTCAGAATTTTACGATGATAATTAAAAATTACTTTCCCTCTCATCAGAACTAGTATATTTACATATATTATAGATTTAAATAAATTGCATTTTTTTCACCATGTAATAACGGAGTTCTACTTATTTTTTTTACTATTTTTATATGATGTCAATATTAATATATTCAAGACTTCTTCATGAAAAGGGTATATAAAAATATTTCAGTAATAGCATCGTAAGAGAATATAAAATGTGTGATCGTAATAGTGTATTCATTAATGCGCTTAATGCGCAGGCGTTGAAAGTGTGTGTGTGTGTGTTTGTTGAATAATTTTGAGGTAATAGACAGCCAGATAAATCAAGACAAATATTTAGTTTCTGGAAGCATTATTAAAAAAAACTTTTTTATTTCATTTATTTTGATAGTATTCACACTTTTTGTCTTATATTTGTTTAGTATTATTTAGAAAATGAAGTGAGGGTTTCGTAATATTTTTGAATTGATTAAATCCACTCCTTATAAAGCATTACAATTAGGATATCACTTTTAAGGTGTTAACTGTCACTTCTTGATGGAAAGGCATGATATTTTAAATAATAAAAACAAAAAACAATTAGGATAGAAGAATAGGTTTGATCTACAGTTATTTATGTACTCTGTACTATCTTATGAAAACAAATTATTCTCATTATGTTACAGGGATTCCAATTTATCAGTGTATAATTAACCTATACAAAGTTCTAGCGTATATTTATTTGAATGAGGTAGCTGGTTTTTTTTGTTTTTGAATTACATCCAGAAACATTTTATCATTTGATTTCACTTCTGAAATAATTATTGCTATTTGTCACAACGCTAGAAATATAAAATTTAGCTGAATCAGAAAAAAATACATAAGTAACAGAGAACACGTTGTATTGCTAAATTGGATATGGGACTACTGTAAATGGCCATATATAATCCAAATCGATTAGCAAATAATGAATGAAATTTTTTTATTTAGAAGAATTCCAAGTCTAAAGGAAAACAGTTGAGTTTATCACTCAGTGACAAAATTAGCAAAATTGATTAAAAATATTATCAAATTGAAGACCCCGCGCAGAAAGTGATTTAACAAATCAATATTTTATTCATCATATGCTAGGAACAAATTTTCAAAACTAATGAAAAGTAAATAATATTTTAATCAGAGGAATCCTAACAACGAAAAAAGCACAGACAAATTTAGTTTTGAGCTGGTAGAAGATTGAACAATCTCATAGAGAGAAACACGAGTAATTTCTGTTGACTTATTTCCCTGGAGTATTGTTATAACTTTAAGCCATTAAAACGCGGTTTTAAGAAAATTCCCGCGAATACCTTCATTTCCCCACAAGTAGGGGATTTTCCCGTGATATTCAAATCAAAGGTGAATTTTCTCTCGTTGTATGAGCTTTATAATAAAACATAAAGTTTCAGACAAGCTTTTTTTCAAAAGCATTCGTTAGCGTAAATGATTTTCTTTAAGCGTGTTTTTAATATGACCTTTTTCAAACGTCAAGGGATCTGACTTAACAATGTACTTAATTTACAAAGGATTTTGGCATTCAGGTACTACTTTTTTTACTTCAATTTATGTATGAAGGTTTTATACATTTTTAGTTTGCTGGGGATTAACTGTTTTCAAAACGAGAAGTTTTGATATGAAATATCATCATCAATCGTTGTCATTGAGCTGTAGAACCAAAGCATCGTGGATTTTCCTCCAAATCATGAGAACAACTAGTGATAACGTCCAGTGGAACGTTTAAATAAATAAAGATCAAAAAAATTAATGCGCTAGTAAGTTTTCTATTTCATAGCATATCAACTCTTTTAAAAGCTTATCTTGACAGAAGTTCTCTATAATTAGGTTTTTCTTTTCGTAGTAATTAAAGATAAATAAATATTATAAATTGTAAAAACAAACATTTTTAGTACTTCTTTCTCAAATATATTGTTTGATCAGGACCGGTTGCGCTCATCGCGAGCATTATTAACTGATGAATACAATTTACAATCAAGTCTATTTATAATTGTTTTTTTTTTAGTTAACGGTTGTAGGTGTACAAAACCATGGGTTCATGAACTAAGAAACAATTTACATGAAATCATATGATATTCATACAAAAAATATAAATTATTTTGATAATAAAATGTTAACAATCACTTACTTATTAAATTTCGTTGTACTTAAATTAAATTTCTTTTAAAATAACAATAACTTTGAGAAAACATTTATTCTTGAGATATGTTTACTAATTAAACGTATGAATACATATTTTGTTCGACAAACTAGTTTTATATTATATTATAACCTTTGAAACATGCAATAAATTATATCTCATTCTTTTTTATAATGCATGGTTATAAAATTATGATTAGGTCAAAAAGATGTATTTATTATAAGTGATGATATATTTCACATACGACTGTTGTATAAGTTAGTATTGTGTCGAGACGAATTTTGAATTATTTAGCATGGTCTCATATTAATGGAATCGTGTGTTAATCAGTCAGCTATCTACAAAATACTTCAGCTACCTATATATATATTTATATATATAAGTTATTATTAATAGGTTAATTTGTTAAATGAGAACCCAAAAAAATAAACAGTTTTGTTCATTTATGCACTTTCCACTTTACCTTAAACTGATTCATTAAAAAACCCCGTTTACATAGTTTTATCGTGCATTCGAGTCTTGAAGTATTCAAATAACTGTAAGTTTCGTTTGGGTATGTCTAAAGCGTCCCCACGTAAAGCTCTTCGTCTTTCCAATAGCCGATGGAAGCTCCAACCGTAATGACCCGATAAAAGTTTAACATACATACTTTCCTTAAAGGCAACATTAGCACCGTTGGCTGTTATGATACTAAGGTCAAATTCATAACGACTCGGGCCTAGCCCCTTTTGAATGGGTCCTGACATTCACTTTTGACTCTGTTCAAGATAAAGGGGCCCATAGACCAAAGCGTTATGACCTTTAGTTTTCCCCGTAAATCAAGCACAATGGCCTCGAATGAAATATTATTCAAAATGGCTCTTTCCGATACTCTTTTCACGATTAAATTATAATGTGGCCTTTCGGTAAGTTATCGACCAATGTCTATGTGAAATGTTGTATTAATTGCCGTTTAAATCGTTCGTGCTTTGTAAAATTTTGAATTCGTTTCAAATCGAGATGTGATTTATAATAATTGCACTGGAAACGTCTATGCAATTATTTTTTTATTCATGAATCGTTAAAATTGAATTGTTAATATTCAATTTGTCTGCCAAAGTCAGTACTCGCTAATAGTCAGCTGCAATTGATTGATTTTCAAGATTTTATAAATCTATTCAACTTTTAAATGAAAGACTAATTTTATTTCTCGTTTACAATCTCTTTTTTCTATTGAAGGTTTTACTGCCATAAAAATATCCACTATTCTCATTTCAGACAAGAATATAAAAAATTTTATATTTTTTTTAACCTGTTGTCAATCCAATCTATATAGAAAGTGGACTTTTATTTTTTTGTAAATTATTGACATATTTAGGTGGTATAGTTAGCTATAAATTTAAAATTCAAACACTTTTATGAAATCTCGAATACAATTGCGTGACTTATTGACTGTCAACAGGAAAGGCGTATATTATTTTTGACACGCTTTTACTCTTGTACAATTTTGGTAACAATTGCGTAATAAGTGAAATGGTTATATTTATTTTGCTTTTAACCCACGTTCGTTCCTAGCTTGGCTTATTTTCCATTATATATTAGGGTTACCCTTTACTCAACAATATAAAAATAACTATTAACAAGACCTCATACACATGCAAAAATAAATAATGACAATGTATTCGTATGTATTCATATTTAGATTGAGTAATTGAAAATATCTTAGCCATTCTTGAAGGAAATGTTTTGTAACAAGATTTTCGCACGAGTATTTATTTTAAATCAGTGTTCCTTAAACGGTGGTCCGCGGCCCAGTGACGGGCGGCAAAGGCTTTCCTTCGGGCCGCAAACAGTATGTCAAATTTCAATAAATAAGTCAAGCAAAAACATTAAATATAGGATTTATTTCCACCTGCAAGTTTACTTATATTGCTTGTTATTGACAAATAAAAATAATTGATATGAAAATGCAATACCAAGGAAATTAAAAATAGCTGTCACAAACAATACTGCAGCCAAGAATATCAAATATAATATAAAAATTTCAACAGCAGGTTTCGCATTAGTTTGTTGAAAAAATACATCGTTGTTGTAAAATTTTACTTGTATGCTTATTAGTTATAATTACATCTGTCACAATATAAGATTAAAAATTTCAGAAAAAAATAAATATATATAAACATATATATTTATTTTTTTATTTCATTATAAGTGCTCCTCGACTTTTTTCCTTTTTTTACTGGTCCGTATGCGTAAAAATGTTGGGAAACACTGCTTCAAATAGTTTTTTGTTAAATTTTAACTCTATCAAAACATTATATAAATTTTTGTTAGTTATAGTTATGTCCATCAGTCACTATATAAGATAAAAAAATATATAATATTAAAAAAAACGGTATTGGTGGCACGCGACTTTTTTCCTTTTTTTTACCGGTTCGTACGTGTAAAAAAGTTGGGGAACACTGCTTTTAATAGTATTATAAAACACGCTCACCATAACCAAATAATAATGATAGTGCTGATTTATGTAAAGTCATAAAATTTAGCTCCGCCACGCATGGCGCAATTTCTAAATTGACCACACTAGATCATTCATTGTCTTTTTGAGCATACGTCAAAACAATGGCGTTGCAAATTGCCCGAGTTATTGTTGATGATGTTGTCATGGCAATAAATTAAGTTTCGCGCGTTTCGGGCGAGATTCGACGTATTCGCGACAGGTGGCGCTGCGGTCGTTAGTTTTGGGACAGTCAATTTAGAAATGATTACCCATCCATCTTTATCGAAAAAGGTTGTTAAAAGCGAACTTTGAAACATGATTTCAAACAAAACTATACGATAAATTTATTATCAACGGTCGATGTAGTTATTTATATAATTTTGATGAGGTTATTTATCATAGCAAATTTATTCATGATAAACTTTTGGTCATACATAAAAGTTACTATACATTATACTGAATCACTTAGATTGATATACAAATTTTTCCATTCTTTATCCTTGCTAATGAAATTTTCACGACAGTTTCTGAAATTTCAACGGATTTTTCATTATTGAAAATTGTTACTGAAAGATCCTTAATATTTTATTTGTGAACAATTTTACTTAGCTTAGATATATATTGAAAGATTGCCTGCTAATTGTTTTCTCAGTTCACTTTTGGTTTTGTATAATTGCTAATTATTAATTCTAAGATGTGCATAAATATCATTAACAATTGATTTGATTATGATGAACTGATTGATGTCCGTTTGAATATGTTGTAATTTTGTACGATTCCACATATTTTGTCACAGACGACCCGGGTTTCGCCCTTCGGTATACAACATACAACAATCTGATATTGAAATTCCATCAAGCACCTTCAGTCGATATCATAAATAATTGACGTTGGTTTGAACATGTTAGGTTCTCGAAGGATAGACTTAGAATTTTAAAAAAGTGGTATATATATCTGACTTGAGGTTTTGGTTGGAATACCTACAAGGATCCTGAAATTAAACTTTTTTTTCTGCTTTACTGTCATCCTGGAAAGTCGCTTAAAACTATATATATATGTTATATGAGTACTGGTAACCGTACATCCAATCCTGGAAACTTTTTATTTTTATCAAGTGTTATTCTATATTTTAATACCTTAAAGAATTCATTTGTGTCGAGTACTTAATATTTACGAGTAATACTTCAATTAAATGATTATTTTCAGCGCGTGGATGTAATACTGCTATATACATTGATTGATGTGGTATTTACTTGGTAGAACTTCATTATAACACGGTAAAAATGTATGTATGCAATGTATTTTAGTTTAAAATATTTTATAGGTACATCAGGCCTTTGAGTTGTAATCGGAGTTGTGGAGTTGTGATGTTTTTGTCGGAGTCGGAGTCGTGTTTTTGGTCATGGTTGGAGTCGGAGTCGTATTAACGAACTATTTCGGCTTACGCTCTCCTCAGAGCTATTTTTAGACATAAATTTAATATGTTAAAGAAAGAGATAAATAATGTAAGTTTAAATACTGATAACTCAAATTTAAACAAACTATTATATGTGGATCACCATTACTTAAGCCGCTGGGGGGTGCGTCATTGTTTCTGTAATAGACCATTTCCGTGCCATATGCAAACTTATTGATATAGCCGCCTTTTTAGTTTCATTTACAATTGTTAGTTTTATTGCGAGCAGGAAACAAGACAGGTCGTTAAAACAGAAGAGGAGATGTATTGTGTACCTTTCTACACAGCTATATATAGATAAGCAAATGTTAGTTTAAGCATAGCTCTGACGATGCGTGAGCCGAAATAGCTATCAATTATATTTTTAAAAATAATTTTGTAAAACTCAAATACATTGTTAATTTTTTAACCGTGTTATAATAGAGTTCTACCAAGTGAATGCCAATTCAATCAATAAAATATATTATTTAAAATACATTAAGCATTCTTCATAATCGAAATTTCAATTGTGCATTATCTAAATTATCTCAGTCTTGTTCAGACTAAAATGATTATTCTATCTCCCTTCTAGTTTGATTATGCGGAGATCAAATTCAAGTCAGCAATGCAAACACTACCACAAAATTGAATTGATGCATGCCACTCTTATTATGTTATGTAGGCCTTAAATACCTCTAAGGGTTGTTCAACACTCAATCTTAACGTGTAAATAATACTCGAAACTTTGGCATCAAAGCAAGCATAGCTCTTGTTTATTATTGAAACGATGATTGACAAATTAATCAAATAACGTGTTATCTAAACTTGTCAGTAATAAAATATTTTGATTTTTTTTGTCAAGCTTAGACTCGTCCGAAAAAATATTTTTTAATCTGCCTTAATTATAGCTAACGGCATCCTATTGTTTCATCGATAATTTCTTTAGTTTTTTTTTTGGATTATTAGATATTTAATTATTAAGATTATAAGCTATTTTAATATAAAGCTAATTGATATTTTGTGCGCAGTAAAGAAGACATAAATTTAATTATGTGTTCTTAATTTAAATTTCCCAACAAGATCGGTTTAATGAATCAACAATCTCATGAAGTAAACTCTTATATTACGTCACTGATGTTTAATCGTTACTTGCCAAATTGCAATCAGTAAGTATTTCTTGAGAAATATCTAATTATATTTTAATGATAGCTGTTTATTATTTATTGTAAAATCCTTTCAAGAATGATTCACTTACAGTATTTATCGTTAATGAAACTTATCACAGACAATTGCGTTAATTATTATTAGATCAATATTTTTAATTTTATTTTAGCTTTGCTTCAATCAAAACCTTTGGTATATAGACGATGCTAACTGTTTATTGTGCGTCAGTTCTGTTGCGTTCATGTGGTAGAATGCCTGAAGATGTCGAAAGGCAGACCCGATTCGTAAGTGATAAAACATGTAGAATCGTACAAATTTTTAACACTTCAAATATAAATTTACTTGTTTACTATGTTTGTTTGATTATTTGAGTTGTACTGTTTATTATAATGAAACGTTATCAAAAATAATATTGTGTAAATAACATTCTCTTAATTCTGAACAGCCTCACAAGCTTTGCAAGATATTAACGAATTTAAACTGATTACAGTGTTGGGCGAAATTCAATAATGTCCAAATTTCCCCATGGCGGTATGTTTGGGCCGATGATCTGTTGTGAACATCGCCGTGAATCGATGAATACATTTGGCATTTTGCATTACTGGACATCGAATGCGACTTCCCTCGCATGGGCGGCTCAATCCAGCCCACTTGTGTGTCTAAATTCTCTTGGGCAAATATTTACCGCAGTGTATGCAGACCTATGCAAACCGCCCTCTGCAACTTGTCTGACAATACACTGCACCCGTTTGGTACATATACTGCAATTATGGGAAGAGCTCCAGGCCATTTTAAATATTTGAAGAACATTTATTTAATGAATATTATGAAAAATAAATTAACAACAAAATTGTTATATTATAAAGACTGTATTTTTACAACAAAAAATGATGTCAATTATTTTTTGGGTAATATCTAATATAACGATTAATATATTACAAGTGACTCTCCCGGGATAAATTACTAATGAAAAGATCTATTTTCCGTGCTTACTATCATCATACCAGTATACTAAATAAACCCAAATTTTTGGACTTAACTAAAACTAACTTTGCTTAAAATATACAGAAATCACCATCATCATCATTCACCACAAAAGGCATTAATCTCGTAAATAATGTCGCTTTCGTACGCCAAAATTCTACAGTGATAATTTACATTATTTTCTGACAATATTGATAGAATTTACATATTAAACTTGATTTTTTGAAGCTTTAAACGGTCTCACGTGTTTCGCAATTATATCACACGGATACAACATAATTAACACATCATATTTTTTTTGTATCAGTTACTTACAAACGAATTACAGAGGAACTTCCACTACTCTTACACTACACAAGAATCCAATTTTAAATAACTTAAATAATTGTTGATTTGATTATAATGATATTCAATTCGCACAATACAGATTTTATTAGCAACGCATATGGTTAGTGAGTTAACAAATTATAATCAGATGTCATTAAAATGCAATTAATTAATGATTTTATAACTATTTAAATTCAAAGTTGTCGATCGAAGTCGATATCATAAACTATTTAAATTGTTATTGGTGGTTAACAGTGGGATTAATCATCAGTTGACATAATATAGGAATTAAATTAATGAGATTGTAGGCTCATTGAACATATCTTATTCAAGGTATATAACAATGTATAATTTGGGAGGTAAAACTGATGTTTCAATAATTTAAATTTGATATTGAAATATGTTTGTAAAAATAAACTTCATTAACAGTAAAAATGCACCACATTAACAAGAGACAAGACAGCTATAATAATTCCAAAATGAAACGTATTATATCATTGAAAATAGCAAGAGGTCGTGTATTCACGTCCAAATCACATACCTGCGTTATAATTGAGTAAATATTTGAGGTTACGTACTTCAAATATTCAGGTGATCTATAATAACCATGCGTGGATGAGTTTCCACAAATTATTCGATTCACAAATACGATATATTACTGTTTCACATATTTGCTTACTTAACATCAACACGGTCAACACAATCTATAGTTAATTAAATTGTATTTTTATTTAAATCAAATAGAAACTAAAACTTTACAGACGAGACTGTTCAAGAAGTCAATTCTTAGAACATAAAAATAGAGTAAAATTACTTTTAATATAGTTTTGATTTGAATCACTTTTTTAAGAAATCCTTAGACTGTATATGAAAAATATATATTTAAGGCGCTGATGTTCAATGAAAAGTTTTTAACATTTTTTCGTATTTACGATAAAAGAACTGTGTTAATTGGTTATGTTTCGATGAAGGCAATTTTTAGAATCAAAGCTATACTCAATCTTCTTCAGAAGTAAAAATTTTAAAAAAAAGTATTTGAAATAACGAGTTTCGATGCGTAAAAAATATTTTATGAATGTACAGATAAAAAATATGTTTAGAATTTAGAAAGAATTTTAAAAAAATAAAGTTATATTATTAGCAAGTTTCTTGTCATTTTATCATGCTCTTTTTATACATATTTTTTTAAGAAATATTTCATAATCAAATAAATTACATGTGTTCTATTTATTGATTGAATTGGGATTCACTTGGTAGAACTCCATTATAACACGGTGAAAAAATAGCAACGTATTTTAGTTCTACAAAATTATTTTTAACAAATATAGTTGATAGCTATTTCGGCTCACGCCATCGTCAGAACTATCTATCGTTATCGGATAGTTCTGACGATGGCGTGAGCCGAAATAGCTATCAACTATATTTGTTAAAAATAATTTTGTAGAACTAAAATACGTTGCTATTTTTTCACCGTGTTAACTTGTTCTATATTTATTACTTATTAAGTATTATATACTTTTTTGTTATTACGTATTATAAGTAGTACTTATTATATTGTCAAGTATTTGAGATTTTTTAATTTACATAATATTAATTATTGATTGAATTGGTATTTACTTGGTAGAACTCCATTATAACAAGGTGAATAAATAGCAATGTATCTTAGTTATACAATTTTTTATAAGATATAGTTGATAGCTATTTCGGCTTACGTCATCGTCAGAGCTAGTTAGTTCTGGTGATAGATAATTCTGATAATGAATATTATTTGCTTTTATAACAGTGATTGATTCAACATATTATGAAACTGTTATCTATCTTGAATCATACGGGTATATGTTATTTTCTAGATTTGTCCGTACTTCGTTAGGATTTCTGGAAAGGAATGTTGACCGATTTATTTTCGTGAATAATATTCATAATATATATTTTTTTTTTACTATGCGCAGCGCTTTTAAATTGACATTGAAAATGAATCTACAGTCATAACAATATAACAGATTTATTGATTGAATCGGCATTCACTTGGTAGAACTCCATTACAACACGGTGAAAAAAATATCAATGTATTTTAGTTCTACAAAATTATTATTTTTTAAGATATAGTTGATAGCTATTTCGGGTCACACCATCGTCAGAACTATGTATAAACGAACAATCGCTTATCGATATATAGCTGTGTAGAAAAGGAACACAATACATCTACTCTCCTGTTTTAACGACCTAGTTTGTTTCTTGCTCGCAATAAAACTAAAAAATGTAAATGAAACTAAAAAGGCGGTCAAATCAATAAGTTTAAATATGGCACGGAAATGGTCCATTATGGAAACAAAACGGCCCCTCGTAGCGGGTTAAGCAATGATGATTGACATATATTAGTTTGTTCGTTAAGAATCCTTTGTGATAGTTGATATCAGTCAATTATGATGTTTTTCGATTATCCGGAGTTTTTTTTATCCGGACTATCTTCATCTCCAATTAGTCTGGATAATCGAGGTTCTACTGAATATACAAATAATAGTCATATTGTTATAAAGCTTTGAACACTGTTTTGTATTTAATTACTTTACTACTAAGCATTTTAAATAGACAAACATAAATATTCATACCGTTAATTCCCGGTATATACATAATTCTTTGAGGGGCGAATGAGTATATCGATACTTGAATGTGCACTATCGTTACCGCGAATCCTTGTAAAACTTTCGAATTCGCTGTATTGGAAACGCTTTATCGCTCACTAGGGGTAAGTTCAGACCAAAGGGTTGATAACAAATTAAAATGTTTCCAGTACAACGGGGTTTGTCCATGCCGCGGCGCTCAAAACAGATAACATCAACATTTTGATTTAATTAAATGTGATGAATAATTTTATATCGCGTGCGTGTGAGGTCGCTGATTGGAATAAACATGCGATTATCTTTTATTTGCTGACAATTTGATTTCAACTGTACGCGCTTCCGAAGTTCGGTGTTTATTAAATCGATTTGGCAGAGCTGGAATAATGATTATTATCTCATCTTCACATTATGAAAAAAGGTAAGGATATGAAAATTATGTAATTCAAATTTGAATTGTTACAACTTTGTACGACTCCACATGTTTGATCACTAACGACCCGGGTTCCGCCTTACGGCATCTTCAAGCATTTTATCTCACGGATGCAACAGAACTGACTGATGAATATATTTGGAAACTTCAATGTTTCAATCAATGTATCTCATTTGTTAGATAGTATGTTCATGTATTTTGACATTGAAATAACAAATACAGAATGCGCTAATGAATTACATTTTTCGCTCATAATCTTAATAAATGCTCTTTTTCACATATTTTACTTCGGTTCGTTCATGAAACAAATTAATATATACATTGAAAATATTATATGTATCCAATTATATCACCATATTATTTAATTAATACGAAATGAAACGATTTACGAGCTGTAGCGGACAGTCAGTTCTGTTACATCCTTGTGATGGAATTTCTGAAGATGCCGAAAGGCGAAACTCGGGTCGTTAGTGACAAAACATGTGGAATCATAAAAACTTGTAAAAATTCAAATTTTATATTGAAATTCCATCAAGCACCTGCAGTCTATATCATAAATGAAGTTATTTAAGCCAGTTCAGTAAATAAATCATCCTTTCTTTTTGTTTCATTTTTAACTAAGCAAGGATGACAACTGAATTTTAGTCTCACAAATTCTTTTACGTTTTAACATAAATCTACATTTCTGTTAAAAGTATGTGTGTTATTGAAATATAAAAATATTGATAAAATAATGCCGTCGTGTATCGCATACATCAACAAATAATTAATAATGAAAAGTTTTGAAACTGTTGCAGCATGTCAATACAGGCAAATAAGAGAGGGTTTTACACAAGGTGGTTAGGGTGACAGGGGGCATTTTCTGCAAGTAATGCATGTTATTGCATTTGACACGGCGCTCGTTAACATCCGATGAAAAACGCAGTTTGACAGGAAAAATTAATTAAACCTTCTAGTCGATTTTAATGAATTTACATGGAAAAAATGACATAGATTGATACCACAATTATCAAATATGATAAAAAGTGTCTTTACGCTACAAGGGTTGGTAAATTTTACATTTTAACAAGAACGATTCTTTTAATTTAATACGTTTAATTTTCTGTTTTATAACTTTCTTTTAAAATATTATCTACGCTTTCTTTACGTTCACTATTTTTCTCCTATGTACAAAGTATTGCCCTTTTTAGATTAATAAATGAGAAACTTTCTACTCAACGATTAACACATTAGAAGCACCATAATGTTTTTCAATTAACTTTTTTCCAAGAAATATATATACGAATATCGATCGTTATTTCATACGCTGCAGATTAAATCACTTTGAATTATATTGACGGTTTTGTCATTTTGTCAATATTTAAAATATCACACATGATTTTATAGATCGAAAATGCTTAGAGTATCAGCAATTCTTTTGTAATTATAAAAAACATAGTTCTTATGTATATTGCGTATGTTCATATTTATATTATTCAGTAAAACGATAGTCCTGAGGAAAACGTAAGCCGAAATAGCTATCAACTATATCTTATAATTTATGATATCGACTGGAGGTGCTTACTGGAATTTCAATATCAAATTTGAACTGCTTGCCTTGGGGTTAGTGTTTTCCCGTAATCAACATTGGTATATTGACGATACTGCTTATTTTACGTCAGTTCTGTTGCACCCGTGAAAGAGAATGCCTGAAACATGTGGAATCGTACAAAGTTGTAACAATTTATATAATTTATAAAATTTTGTAGAACTAAAATACATTGCTATTTTTTCACCGTGGTATATAAAATTTTTTTTTAATATAATGATAGAAAACTAACTTATTTTATTTATATTTAAGTTCATCTGTTCATCTATGCATCGATATTATTTATTTTATTTAACACAAATTTCAAGATGTTGTTTAGCTTCATTTTTACACAATATCCACATTTTGAATCTTCAAATAAAAAACAATTATGTTTACCGAAAAAATATGGTAATCATAAAATTTTAAGCATGCAATCCGTTTCCAATAAATGACCATTACTATCTTAATGTAAGTAGTGATTAAACAATGTACAATAATATAAATAATATGATTGAACAAATTTCTGCCACTGATAAATGAAAAGGTATTGTAAACTGATTTATAACGTTTCAATAAAAAGCCACGTTTAATCGTTTCTTCATCTTTTTTGTACTCACATTAGAAAATAGACTCCGTTGAACTTATATTTATGACCACGCGAAAGCTTCCAAGTTGCTTAAGAGTAAAAGCTATAAATTCAAAATGCGACCTAGAACTTTGATAAACGGTTTGCTTACAAACAAAACCAGCGGGTGGTGGTGAAGGCTACTATGACGAACAACCAAATCCTAACGTATCACTTTTGAATTCGTGGAAATTGAAATGGAAAACCTTCGAATGTCTTTTTCACTGATATATTTTTCCTTTTATCTGTGTCTCTTTTGCCTCGATATTTATTTTTCGTTTTCTTTTTGCTTTTCTGCCTTTTGATGAATATCCACTATTCAAACTTTCACGACAGGACCAAAATTGTTCTTTATTAACAATGACTGCCGTAGTCTTATATGTTTGATATTTTTGTCAGTTTTATAAAATATATCTCGATTCTTGCGACAAAGTATTTTATTTAAATTAATTTTTATACTATTATCGCGTTATCAATAAGAAATAGAATATTCATAATCAATAAAATAGCCAATAACACGGTGAAAAAAATTGCAATGTATTTTAGTTCTACAAGATTATTTTTTATATATAGTATATAGCTATTTCAGCTCACGCCATCGTCAGAACTATGCTTAAACTAACATTTGCTTATCTATATATAGCTGTATCATGAGCCACAGGACATTTATATGTTTATCCATTTATATCGGATGGACAGGTAGAAGTATATCCATTCGAGCCAAGGAACATGTAAGATCATTCGATAGTAAAAAAACAAATTCACAATTCGCTAATCACGTTGTAAAGGAATCACATAACATAAATTCAAACTCAGTGCCTAAGTGTTTGCATCTTTGTAGTAAGGGTCGCGGGATGACGGCTTTGGAACAGATGGAAATCAATAGACATAACTATCACAAAGGATTCTTAACAAACAAACTAATATATGTCTATCGCCATTGCTTAACCCCCTGCAGGGTGCTTCTTTGTTTCTGTAATATACCATTTTCGTGCCATGTGTAAACTTACTGATAAAGCCGCCTTTTTAGTTTCATTTACAATTTTTAGTTTTATTGCGAGCAAGAAACAAACTAGACCGTTAAAACAGGAGAGAACATGTATTGTGTACTTTTTCTACACAGCTATAAATAGATAAGCGAATGTTGGTTTAAGCATAGTTCTGACGATGGATGAGCCGAAATAGCTATCAACTATATTTTAAAAAATCATCTTGTAGAACTAAAATACATTGCTATTTTTTTCTACGTGTTATTATGGAGTTCTACCAAGTGAATTCCAATTCAATCAATAAATAGCCAACACGCTAAAACTAAAAAATATTCAAAATTCAAATAAATCTTTAGTAAGTAATTTAAATACTTTCAAAATATTTGAGACCAGATTTTCTGGTATAAATAAACCAACAATAAGGATGAACGTAGTATATTATATTCAGGAAATATATTTGGGTAGTGTAAGCTAAAATATGTAAGAAATGTAGCATAAATAGACACTTACGAAATAAACTGGCACAGGATTGGATAAGGCTGATTATATTCATGGAGGAATCTATTGGGATTTTCGATAATACTGATAGACGTAGACTGGCATTTTTCCAATAATTTCCAACCGCAGAGAGAACTATACTTAGTGACGAAGTAGTTGAAGATCAACTCAAAAAGAAACGCGTTATAAATGCGGATTCTCTATAAAACTGCTCTAGTTAATCCGTTTTGCAAGTCCCGAATTAACCAAAACAATTCATAGTTCGATGGGTAAATACTAAAAATCATTTAACAAATATTTCAGCTTAGTTTATTCGTGCGAGAATTTCGAGTCTCAGACTTTTAGATCAAAAGTCCAAATATTGCTTAATGCTATAATTTGTGATATCGACTGAAGGTGCTTGATGAAATTTCAAAATCAAATTTGAAATGTTAAAACTTTTTAACATTCCACTTTCTATCACACAGATGCAACAGAACTATACAGACAATAAACAGTTAGCATCGGTTATATACATGCAAGAGGAGTTAATTACAAAAGAAAAAAAGACAGACCCTAAGGCTTAGATCCAAGCATTAAACTGAAATAAATTTTAATGCTATTGATTTAATGACAATAATAATAATCAATTGACCGCGATAAATTTTTAAAAAATAAATATTTTTACGTCATAAATTTTGACTAACAACATGAAACTTTAACTCTAATTTACTGTAAAGTTAAGTCAATCTTGCCATACTGGCAATATTGATTTTTTCAAATGGTATTGATTGCAGTGTATTTTTTTTAATAATAAAGTCACATTTTCAGTTATCAATATCGACTGAAAGTGTTCATTTTCAAGTGGGAATTTCAATATCAAATTTGAGTTTTTCAAGTTTGTACGATTCCACAAGTTTTGTCATTAACGACCCAGATATCGCCTTTCAATGTCTTCAGGCATTCCATCACACGGATGCAACATAACTGTCTCTGTTGCATCCATGTGATGGAATGTCTGAAGATGCCGAAAGATTGTGGAGTCTGTATAAAAAAATACATTCACTTAAGCCGCCTCAACTATAATATTTTCACTATGTATGGCTGTAAAATTTTTCTTATATAACAGACTACAAAACCGAAAACTCTTCGTTCGTATTAAAATTCTTTAATGCTGTTTTATCGATGAAAACTTCTGAAGTATTGCCTGGCTGAATTCAAAACTAAATAATATTTAACTTCCTCAACACGCACCAGCAAAAGTTATACAACTGCACATATTATTTGACAAACGCATTCGTGCTCGAGTATATCCCACCCACGACAACATTTATCCACCAAAGCGATAACACCAACAGCTAGCATTCCAACTATCACCACTGAGAATCATTGGCAATGCATTGTACGTAGCTGTTACTTCGGACCAAAACTTCGCTCCTACTATAATTTCAATGGCGTGGAAATTGTTAAAACTATCTTACACATACTTTTCTTCACTTTTATTAATTTCACATGTAATTGAAACTCTTTCGTAATGGAGTTCTACCGAGTGAATGCCAATTCAATCAATAAATTGAAAGTGGCCGATATGGCTACCCAGGCGATTCTTTATAAACGACTAAGCATAGTTCTGACGATGGCGTGAGCCGAAATAGCTATCAACTATATTTGTTAAAAATAATTTTGTATAACTAAAATACATTGCTATTTTTTCACCGTGTTATAATGGAGTTCTACCAAGTGAATGCCAATTCAATCAATAAATTTAAAGTGGCCGATACGGCTACCCAGGCGATTGTTTATAAAACAACTAAGCATAGTTCTGACGATGGCGTGAGCCGAAATAGCTATCAACTATATTTCTTAAAAAATATTTTGTAGAACTAAAATACACTGCTATTTTTTCACCGTGTTATAATGGAGTTCTACCAAGTGAATGCCAATTCAATCAATAAACTTTCATAATAAATGCTTCACAATATGTTTAACCATGTGACACGGTGAAAAAATAGCAGTGTATTTTAGTTCTACAAAATTATTTATAACAAATATTGTTGGTAGCTATTTCGGCTCACCGCCGTGAGAACTATGTTTAAAGGGACATTTGCTTATATATATTTAGCTGTGTGGAAAACTGATACAAAAATAAATAAATAGATTATAACATATGGTTGAGTGTGATTATACTTATTAGGACTGTGGAGTTGTTGAAAAACACGACACCTACTTCGATTCCGATTCCAAGTGAAAAAAAACTTAATCTTCAAGTCAGGTTTTTTCCTACCTTTCCTATTATTGTGTATCAAATTAAAGATCATTCAACCAATCCGAAAAATTGTTCATTGAGATACTTTTCAAAATCGTCTAATCAAAAAAGTAATCAGAGTCGCTTGTTTTTCACTACTACGACTTCAACCCTAACTTAAGCCCTTAGGCATTTATCAAAAGCAAAATTCCGCGATTGAAATAATTCCAATTCAGAAATCCTGATATCCTAATAATCCTGAATCGAACGCTTCAGTCCTGACGGTAAAGATTTCTAAAATGGTACTTACTCTAATAAAAATTGCTAAAGGTACCTACGCCACTGTGTGAGGTGTTCTGAACACTTGCGCCTTTTTGATTCGCAAACCTCCGACCCACTAGAATATTGTTAAATGGCTCAGAAAGGAATAAATTTACTCGCTAGGTGTGTACATTTTGTATCTTTATCTTTGTATATTCGGAACGAGTGTGAGTCTCTAGTATTGCTGTATGATATCTTGCGATTCTGTTATTTTAATGTGCAGTACAGTGAAAGGTGTTTGGGATTTGGCCAAACAGATCCAGACAAAGGATTTTGCAAAGCAAATATGTTATGAATACGATTTATGCTGCGTTTTTGGGTGTTTCGTGGAATATTAAGTGAAACATTAATCATTTGTAACATGTCATGACACAACTATCATTTCTTGGCTCAAAGTCATTTTATGAATGTAAAAAAAATGCAAGTAAATGTAAGTAAAATATTTTAATGTGTACTTTTTAATGTTATTATATTCATCAAAATATAGTATAAAAATTGCCACTTTTTTATATAAAATTTAAAATAACTGATTTTTCGACGTATTGTGTTTCTAAGTATGACACTTATCAATTATTTAAACCCCTTCTAAAATTTACATTAGTTAGTAAATTCAGAATAAATTCCATTCAATCATTCTTTAAATAATATTTAACGTTATAACTTCCAGTAAATGTATGTACGACGATACCTTGCACGCTGCGAAATTAATTACATAAATAAAAAACGCTGGCTTCAATTTATATTCAACTAGTAAAAAATGGTTTATGTGTATAAATAGTATTACCAATATATCTCTTCGTGTGTTAATTATATGTGTACGCTTAAAATAATTGTTTTGCGTTATAAAAATCTCATCCAAGGCGTTTTTTGTTTTATGTGCGGCGTTTTGTTCATGGGAAATATTCACGTCTCAAGACGCTATTGGCATTTATCCAGTTAAAGGAAAAAATGTATGTGTAATTAATTAACATTTAACATAAATGTGTTAAATTAATATGACTTTTATTTATTTAAATACACCTTATCCAATTCTGATAAGACTCATTCACTCTTCTTGTCGCAGTAGATAATATATGTTGGAATTATTTCAGTCTCGCATGAATACAGGGTTTCTCTCATTAAGGGATTCACGATAATGCAAACACTTTCTTAATCTTAAAGGAATTCCAGCTGTTAAGTAACCGCGACTTGTTCTTTGGGGCTTAGTTACGATTAATAGCATTCCGCTTTAATATGGGAATAATAATTGCTATTCAAATCACCATGGCACACGACAAAGTAGTGTCAGATATAATACATAATTTTATTTACAGCTTTTAATACATTATCTCTTTGATATAAATTAATTGTAATAAAGATTTTTAGCAATAGCTTCAGTAAATTTATGATATCGAATTTAGGTGCTTGATGGAATTTCAATATCAAATTTGAATTGTTACAACATGAGTTTTTTTTTTATTATAAAAATATTTTTTTATGGGAAAATTAACCCATTTGTATCTTAATTTTAGTTAATTAATATTTGTTGTAAAACCCTTTCAAGAATGACTCATTAACTAGATCTTTAATAAAAATTATCAAAGGCGATTATGTTAATTATTATTTATTAATAATATTAAATTTGTTTCTGCTGCCATTTACTGCTTGCCTTGGGGTTGTGTGTTTTCTAGATATTAATAACTTTGGTATATAGACGATGCTAACTGTTTATTATATGTTCTTTTGCATCCGTGTGATAGAATACCTGAAGATGTCAAAAGGCGAAACCCGGTTTGTTAGTGACAAAATATGTGAAATTGTACAAAGTTGTAACGATTCAAATTTATTTACTTCGGTTGCATTCAGTTAAGTTCGTTAACTGAAATGACATAAAATAAAAAGTCATTTTAATATCATTCATATATTTTCGACTAGTATGTAAAATCTGTTTCATTTTAAATTTGTTTTACGTAAGTAAGGAAAAGTTTAAATTTGTATCGGTACTACATTTTAAGACACCACAAATTCTTATTTCGAAATAAGCTCCGTTGTCTGGAGGAGAACGATTGTCATTGATTAAGCCTTAGATACAATAATACAAACCGGTCCTGATCAAAAAATATATTGTGGAAAGTATTAAATAATGTGTTTTTAGTGTAAATTACTGTTTATTTTTAAGCCACATTTCAAAAACATTTAGTTCTATTTAATATCATTTCATTTCAAGTGATTTATTATAGCTTCATATCCTTCTTGTGGAAATTTAAAGTTGGAAAAATCATTCAGTATTCATTAAAAATAAGATTTCTGTTTGACTTAACTGCTTTTAAATTCATGTGATATAAAAATTCGAAGCGACTCAAATATGGCAAGTTTTAAATTATTCCCCAGCGAAGTCAAGTGAATTTCACTCCGCAGAAAGCGAAAGCGGAAACGGCCCAAGTTGAAACTTTGCAGCCAGATTTGGGAGCTTATTATTAAAATGACGACTTTCTCCGACCCCTTCTTGTCCTTTCATATCGCCCAGGAAGCGGAAGCCGACGAAAGTTTAGAATATTTTCGCGCGCGGTTTCGGATCGGGTTGAATTCCGCCTCTCGCTCGGCAATAAGACGGTGCACGATGAAAATTAGACTCGATTTGTAATTGTCGAAGTAATTATTTAACACTCGAATTTCAAATATATTTTTTAAAGGTCTGCTTAATTTTGTCTATCTTTTTTTATAAAATACGGTATCATAATAATTATACAACAAAGTATTAAATAAACCTCATTTTTATTTATTACTAGCGAGTACTCAAACAAAGAAAGTGATCATGTTGTAATTCTGTTCATCAAAGTGCTTTGAGACATATAATATTTCTTGTTTATCTGTCCGTCGTGTATGGCAATAAATTGGAAGTTTTTACGACGAGCGAGCAGGTCACATAAAGCTGACCTTGTGACAAGCTTATCCATATAGTTTAGTGTATTAGTTAATAGTGCTCATTATAAAAAAAACCGGTGCTGATCTAATAATTGGACTAATTCAGCAACCTTTGCTTTGGCTTACGCCCTTATCAGAATTATAGATCATCAACATATCACTAAAGAGTTTTGATGAGGGCGTAAGCCGAAATAACTTTACACTAGATACCTTATAGATTTTGAAAAACTAAAATACTTTCAAGGTGTAAACTGTTATTTTTTGTTAGAAGGTCGTGATATTTTAAATAATAAAAATACATTTTTTAGTTTTTATTTCCATAATAAATTTTTGATTAGGACCGGCTTCGCTCATCGCGAACATTATCAACTGATAAAATACAATTTACAAGCAAGTCAATTTATTCAAAACATTTGAGTTAAAGGTAGCAGGTATACAAAACCGGTCTTTATCAAAAAATATACTGTTGATATAATTAGTAAAAATGTGTTTTTTATTATTTAAAATAACTAAAATACATTGCTATTATTTCAACATGCTATTGTATAATGCAGTTCTACCAAGGAAATGCCAATTCATTCAATACAATCTATAGAAAGTATTCACAAATATTTTTAGTTGGGCTTCGAGCGTTGTCTTTGAGACAAAAATCTAATAATATTGACTACGTCTTACGTGTCTCGCTGACTAAATCTCACATATTTAAATTTCAGCGATGAGAACAAAATGATAGGAAAATTATTATATATGTTTTTCTGGGAATCTTAAATTCTAGGAATAAATAAGTGATTAAAACTTCATCTAAACCAAAACATCTTTAAACGGTTGGTCTACAAGTATTTGTGTTCTTGGCAAAATCGATTGAGTTTTTCAATAAAACATATTCTCTGCTAAAATACTTACTCATCAAGATTGCGCCTTCGCGTACTTAATTCCGCATCCGATATTTCTAATGCTGAAGATTCACAGATAAAATCCATACAGTGAACACCGCACTTCAACCCCACAAACCTTATCCATTAAGATCACAATGCCTTGCGAGATTTACCCACCCTTAGATCTTTCAGAAATAAGTTGCCCATCAAGGCAGTAAGGGAGTGTTCAGGAGAGACAACTGATTCTTAAGCTATGAGTAAATGTTTTAAATTGTATTTTAATCTCGTAATTTTGTTGTTGAGTGTCAAATATGGAAATCTTTTGTATTTTTTTGGAACCAGATATTTTTTATTCAAAAAAAACTTCAAAATTGCTTCTTTTGTGTTTTCATATTGAAGTTTTAGAATGACATTTAAGTTACAATTGTCTCGAAAAGTATAAAAAATTATAATAAGTTATTAAAACAAACTCAGTTTTTTTCGATGAATTTGGGGGTAACTTTGTGAATGTTCATTTTAATATATAATTTATAATAACTTTGATTACTTTATGTATTGTGTTACTAATTGTAACACTTGTTTCGCTTCCTTCAGAGGCATTTTCAGAATGACTATTACAAAAGTTTTTAAAGTAAAGTCTGAAGATGTCTCTAAAAGAATCGAAACACATGTCACAATAAGTTAAAAAATACATAGAATACTCAATACAATAAATACGTTTTATTTAAAAGACAAATCAAAAAAATTTCAATTATTAAAATCAATTTACTATTCTAAAATATGTCATATTTTTAGATTTGAATATCTTTAGTGATAATATTTTCCTTAACTGCATATGCTTGAAATCCTCCTATAAGAAAAAATCATTTAATTGTGATTTGTTCCAGAAAAATTATTTTATGGAACAGAACCAAGAATTTTTAAGTTACCAAGAAATTTCGTTATGAAATAACAAAATCTTATCTAATTAATGCTTCCCTAAAACTTACATAGTTTGTGTAGGTAGCTGTGAGCGTTAAATTTCAAATAAAACTGTATTATTTAAATAGTATGATGTTATTTTTTATTAAATTTACAGAATAAGAAAAAGTTTGAGAGCTTTTCGCTTAGGCGTAAGTGAGTTTTTGATAAGAATGATAAGGGGGTGGAGACGTTACCATGGAAACTGTATCTACAGAGTTAACAACATGATGTCTGTGCAAAGAAGTGATTTCAATTGTATTTATTTACCAGGCAGTGCCGTTTGTAAACGGATATTCAAAAGAGTAGGAATTATTTATATCGCCGAAGAAAATATGTTAAAAAGCGTGAGTAAATTATACCGTTATCTTATTTCGAGCGAAAGCTCTCTCAAATGGAGCTTTCATATAATTTATTGTTTTGTTTTATGTAATTTATTTTAAAGAAGCATTATGAATTGAAGACTAGAAGCTTAGACTAAAAATAAAAAGAAGTGTAGACTTTTGCGTGGAAAAATTTAAGCTAATTTTTAATTATTTTTGCTGTTGTAACTTACTCTTTACTTTTTTATTATTGATTGAATTGGCATTTACTATTCATAGGTAGAACTCGATTGTAACATAGTAAAAAAATAGCAATTTATTTTAGTTCTTCAAAATTTGTATTAAAAATAGTTGATAGCTATTTCGGCTTACACCCTCATCAGGACTATTTGCTAGTTAAACTAACGATTTTAACTTGATAAGCTTTCGTTCGAACTGATAGCTTTAAAATATAACTCTTTCTGGTGATAATTTTTTTGTGAAAATTGAATAATTAGATTGATTGAATGGTTATACTGATGACGTCAAAGCCGAAATAGCTTTTTACTCTATACCTTGTACATTTTTTAGAGCCAAAATAAATTTTGTTTTTTCACCATGTTATACATTACATTTGAATGAACAATTATTTAATTTAAAATAACGGAAATTAGGTTTTTTAATAAAAGAGTGTGATATAGATAACGCTTTTCAATTTAAATGAAAATTTGTCACATTTTTTTTTCAAATCCATATCTCTTAGTCTTCTTTTTTACCTTCTAGAACAGTGGTTCTCATGAGGGTTTTGCTGCGGCCACCGACAGTTTTATAGTAAATATTGATATTTAAAAAAAATGTGTTCTTACAAATTTGTTTGTAAAACTATAAATATTTTAAAATTGATTAAATACACCTGACTTATCCAGCATTTAGTCTTTAAGTTTTAGTAAAGGACCGTTTCAATAATAAAACTGTTCCAAAAGTTTGGCCAAAGTTGATCATTAATCAAGTCAATATAAAGAATTAACAACAATTTCTTTATTAATTTTGTCGATTAAGCCTACAACTCTTTACTTTAAAAGAACTTTCAGTCTAATGCACTATAAAAAAAAAAATATGGAAACTATTTTTATCACATTTGGTGCGGCCACGAGACACTTCCATATGACAGCTGATGTTTATAATGCGGCCACAGTGAAATTTTATGTGAGAACCACTGTTCCAGAATCATTATATTCCATTAAATACATACAATTTTTCGTAGCAGAAGGAACGCAATGTTTACTTCAATATTATAAAGTATAAAAAAAAACACAAAATTTCAGAATATTTACTTATTTACGAGTTCAACCGTGATGCATTTCCTGTATTTTCGATTGATGTATTATGGTATTAGCACAAAAAAATAGACTCGATTCGAATTTCGAATTTTAAAAATATACGTTTGATTCGAAACAGCGTCAGAATTAACCTTTTACCTGAGCCACCGTTAATATTTGTTTACGGAGCATCGAAAAATGCTTCCTGGCAAACACAGAGAATAAACATTTCATAAATTTTCCCTAATCAAAGCACTCGTAATAAGCTGACTCGCAAAAAAATTACCCGTCCCCTGGGCACCGAGATCGCATACGAGAATCAGTCAATTCATTAAGTCAGACATTTAGTAACAAAGTTCACGTTGCTGATTGAGGGCGACTTGCAAAAGGTTAACGATGGCTGAAACGATAATTCGAACATTAAGAGGATGTACACCTTAGAAAAGATTAAACACTTTAATTATATGACTAGACAAAGGGATTTTTACACTTTGAAGTATTTTATTATAGAGATATCGACTTCATTACAACTTCACTATATAATGGTCTATAATGGACATCATAATCTGTCACAAAGACATCTCGATGCCAATTTTTTTCTTTCTAACATGAAATATAAATCAATTCAGCATCGCAATCTATATAACACTTCAATCTATTAGGTGACACATTAGTTATATTTGGCTAATTATAATGAACTGTTATAAATATCTAACATTTTAAATAATAAAAGGACATAAAAAAATTTTGTACGTACTTCCACAGTTTAATTTATAGTCAAAACCGGTTTCGCCCATCGCGAGTATTATCAACTGATGGAATACAAATTAAAGAAAAAATTCTATTTGTTAGGACTGAAGAGTTGGAATGGTGAAGTACGGCGTTATCTTTTTTTGGACGATTTTTAAAAATATCCCAAGTAACAATTTGCCGGGTTGGTTGGTTGATCTTCAATTCAATGCACATAAATAGGAATGATACAAAAACCTGAAAAAATAAACTTCATCGGAGTCGTACTGTTTATACAAAATTTTCAGTTAAATTTCCATCAAAAAGTCCAAGTCAAAATCTATCAAGAAGTGACAGTGAAACACCTTAAAAGCGATGTTATATCTGATTATTCTATGATTTTGTGAGCTCTTTATCAAATTTACGGATTCACCAATTCCGTTTTTCTCATGCAAAAAAAATGTTGGACAAAACACTTTGTGTATTTTGTACAGATCTAAATTTAGCATACAAGCAGGTCAAAAGTTTATATGTACAGTGTTTACGCTTATTATTTAAATTAACCTATTAAGTTACTGAACGTTATCACAGTTTTGAGTAATACAATTATTATTTCTAGCTTTAATAGTATTATTTTGTAGAAATTAAAACACAGTTTTATTGAAGTAGTTAAATGATTTTTGTAATATTTAAGACCGTCTTCTTTCATCGTGAACATTACTAACGGATATGTCATTTTTTTTAGGTTATAGCCGTTAAATTTATCTATTGTATTTGATTATCTATTGTATATGGTTATTTGTAAATTTATCGGGTTCTTCATCAAATATCAGTTATGTATACAAAATTATTCTTTATTCTCCACAATTGATATTATATGTTGTGTTAAGCCTTCATTGATATAAATGTGTTTTTTTTTATAAAGAGATATGTATTCATAAGAGCTCGTCTCATATGATTTCTTTATTGTGACTGTTTTCGAAAGGCTGTATGTAATACGGATATCAAAGCATTTTCGTTTCTGTATAGGCAGGTAAATAGAATTAGGCGATGAAGTGTTATACTGGCCTGAAATCACAGCGAAACAAAACCAGCTATAAAAGACAATATAAATAAAATATCAAATTTTTTTCATAGCTAACTAATACCTAAAAATTATTTTGAAATAGTCGTATTCCTTTTTTCGGTATAAATGTTGAATTAAGTATTTTTACCTGTTACACGTATTTTTCAAAATTATGATTATACCTTCTATTACCATCAAGATTTATTAATATTTTATTGAAACTATTAAATCGCAAAAAAAATATATTAAAAGATCATTTTATATATATTAGGTGTAGTAAAAAGTCTTGACGTTTTTTTTTTAATGAAACTCAAAAGTGTTTTTTTTAGTATTTTTTTTATTATTATTTATAAAAAGTAATCTCCCTGTCTATCTATAACCTTCTGCTACCTATTAGACAAGTCTAAAATCCATTTAGTAAAAAACTCTACTGATTTGGAATTAAAATAGTCGGAAATAGCGTTTTTCACGTCATTTTTTGTTTGAAATTTTTTATCCCTAAAAGTTTTTTATATTAAACGGAATAAATGGTAATCCGATTGTGCTAGATCTGGTAAATAAGGTGGATGCAATAAAGTTTTCCCACCCAACTCCTAGATTTTTTCCTAGGTCATATTCGCCACATGCGGTCGCGCGTTTTCATTTTGCAGTTTATCATTGCGTCCATTCATCCTGCCCGGCCACTTTCTTGTCAAAGCTGCACTTAATTTGTTTGATTGGTCACAATGTACTTGTGCCGTCATAGTTTCACCATATTTTGACACTTCATAATGAATTATTCTTTTAAAATCCCTCCAAACACAAAGTAAGAGTTTTTTTGGGTGTAAACCAGTTCGAGGGGTCGGAATTGGTTGTTGTCGACGACTAAGGTATTGTTTTTTCTTCGATATATTCTTATATAGTCCATATAACACCCATTTTTAATCTCCGATAATCAGATTTAGAAAAAATGGTCGAAAAGTGTGTTTTTTTGCAGCAATTGGCACGCGCTTAGTCGCTGCGCCTTGTTCCGATCGGTCAACGCGTGTGGCGCCCAAATTCCTACTTTTCGAATTTTTCCCAGCCTTTTCAGGTACTTTTGTTTTATGGACCACTTAGTACCGACTATATTGGACAATTCCTTTTTTGTTAGTATAGGATTTTTTCGATTTCAGCTTTCAGGGCGACTTCATCCACTGTGTGAGGTCGTCCACTTGAAGGGTAATTTTCAATGCTTAAATTGCCAAATTTAAATTTTTTAAACCATCTCTGAGATTTTCGAACCTTTAACACGTCCCTATAAACGTCGCAAATGTCTTTAGTGGCGACGACTGCACTGTTCTGGGCGTAATATTGAAAAAGCATGCAACCGCGCAGATATTCTTATGAAGGGCAAAGGTCGGTCATTCTGTTTGGGGCGAATGAACCTTTTTTTTCTATACGGAACGTAACTTGAGATGTCACACAATATGAAAAAAAATATTATGACATCTTATTTAACCAAAGGCCCGAAGCCGACCGATTTTACGACACGCGTTGGTAAAAAGCGTCAGGACTTTTTACTACACCTAATAAATTGAAAAAAGTACCTTTTGTGTCAAATATTAGAATCTATGCATGTATAAATTGGATTTCTTTTTATTCAGTCAAATAAATAATAATTAACGAAAACGTAATGACATGTTACAACAGTAATTATCTTCCAAATTGTTTATTGTCAATTCTTGGTGGGAAGGCTTTACATTTAAATAGTAAAAATGAAACAATGCTTACTAATAAGTCCCTTTTGAATTATTAACTGTCACTTCTTGATGTAAAAGCATGATATTAAAAAAAAAACACACATTTTTTTAATACTTTTTTCCATAATATATTTTATGGTCAGGACCGGTTTCGCTCACTACGAGCTTTGATAATACAAGTAAAAAAACATTTGATAATGCTCGCGATGAGTGAAACCGGTCCTTATCATTTAACATATTATGAAAATAAGTACTAAAAATGCTTTTCTATTATTTGAAATCGAAATTATTTACGGTGGAGAAGACGGCTCCAATTTTTAAAATATTGAAAAGGGAAATCGTTCAAAGTATTATTATTTAAATACAAAGGTTATTAGTGCGAGTGATCTTTTCATTTATTTCATCTGTCGCTTCTTATAACCTCAAAACATTTAACGAAACGTTTTTCATAAACTATCATTATTAACCGATTTACATTTCGTTGATTAAAAATTTAAATATTTCAGCGCCGTTAAATAACTGGAGAAACACGATACAAGATCGCATCAAGTTTTATTTAATTTTATATGTAATGGCAAAGAAAAGGTTGCTCCTATATGACATAGGGGATAAATCGGCAGGATGTGATGGGGATATTTATTCATATACATCCGGGAACTTGTCACTAGGGTTGATATCCAAATAAAATCATGTTTGTTTTCCGATTTTGATCATTTCTTTTAAGCGCGTGCCTTAATGCTGGTGCAGTTAAATTAGGTGTGTATGTAAAAACATATCTCTAAGCAGAATTTATATTTGTGTACAAAAACGTCAAAGCGTATCGCAATATGAGTGACTTTTAAAAATAAGAACATTTGTATGTACA
Source organism: Himalopsyche japonica (assembly GCA_028555115.1). NCBI lineage: Eukaryota > Metazoa > Arthropoda > Insecta > Trichoptera > Rhyacophilidae > Himalopsyche > Himalopsyche japonica. The sequence continues at coordinate 507,560 of JAHFWJ010000645.1, forward strand.
TATAATTTTGATAAATCCGTTGGTGACTAGAAAATTTTAGTACTCTAATTTTAACAGTTATTAAAGAACCAATTCAAGACAGATATCATTTTCTTTACTTTTGGTATAAAATAACTTTTTTTTTGCTTAAATAATTGATTACACTATATAACACCAGTGCTTTTTTGCTATTGATCAATACGTCTTTTTATTACATGTTACACCGCTATTTTAATAGTTTCTCAAATTTGTTATGATTTTCAGTATAGACATAATTTATGATATCTACTGAAGCTTGGTGGAAAAAAACCAATTATATTTTAATGATAGTTGTTTTTTAATTTATGGTATCGACTGAAGGTGCTTGATGGAATTTCAGTATCAAATTTGAATTGTTACGATTCCACATGCTCTGACACTAACGACCTGGGTTTCGCCTTTCGGCATCTTCAGATATTCGTGTGATGGAATTCCTGAAGATGCCGAAAGGCGAAACCCGGGTCGTTTGTGACAGAACATGTGGAATCGTACAAAGTTGTAACAATTAAAAAAAAGTTGTTTATTATTTGTTGAAAAATCCTTTCAAGAATGACTTATTAACAGTATTTATCGTTAACGAAACTTATCACAGACATTTGTGTTGATTACTATTATATCAATATTAGCTAACTGTTTATTGTTTGTCAGTTCTGTGACAGCCCTGTGATAGAATGCCTAAAGATGCCGAAAGGCGAAACTCGGTCTGTTAGTGACAAAACATGTGGAGTCATACAAATTTTTAACAATTCAAATTACAGTATTGATTTTGTACTCCAATACGTTATATTGATGTGTCAAAAATTTATAAAAATAACTATGAAAACATAAGTACATTAAATTATATTTGTCTATAGTTTCGTTCAAATATGTTACATCAAACAATTTCATCTCTCCCAAATATCATTATTTTAATGTGACTGAATAAAAAAACTATGTTTTGATCTGCTAATAGTAAAACACCATCGATTATAATGTGTAAATCCACGCCCGAAAAAGGCATTGCTTTCATTTTTTATTTTTCATTGTTTATCTAACAGACCAAACATGTACAGGTATGGCGTATTATGGGGTACCAGTGCAGTACCATGATACAACTCCCTTCTTCTCCATCCCACACTTCCGAATGATGAGGTGATTTCAGATAACGTGAAATAATTTGCCTTTGCCCCCTTTTTCATAGACGTATCAACGATAGGTAAAGGAATATATTTTTTTTCTTTTTCAATATTGTCTGTAAGAAATATTAAATTAATTTAACATCGTCATGAATTTAAACCAAAAGAACATTTTGTATGATACCGACTTAAGTTGATGTCATAAATTTTGTCACTACACAAGTTTTGTTAAAGCACGTGGAATCGTATAAAGCTTCAACACTTAAAGTTCAAACATACACAATATTCAATATAACATAAACAATGACCACTGAACAAAACAACTTTGAAAGATCCAGATTATTAGATTATCGTTAATTTTCTAACAAGTTGTCGAAGAATTTTACAGTGAATCGTTCATCAAATGACGAGTATCTGTTAATTATTATTTAGTATGTTATTATTTTCGTCACTTGGACTCAATACAATCGTTGTGATTTATATACGTAAAATAATATGGGACCAGATGCCGATTTTAAAGATGTTCCGATATTATGTATTACACTAAAACAAACCTAACATCATTTAAGGCAGAGTTCGTCTTTTAACATAAACATTACAAATAAGTACACACAAAACTGTAGATTATTAAGAACAATCAATTACATAATCATAAATGGCCATTTTTGATCAAAAAACCTAACAACTAAAAGCTGTATTATAAAAAACTGTTAAGTTTAGATTGTTCACATGTTATATTGATAAATATTTTACAAATCTTTTTGGAAATATTAACGTAATCAAATTTGTTACGTCTACATTATCTTATTTATAAAAATGAATGTTTGTTTGTATGTTCGTTTCGCATGCGTTTCTTTGCCACTAATCCGATCTCAATCAAACTTTAGTAAGTAAATATGCATATGCCCGCAAAGGTTACTGAATTAGTACAACTATTAGAACAGTACCGTTTTTGCTTACCACAAGCACTGTCAAGTGATACACTTCACTATGTAAATATGCTTCTCACATAGATACCTTTATGTGGTCTGCTCACGTGTCGTAAGACCTACTAATTTATTTCTTTACACGGCAGACGAACAAACAAAAAATATTTTGTATCTGAAAGCACTTCGATGAAAAGAATCATAACACAAACACTTTTTTTGTTTGAATGGCTTTGCAATGCATGCCAGGTTTTCGCTGTTAATAATAAAGACACATTTTTAGTACTTCTTTCCACAATATATTTTATGATCAGAACCGGTTTTGCTCATCGCGAGTATTATCAACTGATCATTAGAAATAATTACTAATGTAAATTATGATATCGACTGAAGCTGCTTGATGGAATTTCAATTGTTACAACTTTGTACGATTCCACATATTTTGAAACACTGATTCCACATGTTCTGTTATATATGTGATAGAATGCCTGAATATGCCGAAATACGAAACCCGGTTCATTAATGAAAAATATGTGGAATCGTACAAAGTTATAACAATTCAAATTATTAATGTGTTGTTATTATTCCAAACACTACGCCTTTTCATCAAAAGAGATAATTAACACCGTAAAAATGTGTAAATTACAGTTTAAATATTTTTAACCAAAATCAATACACGTCGATTCTGACATATAATTAAATTTAACGTCTACTTCACTGACTTCGAATTTCCCTCTCTTTCGTTGCGCCCGATTTTCAAATATTACGAATTCATATCGTCTGCGTTGTTTATTACGCCCAAAAGATAATTTCGGGTAGTATAATTCATCGGATTTGATTGCCTTTGTTAGGAGTTTTATACTCGACTGTATCTCTCGTTGTCTCGCTCTTTAAGCGTAGAGCTTAAAGCAGTGTTTAGTGCTGAGATAAAATTTCACTTTTATTACCCGCCACGATTGTGTTTTGATACGAGTTAATTATTTTTTTAGCGACGATTAACACCTTGTGATTATTTGCCAATTTTCTTTAGATCGTATCATTTGTAGATGGACTAGAGGTATTAAATAACATTTAATTTAATTGAAGAATATTTTCATTAATTAGTCATTAATTATACAATATTTTGTATCATTCCAACCATTCAACGGTGAAAGATATATAGTGAAATAGCTATTTCATTTTTCAAACACGATAAAATAAAGTGAGTAAAAAAGCTTCCTATTAAAACATGATACTTTCTTAAAATAAATGGGTAAAACAATGGATTCAATCGAAAGATGATTAATATTCAATTATTTATTCGAAAGCTTATAAAATATATAATTTATTTTCCGAAATCATGCAAATATATTAATATCATTATCGCTGAAAAAGACAATGTGAGAATGAATTACTTACTATCTGGACTCGTGATAAAAGTTCTCTCGAAACGATTCATTAAAATCCACATGTTTCTTAAATATTTTTTTTAACCGTTTTTGCTCTTTGCAAGTATCATTAAATATATAGTAGATATAGTGCAGAAATGCGTTTTATTATTTAAAGAACTTATTACAAGAAGTGACAGTTAACACCTTAAAAGTGATTCACATGTCTAAACTACAATGGTAAAAATAAAAGAATTAAGTTCTACCAGCAGTCATTCTGTCAAAAATTTTTCCACGGTGATTTATATTGTCCACTATATATACCGGTCCGCTTTTCAAAATTATTTAAAAAAGTTTTAATCAAATCATTTTTTAGGTGTTACATTTTAAATAATAGAAAAAAATTTAAGCATTATTTTTGCAATATATTTTATGATCAGGACCAGTTTTACTCGACGTAAACATTATCAATTGATCAAATTAGAAATAAAACTATTTACATAAAATTTTATATAAATATTTTACTGCTATATATAACATAATATTTATGAACTGAGGGAAAAATTTATAGACAATTATACAAACTTCACAGTCAATTACCTGGATTTCGTCATCGATGAAGCTTATTTAGATAATAGTTTTTGCTATTCAGTCAACATGCGCCAAGGTGGAGTGAAAATGATTAGAAAAAAAAAAATTTTAACGATTTTTCATTTGTGAACAATATGTTTGATTCGCACAAAAAGCCCACGGAACCTGATATCTTTTCGAAACATTATAATTGAAACGAAAAAATCTTCAATCAAAAACAATTATTATTATCAGCATGTAATCGATGTACGTTTTTATTTCAAATAAATACAATTTTACAACATACGTTGTAGAAAGAACAATTTTTTGTACGAAAGTGTGACGCTATTCATATACATTATGTTGACGAGGGTATTTAAATCAATAAATCAATTACATTCCTGATCAATAAACACTATTTTCTTTATTGATACACTTTTAATTGCATTTTCAGCAAAAAAACCTAAAAGTTAATCAGCAAAAAATGCTCGAAGTCTTCAAACAGAATTGACCGCTGGCACGCTAACTTTTCTACGCAGTGCGGAATCTATCATTTTACTGCTGCATTTACGAGTATTAATTATTATTGTGCTGCATAGCTACAGGAAACTATAATTATGGTTACTATTGCTGTCGTGGTGCATTATGGAAATTGTTAAATCACAAATAATGCAGGCGAAAAATGCAGCTAAAATTCGTGTTACCGTTAATGGAAATCATGCAATATGGAAAACAAATGTGTCTATTTTGATTAATTAGAACGAATGCTACAATTCTTTCAGAATTAGTTATGATTTGTTATAAATTCAAGATAATCAAATAAATCAGTGAAATTACTAAAAAAATGAATTGAGACATTACATTTTAAATATATATATGAAAAGTATTTTACACATTTAATTATCAGCTCTTTATGACATCGTCGAGACTTATTAACAAAATTTAATCATTTAATTACTACTTCAATGCCCAATTTATTGGACAATGGATTGAACAATAGATTGATGATGTTTTTTTTTAAGGTGTTAACTGTCACTTCTTGATGGAAAGGCATGATATTTTGAATAATAAAAACACATTTTTAGTACTTATTTTCACAATATATTTTTTGATCAGGACCGGTTTCGCTCATCGCGAGCATTATCAACTGATGATAATGCTCTTCATCATTATCACCATCATCTGCATCTTCATCATTCTTCGAGCATCATCATCAGTTGATAATGCTCGCGATGAGCGAAACCGGTACTGATCAAAAAATATATTGTGGAAATAAGTACTAAAAAATGTGTTTTTATTATTAAAAAAAAAAAAAAAAAGATTGAAGATTGTTCAAAATTATTAATTTTTATTGAAATTCGATAGAAAGTTGAAGCATATATATATATTGATATGGATGAAAAATGTGAAACTGTCTCAAAATTATCTATTTTATATGATTTTTGAGACTTTATTTTTTTAAGACGGTGAAAAAATAGCAATGTATTTTAGTTCTACAACATTTTATAAGATATAGTTGATAGCTATTTCGGTTCACCCTTCGTCAGAACTATAGACGAAGACGTGAAGACTGGAAGACCGCATTATAATGGAGTTCTTCCAAGTAAATGCCAATTCAATAAATGAACTTTTTTGTATTGATTCAGAATATTTAAGGCAAAGAGATGACAGATGACTGATTTGTCTTACTACAACTCCTACAGCTAATCATATTGATAAACTATAACACGCATATATCATGGTTAACACAGCTATTTAAATCGATTAAAAATAAATATTTTTTCTATGGAATATGACAAAGATGGACAACTTTACTTTAGAATCCTTGTCTTTTTTTTAATTCATGATATCGACTGAAGGTGCTTGATGGAATTTCAACGTCAAATTTGAATTGTTACAACTTTGTACGATTCCACATGTTTTGAAATACTGATTCCAGATGTTCTGTTTTATCCGTGTCATAGAATGTCTGAATATGTTGAAAGGCGAAACCCGAGTCGTTAGTGACAAAACATGTGGAACCGTACAAAGTTGTAACAATTCAAATTCGTTGACTTTTATTGACTCGTAGCGAAACGAAATAAATAACTAATTTTTTCAATCGTACACTTAATGTTTTTGTTAGTTTTGATTAGTTTCGACATTTTATAAGATTTTTCTACCAATGTAAATATTTGACTTGCGCTCAAAATTTTAAAAAAAATAGCATTTAGTCAGTCAAACAACAATTAACATGATCAGAGCTTGAGTAAAGTTGCAAACAGGGCCTGGCCATCTGCTTTAATTATCTGTCTGGGGTATATTTTTTTATATTCCTCTTTGCTCATCCCCTCTGCAGGGAATTAAATGAGATCCAATTCAGATAATGACTATTTATGTGGGGTTAAGTTGTTACAGCTTATCGGGGTAGCTAAGTAAGAAAATATACCATTTCTGATTTTAGATTGTATTGTAGGCTTGTAGCTGAAAAAATATGGTTCAGGCTTATTTTATTTCGAGGGTATGGTTAGTTGTCAAGTTAATTAAATTACCTGCAATTAATTTTACTTTGTACAAGTAATTCGTTATTGAGATTTTTATAAAACAATTTAATTACTTTTACGGTGTTAATTGTGAAATTTATTATTCTATATTCTCTTTTGAGAAATTATGACACATGTTTCATAGTTAAAAATCATATTCATGTTAAAGCAAACAAAGCGTGATGTATCTCTTATTTATAAGTTATGTGTATTGAATTATACATTGATTTACGTGTGCATAGTGTTTCAATTGTTTAGACAGTTGATTCCAGTTGAGTGTTCATTGATAAAACTTCTATGTACAAACTAAAATATGATTTAAAATATAGCCTAGCTTGTTCTGATAATATTGATAAATTTGTTCAGTGTCAATGATGCAGCATTAACTTTTGAAACTTTCAGTGTTAACTTAGTAGAGAACGGGCTTAAAGGAAAGTAAAAATTATCACAATAATTAAGTCGTTAAAAAAATAAGATTCCGACTCCGTTTTTGATATTGACCAACAACACGAATCCAACTAAAAAAAGTTTATTTTTGTGAGATTTATTCCTACTTTTCCTATTTATTTGCATTACCAACCATTAACATTTTGCAACCAACCAATCTGGCAAATTGTTCCTGAATATATTCTTCGAAATCGTCTAATCGAAACAGTAGTTGCTCGTTTTCAACGACTAAAACAATGACCAAAAATACGACTCCGAGTTCACAGCCCTTGTTATAAGGATAAATGCTTTATTAGTTTCAGACCATAACCTCAATAGATAATTGTTTATTAATTACTAAATATAACATGTGAAAAAGTCGAGTCTATACAATATTATGTCAATTACCTACTCGTGACATACCTTTCAACAGATATTTCTCGCTATAGATATCGATGAACGAAACCATCAAATTAATAGTATATATCTAAAGTGTACATTCATCTTATTCTGTTTGTCATATTTACTAAAAATTGCATATTATACAATGTAAGTCTGAACTAGTGTATGTACTGATCACACCGTCTACTAAAAGACCATCTATACAACTCAATCGATGCATCCACGATAGGCCACATTTCATTTGCATTTTTTTAATCAAAAAGTTTGGCACTTTGGAAAAGTCTAGAATTGATTTCCCACCACGCACACAACAACAAAGGTCAATATACTTTTAATCAAACAACTTCTGTTGGATGCAAATAACTACAAAGCATCAATCCCATCTTATTTACTACTTACAGTATAATTTTATTTACAAATTTTTTAATCAATGCAAAATATGGTTACTTTATATAACGTTAACTATTATATATGGAGTCATACTATGTAATTAGAAACATGAGTTTTTTTTAACTATTTCATTGAAACATTTCAAGTATTTTTTTATAATAAACTTTTTTCTTAATAATCGTTCATAATCCTCAAGTTTGTCGGCACACTCTATTTTTACGATCACGATACGCAAAATGGACATATTTTAAACGCACAAATAAGGAAGTAACTTCACATGTTGTCGTATTATGGGTAAAGTTAGTCTATGTGTATTGTTTTGGATTCCATTGAATTAACGTGATTCCAAGTAGAACTTCAATTTAAGAAGGTCATTGTTAATCCAATATTTCTTTGCTAAAAACTAAAGTGAGTTTGTATTTGAGTAGATAATTAGTTTTCTGAGTAGGGTAAAATATGTTTAAGGTTAAAAAAAATGAAGCGAATAAAAAAGTAACACTAATATATTTTGAGTTTCAAAACAAGTCTAACTAATCTTTAAATAACGGATATGTCTGTTTATTTTTTTTAGGCTAAAATGCAGGACACGGAATACGCACCTAGTGCGTACACATAAATATACGAGAGTCAGGAGCTACTCTCAGTTTTTATGGTACCAAGTGATATCTCCAAAATATGGGTCTATCAGTTAGGTGTTATTTATAATTTGTAAAGTTTCTTTGTAATTTGAATATTTCAATAGATTTTCACTATTGAACTAGAAGTATTTTTATGTAAGATTTTGAGAAGTAGTCTATAAATTGATTTTTCACATATGAATTGAATTATATTTTCATTAACATAAACAATAATAGCGATTAAAAAATCGACAATAACATAAGTGTATATTTTAAATTGTATGTATGTATTCGTAAAGAATTATAATGCTGAAATTAATATAATTTCAAATATCTTTTCTTTTTAACGATTATTTTATAACGAAAGTATTTGTATTATTATTTCTAAGCTGACAATATTTTATGTTTACATACATATATACCGATGAAAAATGAAACGTTCCAAAAAATACAATCGTAGACGTGCCTTTGGGCATTCAATAATAAGCAAAGTCTAGATTTAAAATGATTTCTATTGTACCGAAAGTCCTTCAATGCGCTTGTGTGCCCCTAATTGCATATAATTTAAGTGTGCGCCTACCAAATCAATTTACGAACAGACTTCTTTGACTTCGTTGGAAACTTGGTTGTTTCAGAAAATTTAGGGATAGGAAGAAAAACTAATTTGAATTCCCGTAATTGAAAACTGACTAAATTTTCCTGATTTAAGCGTTTCAGAAAACCAAATAATTACAGGATTAATAAAATGCTGTAGGCTACACAATTGTGTCATATTTTAAAAGAAATATTTATTTTTTTATATCAAATTGATGGAGCGTTAAAATCTTCTTATAGTTCTTCAACTCCTATTTATTGAGTTATTTTTATGTCGTTTCTGACAGAAACTGATCGCTACAGAGCTGAGTAATCTCCACTAAATCCAGTTTACCTGGAAACGAAATGCGTTATAATTTTATATATATTGCCAAATACTATACTCACACACGCATACATATGCATAAAAATACACATATTTACATATAATTCATAAAGAATTTAACTAACGAAAGTCATTTTAAGATGCCGAGTTCGTCTTTTTTTTCATTTCAAAGATAAAAATGTTTCAAAAAAAAATCGCTAAAATATACTTCAAATATACAGTATTAATATCAAAATTTAAGCAACACAAAATGTGAACCTAATAAAGTGATCATATAAGCAAACAAAGTTCTTAATTTGAATTCGCTTAACGAGAATGAAACATTGTATAGTTTTCAGGAAACGGTATCCACTAAATTCACTGTATTCAACATACAACCATTGTTGCATTTCCCAGCGTAATCTGAAATCCAAATAATACTCAAACGCATTTCGCACTTTCCGAGCAGGTATGCCAAAATCCGGTCGGCGGGCCGATAACCGCCGCCTTCGGCCGGTCCGGTAAACAGATATACCCTTTCGATCGCAAATTTAATTCATATATTTATCTGTTTGCCTTTGTTACCAGTGTGTTCTCACACAAACGCCAATAGATGTTGACAATCCATTACACATACAAAACGTAATCGTATACAATATAACGATTCGAATAATTTTACTTGTAAAATCTTTACATTTTATGACAGTGACACCTATCTATTGACGAAAAGAAAAAAAAATCAATTAATGAAGATTCTAAAAGCGATAAAACAAAACTAGTTATAATTGTGAAAAATATTTGACTTAAGCCACTGTTGTATTGAAATTTAATTTTATTTTAAATAATAACAACACATTTTTTAGTACTTGTTTTCACAATATAATTACGAAACCGGTCCAGATCATAAAATATATTGTAGACATAATTATTTTGAAATGTGTTCTCATTATGTAAAATAGTATGCCTAAAAAAGTTTTATTTTAATGTTATGTATAGAGCAGCCATACTAAACCTTTTTTTAATCTTGCCCGCATTCTAATTTTTGGTTCTTAACGTGGGTCACAAATATTTATAATAATCTATAAATATAACACTGCATATGTATGCAGAATGATTTCAAAATAAAACTATTTTATTTTATGTAAATATATACAAACGTGTACATTTATGTATTTATTTATGTTTCATAGTAAAAAATAGCAATGAACAACAAATAAAAAATACGTAAAATTACATAAAAATACCAATATAATCAAAATCTTTCAATCCTTTGGCCTGCACATAAAAGATTATTGAGCCACAGGTTGAGTAAGGCAACGTAAAAGATAAGTAAAATAACTAAGTTAAATAGAATGATGACTCCATTACTGAAAAAAAAACTCGATGTCAAGAAGATAAATTATTTTTCCTCTTTGTTATACAATAGAAATAAGTTGATGTAATGTTAAATTTATGCACGCTTCTATCATTATATCAAATCTATAATTTAACTAATAATGAAATGGTACTGCAATGGAATCTTCAGCAATTTTTTTAGTTATGCAAACGTTTTTTGTCACTTTTATAAAATATATTTCGTTTTATAATGTTAAGTTAATTAATCATCCTTAATCAAATAAATATGAATGATATTTTGAATTGTTCATCGAAATATACCAACGTATTTTTTTTTTGATTTGTTTTTTTTTTGAAACAGTTTATAAATAAAATAACCTTTATGTCAATCCACGAAACGAGTCCTCGGTAATAGAGTTTTGAATTCCATGTCCAATCTGGATCGCAAAGTATCTCAACGCCATAAATCATAGACAAAACTTCAATCCCTCTGCGCTGGGAGGAAGCCGACCCTCGTGCGTTGCTGGATTTAAAATCACAATTTTCAAATCGAAATCTCTCGGCTGTGTGTTTATCAAAACACTTAGCATTTAAATATGTTGAGTATACATTGGCAGTGCTAATACCAATCTACGAGAGATGTGTGCAGATTTATCAAACGGGGCGCATGTGGGCTTTTTTATTCAGAAATGTTATCTAAAATCTAAGTAGCGTTGAAGAAAAATAATAAGTTGTTTTAACAATAATACAACTTAGATTATACACCGTCCTTATAGAAGTGTTTCAGCAATACATTTTTCTACAATAACTACTTGCCACTCATTCTTTCAGCTAATAATAAAATAATATGCACTGGACAAGACAAGTGGATAACTAATCATTCTTTTGAAGCATAACTTCGAGGATTTGGTGCGTTGAAAGTAATATTATACATCTCAAACGCCCTCTCGTCAGTAAATAAATCCATAAAATTATTGAAAAATTACTTTAAAATTAAAAACATTTTAGAAAAGAACGTTTGTCATTTGATCACTGACTACAATATGAGTAAAGCTAAATCAATTTTAACACAGTGAAAAAATAGCAATGTACCATTCAATCAAAATATTCAATTTTCTCAACAAATTTATCATGAAAGATAGTTATACTTTAATCATCTTATATAGTTAACTTTATCAGCTTGAATACAAGCTTATCAAAACCATTAGCTTGAATCTGAAAGCTTACAAAGTTAAATAAAAAGACACTTTCACCTCTTTCGTCCGATAAATGCAGCTCTATTTGAGATTTGTCTACTACTTCCTTACTGTATCCGAATCGAACTTATTTTCAATTTCAAGCTAAACTCCAGTGCAGTCTTTTCAAATACTTGTATCTCCGAGTTACCTTGGGCATTATTTAGCCTTTCTGTACTTTAGCAATTTTATGAATATGAAAAACTCTAAATATTGAAACGTTAACAACATACTTACATACATATCTGTAAAACTATTTCATGAATATATCATAATCTGGACACGATGAAATTTTGATCCACACCCATTTAGCCATATTAAATTACAATCTATATATTTTACATAAAATGCTCAAATAACATTAGGCTGGTAGTTAGTGTATATTATTTTCTAGTGATGATATTTCTAAATCGAAAATAACTACACATTTAATAATAAAAATATTAAATATCAAATAAACAGAAAAAATATCAAAAGTTTTGATTTGATATCGAATTGGTATGCAATAAAAATGTATTTATCATTTTTTCGTCGCGAATAAAGTAGATAATTGTTTGAACAAACAATGTTTTTCGATTAGTTTGAAATATACTTACAAATATTCGACAGTTCAAAATTTTTATTTTTGATAAATATTTTTTTCATTTTATTATTCCAATATTTTACAACGTATTTATAATCTTGAAATAATGAAACTTCGCATGTCAAGTGATATATCAAAAGCTTAAAATACCTGAAAAACACTTTGGTAATATTGACATCAGACATGAAGAACTTAATCTTTATTACGTCTTTGTTGTTATGGTAGTTTTCACGTGGTATGTGGTGCAATATGGGACCAAAGTAATTTCATACAACAATATTAAAATTAACAATTAAAGCATTATTATGCCAAAAAAACTAGCATAGTGGTGAACAGTAGTGAAAAGAATCATCATTTAAAACTTATGAAATTTAAAAAAATATTTCTGCTATTTTTCCTAGCATTAAAATTGATTTTTTCTTCTCTCATCATTAATATTAAATCAATTGTATTGCTAGACGATATTAAAACTAATAAATGAATTTCTCAACGTGGAATTTTCCGTGTTCGGTTGCTTAACGGCGCTAATCATGAAAAACTATCATTGTGCAATTTTATTTCAGCATTTAATGAAAAAAAATCGTTAGAAAATCGGATTATTTAACCGTTGTAAAAATATCAATACGACTCACGTTAAAATGGAGTTTCTTCGGTTTTAAAATCAGCACATAATATTCTAATGATTGAACTAAAAAAATAACCCTTCTTTCTTACCACTCAATCGGGTTAGATGTGCATAAAAAGGGAAGCAGAACACAAATAATCCTGTCGGGCAAATCCGCTAACGATCGGCCGTCCCTGATACTGGGTGAAAAGTCCACCCATGTCCACCCTTACGTTTATCTGTTAGAAGCGAAGGGTGGAACTAGGATATTGAAATTGTTATCACGATCCTGCGTGATAATGAGGTTGGTACTTTGCTCTGACAGGAACTCGGGGGTAGGTTTTTTGCCTGCGCTTATCTGCGCAAAATTAAAATTAACGCCCTTTTGGTCGTTTGCTGTGTTTTTTCGAATGGAAGCTCCGTAAATTTGGAGCTTGGCGGTATTTTGATGAATCCGAAAAGTTACTTTTGCAGTTACTCTTAACTAAGAGACAATTTGTTAATTTGATTCGGGGAATGTGACTGAAATACGTGAATCAATTATTTATGTATGATTTTAACGCTGTCAATCAAAATAAATCAACATCAGTTTATGTGTATGGTATTTCCATTATCAGCTTAAAAATTTATCCACCAACAAAATTGCGTAATAAAATTATGTGTTCTTAAGTATTTTCTCATTTCATCTATAAATTGAACCAACGTTGGTTGACATTCATTTAACTACTGATGCATAAACAGACAATCGCAATCACACGTATATTTATTTCACTGTTTACATATTTTATATACCAGCTTACAAGCGAATGATCGATTAAAGTAAAAATATATTCAAATGCCATTAATATTGTAAATGATTATTATTTATTTTATTGGCTTAAAAAAGACTTTCAATAAACATATATTGATAGAAATTTTCAATGTTGTTGAAGTTTTTTATAATTTTTAATCCTATTTCTGTTGCATGCGTCTGATGAAATTCCTGAAAAGCGCAACCCGGGTCGTTAGTGACAAAACATGAACAATTTAACATTGAAAACTCATCAAGCTTCCTAAGTCGGTATCACAAATCATATCTCTAAGTATTTGCATATTCAAATTTGAGATATTATTAATTCTAACAAAAGCCGAAGGAAAAATGGCAACCACAACCTAATCTTATATTTGAAATGCTATTTATTATTCTTTGATATTTGTATTTTACAATAAATGATTTTTTCAGTACAGAGAGTCTTAAAACAATGATACATAAATAACTTGAACTAAGACTGATTAATCATAAGAACAATTTTTGCGTCTACTTAATAATCAGTCGTAATTTATTCCTTCCGTATAAAACAAAAATGTTCAAAAAATCTGTGATAGGAACCGTCTGACGCATTTTACGCCGTTATTTAACCATTCAATGCATATTCCGTAGTGTACACAGAGCGTGCATTTATTCATAGAAACTGGCAGCAGGCTATATTGAATAATAGAGTTTCCATGTCACGTCTTCGGCGTGTACCTAAAACACTGCGGTTTTAATAGTAATATTGCACTTCTGTGTAAACTTTTGCAAAAGAAAATTTGCCAGTTTCAAAAGAAAAGTGTTGAAATAAAAACCTCCCCTTAAAAGGCTCTCTAAGGGTGAATGCGAACGCTTTTTTCTAGTTCTCTGTTGATTTTCTTTTCCCTTAATTTTTTACACTTTAAATCAGTGCAGCTCAAACAGTATTTTATATTCAATTAACATGCTTTCAAATTAATATTTGAAAGAAAAGAAAATTAGAAATTCGAATGGTCTATAATTAGACCATTCGAATTTCTACTATTGTTTTTAACTTCTATTGAAAAAAAGTATGACTTTATACAATTCTTTGTTCTGTTGCATTATTTAAATCTTTAGAAATACGATTACACTAATTCAAATTTATTTTATTCCAAATATTAATTTAAACTAAATTTTAATGCTTATTGTAGGATCCAATTTATAATATCGACTGAGAGTAATAAAATGAATTGATTTTCAATATTAAAGTCGAATTCGAATTATAAAACTAAATACAATCCCACATGTTCTTTCATAAGCGACCCGTTTTTCGACTTTCGGCTTTCATTATATCACACGGTTATTAAATGGAATATACATTTTTGGTCGTTAATTACAAAACATATCGTACAAAGTTTTAACAATTGCAATTAGTATGGGATAGTTCATATTTATTAGCATTCACATATACTTATAATGATACCATTACTAAAAATAATAAATAAATCAGACATAACGTTGAGCTCAAATATACCAGATAAAGATGCTGCAAAATGCGGTGATTGATTCAAGTTTGGTATTAAAATTTTATGGTGTTAACTGTCACTATTGATGACAAGACATTATTTTTTAAACAATAAAAACAAATATTTAGTACTTATTCTACAATATGTTTTATAATCGAATACTGAACAATGGATGAATCAATTTTATCATAATAATATTTTTTTATGTTTTATGCGAATCAAATTGCGAATAAGCAAACTTATTTCACGTTGAAAAAATAGTAATGTATTTTAGTGGAGTTTTACCAAGTGAATGTCAATTCAATCAACAAACTTTCATAATAAATGCTTCACAATATGTTTAACCATGTGACACGGTGAAAAAATAGCCATGTATTTTAGTTCTACAAATTTTTTATAAAATGGAGTTGATAGCTATTTCGGCTCACCGTCGTGAGAACTATGTTTAAACGGACATTTTCTTATCTATATTTAGCTGTGTGAAAGACTGATACAAACATAAATAAATAGATTATCACATATAACGAAATATAGTGATGTATAGACGATATGTATTTCTCTATAAATATAATTTATAACTTCAAAATACAATTATTTATATTCGAAGTAAAAATATTATAATGATCATCATTTAAATTGCATCGCTAACTTAACTAAAAATTTCAAATGTTTCTGTTATAATCACAAAATCGCAAATATTATTTAATATGTATTAACTGACATCAAACATTAACATCAAAATTTAAAAAATGAAAACATAACATATTACTATTTCCATTGTAGATTTAACGATCAGGACCAATTTCACTCATCGGGAGTGTTTTCAACCGATAGAATATAAATCACAAACAAGGCTATTGCTACAATATTGTTTGTTAATAATTTTCAAAGGCTACTTAATTATAAATATTGTTGTTTGTGATTTTGTGCTGATAATTCTCACAATAAGTAAAACCAGTTTTGTTTACAAAATGCATTGGGGGAATATTATGAAAATTTTTATACTGTACATTTAATATATTTGAGGACAACATGTCTGTCGCAAAGCTTCCCAAAGCAAATCCAAGTTGAACAGTGAAACGAAAGCAAAAGAAGAAGAGAAGCGAGAAAATCAAATAGAATTAGAGGATGAAATGGGTAGAGGAACAGCAGTATTTTGCACTTTGGATAGTCTCAGCTGACTTTGAAAAGTTTCACAAAGACTGCGTTCAAAACTTTACATAAAATCATAATTCTCATCGAACAAGGCGATACTGAAAATTTTATTCCTTGCTGTGAGATCCTTTATGGTCTCATACAATGTTATATGATATGCAATAGATATAATCTGATCAAAAAGGTAGTCTAAGAATGAGAGAGTATTATGGGTATTGGTTATTTCAAACACTCTGTATAATGAATCAGTTTTATCGACGTTTGAAATTATTTCAGGTTGACCAGCTTAGAAGCTAGCAGTTCTTTTGATAACATTTAAATTGTTGAAACATTGTCATGTCAAGTTATATCCTCAACGACCAGCGTTATCTTCTCAATACCCCATTTTTACATCCTTAACATAAGATTAGTTAAATGGACCGATAATCTCATAAATCTAATTCCTATATTACGTCTACCAATGTTTAATTCCCACTTCTACCCACCAGTTTAAAATAAGTAAGTAGTTATAAGTCTAAAATTACCCAATTGCATTTCAATGATTGTTGATTATTATTTGTTGTAGAATACATTCATGAAAGACTCATCAACGGTATTTAGTGTTAATAAATCTTATCACAAGCAATTGATTGTCATTATTATTATATTAAAGGAATAGTATCGATAGTTATTTCAATTTTATGTTTAAATCCTAGCTTAAGGGTAACTGTTTTTCGTTTGTAATTAGCTGCTGTTGAATACAACCAATGTTGACTGTTAATTGTGTCAGCTCTGTTACATTCATGTGATAGAATGCCAGAAGATGTCGAAAGGCAAAACTCGGATTCCTAGTGAATTAACATGTGAAATCGTACAAAATTTCAACAATATAAATTTCCACATACTTTTTCACTCTCGATCCAGGTTTATCAACTATATATCTTATAAATTTGGTATAACTAAAATACATCGCTATTGTTTCACCGTGTTACATTATCTTATATAATACATCTTTTTTATGATTATTTTAATATAGAATTTGCCTTCTGAATTTGGAGAAGACTACAAACTCGTACCTATAGATATATAATAAATATGTTTAACGACTGTGATTATGATGTTAAAAATATGCACATTTCACAATGTCATGTTAATTTTATTTCATTTTCCAGCCATTTTATGTTTTGGCTAGGCGTCCATCAACATCAATAAACTTTTGTTTTGCTAATGGACTTTTTATTATTATGATTTTTACTACTTTTTTAATGTGCAGTTTGATGAAAATAAACTTCAACAGATACCCCGTTCAATCAGTTAACGAAAAATTTTATTGCTTGATTGACAATTATTTAATCAAATTACTGTGGTGAGCCATTTTTTATTGCTATAGTTATAAACGCAAATCGATATACTGGCTTATCTATATATGAATATCAGCTAGGGCATTTTTATAAAATCGGATGTTAATAATTAATACTAAAGAATAGGAAGTAATTGGAAAGTTTATTAAATTAAAATGCAGAATTGACATTTTTTTTATAATCACAAACAATCTGTGTCACAAAGGAATCACCAAGGAATATGGAAAAATCAAAAGCTTTGGTTTGAGCTTTTTTTTATGATTTATTTCTACATAAATACATTTAAAAACTCCTTACGCATTATTTTTACAGTAATTTACAATAAAAATCCGTTTCGCGTTACTTATATATGTTACGATATAAAAATATTGTATTTTTTTGTTAATATCGCTGCCAGTGTGGAAGGTGAATAAATGTTTTAATGATAGTTGATTATTTGTAGTTGTAAAACCCTTTCAAGAATGACTCATTATCAATATAAACCATTAATGAAACTTATCAAAGGCAATTGCATTAATTATTATTAGGTCTATAATATTGATTTTTTTTCCTTCAATTAATACCGCTGGTATATAGACGGTGCTGACTGTTTATTGTGCGTCAGCTCGTATCATCCGTGATATAGAATGCATTAAGACGCCAAAAGACGAAACCCGGGACATTATTGACAAAACATGTCGAATCACGCAAAGTTGTAACAATTCAAAATTATAACGGAGATTAACTCAGCAAATGGTTCCTGTAGGTCTTTCAGCCTCTAATATTGAAAAATCATCACACTGAAACTTAAGCACATACAGTATTTAAACCGAAATCAACAAATTTGGCGTTTTTATTAGCTAAGCAACTTTTTAAGCCATAAGTAAAAACAAAACTTAGTGCTCCCCAAAAACATGAATATAATCAAATATATTAATAATTTTAAATAATAAATACACATTTATTCGTACTGATTTTCATAACGTATATTATGATCAGGAAGTCAGTTGATAATGCTCGCGGTGAGTGAACCCGATTCTGATCATAAAATAAGTACTTAAAAATGTGTTTTCATTATATAAATTAAAATATCATATCTTTCCATTAATAAGTGACAGATAACACCTTAAAAGTGTATTAATTATGTTCACTCGTTCTTGATAAAAACTAACACATTACAATTTGGTATTTGTAATACTCACTGCCATATTGTGTAATTTTATCCCAAGCAAAATAAAGAAATCGGCTGTTCTAACTTTTAACTAAATATTGTACTTTCATTGTAACAATATTGACCAGAAAATCTCTCATCCGAGAAAACTTAATTCGTAGAATAAATATTTCGTGACATATTAAAAACATAGATTATCATTAACCAACCAAATATAATAAGATTTAATTAATACGGATGTTTCACTAAGCTCGAATAACTAAACATTACGCAATATTACTTATTTCAATTTACAACAAAACAATTATTTATTCATTTTACTTTCATAAACCCATATATTTCTTCTCTATTTCTCTTTGCGGTTTCATTTCCCTGGTGGCAAAGAAGGCATATTTGTATACATGTACGTTAATTTATTCAACTGAGTGGGTTTAATCTAAAAGCCTACGAGAGAGAATCTGCGTCCTACATGCATATGTTTTCACCCTTAAAAGCCTTATTTTAGCCCAAAAGCCTAAATTGACCGGATATGCCGGATAAATATTATTATTTATACTCATTTGAGGTGGAAAAAACATTTTTATTGTCGTTATAAAAATGCGTATTTTAACGATTATTTTCATTAGTAATGGAAAAGCGTTAAAATGGTTTTATTAAGGACAGAAAGAACCAAAACATTAAAAAGAGTTACGGTGATTAACGATTTCCATTGATTCGCGTCATTTTTTTTTTACTAAAATTAAAATATAATATCTTTTTGATATAAACATATGTAACAGTTTCACGAACAATCAACTAATCTAGATAAAATACTTCAAAAGGAATCCGATTCATTAGAATAGTGACAAATCAACACAGTGCTAAGCAGGACCAGAGAGAATATATATATTTTAAGCTTTTCAACTTTATCAAAATGTTTTTGAGTTCTTTGAAGGAGAGTGATATAATATATATATATATATATTTTATAACTTTGTACGATTCCACGTATTTTGTCAGTAACGACCCGGGTTTCGCTTTTCGGCATCTTCAGGCGTTCTTATATTTATTTCATCACAAGATGTTTGATAGTAGGTATCTCAATAAAAAAAACCTTTTTATATTTTAATGTTAGTTGACTAAAATTTCTTGTAAAACCCTGTCAAGAATTAGTCATCAACAAGATCGCTTATGAAAATTATCATAGGCACTTGTGTAAATTTATTTTTAAGATTATTAAGATTAATACTATTCAATTTGTTTTAGCTGCAATTTACAGCTTGCCTTGGGGTAAGTGTTTTCCTGTAATTAATAACTTTGTTATATAGATGATGCTAGGCTATTAATATAACGTCAGTTCTGTTGCATCCGTGTGATAGAATGCCTGAAGATACCGAAAGGTGAAACCCGGGTCGTTAATGACAGAAAATGTGAAATCGTAAGTTGTAACAATTCAAATATACGGAAAAAAATATGAATATTTATTTACCTAATAGAAACGTTGGCAACATGCAATGTGCCAATAATTTTAAACGAATTCTGTTTAGAAAGAAGACTCACTAAGACAAAAATTCAATGAGAGATGGTTGTGGAAATAAATTTTAAAAAGTATAACTGTAATGGCAATTATGCTACACTTCCCATAAATGGTAATTTTATTAGAATCTGCCCTATCAATAGGACATCGTGTGATCGTAACCGTTTCAAACCCGACGTAAGTGTTTGATGGCTTTTTCGACTCTCCATGTATGAGATGCACTAATAGCCTTTTTTAAATATGCATGTTTCACTTTGAAGCCGTTTGCAATGCGCTGGCCACCTCTACTGCAGAACAGTGAACAAACTATTATAAAAGTATTGCCAATTACGAAAGTGCGGCCGCTTTACCTAAAAAACTACAGGAAATAGAGCTATGGCCTTATTGCATGCAAATAAATTAAAGAAAAATTTGTTTCCTTATTTCTAAATAATTTAAAATTCAAAATACAGCGAATTAATATCAAAAACAAATACTCAAACAATTATATATATATTATTGTTGCAAGCTTTTCTTATAGTTTATGGAAATAATAAATAATAGTTTCCTATTCAAATACAATAAAAATCGTTGTTCAATGAATTGTGGATCTGATACTGCAATCAGGAGACAATGTAACTGACTTGAAAATCAGATTTTAAAAAATTTCGTCGTGACGAAAATTGCAAAATTTTAAAATTTTAAAAAACAGTAATAATTAATATTGTACATTGTAAAAAACTTTATTTAAGGTTAGACTTTTATTTTAATTCGATTTTCTAAAACAAAATTTCTGACATAGGCTCCTATTTTTCTTAACATTGTTTATCTGAAAGTTCTTTCAGTTCAAAGCTTTAAATAGTTAGAGTCAAAGTTTTTAGGATAGTAATTGATTGATAATTCATTTTTTGTTGTTTATATTAAAATTCATTAATTGATGCAACTTCTTTGTTTTATCGACAGTTGTCTAAAGATAAAATTGTTT